>JANCRC010000009.1:34895000-35487500 GCA_024362995.1 Heteromeles arbutifolia | reverse complement strand
CTAAACCCTAAACCCTAAACCCTAAACCCTAAACCCTAAACCCTAAACCCTAAACCCTAAACCCTAAACCCTAAACCCTAAACCCTAAACCCTAAACCCTAAACCCTAAACCCTAAACCCTAAACCCTAAACCCTAAACCCTAAACCCTAAACCCTAAACCCTAAACCCTAAACCCTAAACCCTAAACCCTAAACCCTAAACCCTAAACCCTAAACCCTAAACCCTAAACCCTAAACCCTAAACCCTAAACCCTAAACCCTAAACCCTAAACCCTAAACCCTAAACCCTAAACCCTAAACCCTAAACCCTAAACCCTAAACCCTAAACCCTAAACCCTAAACCCTAAACCCTAAACCCTAAACCCTAAACCCTAAACCCTAAACCCTAAACCCTAAACCCTAAACCCTAAACCCTAAACCCTAAACCCTAAACCCTAAACCCTAAACCCTAAACCCTAAACCCTAAACCCTAAACCCTAAACCCTAAACCCTAAACCCTAAACCCTAAACCCTAAACCCTAAACCCTAAACCCTAAACCCTAAACCCTAAACCCTAAACCCTAAACCCTAAACCCTAAACCCTAAACCCTAAACCCTAAACCCTAAACCCTAAACCCTAAACCCTAAACCCTAAACCCTAAACCCTAAACCCTAAACCCTAAACCCTAAACCCTAAACCCTAAACCCTAAACCCTAAACCCTAAACCCTAAACCCTAAACCCTAAACCCTAAACCCTAAACCCTAAACCCTAAACCCTAAACCCTAAACCCTAAACCCTAAACCCTAAACCCTAAACCCTAAACCCTAAACCCTAAACCCTAAACCCTAAACCCTAAACCCTAAACCCTAAACCCTAAACCCTAAACCCTAAACCCTAAACCCTAAACCCTAAACCCTAAACCCTAAACCCTAAACCCTAAACCCTAAACCCTAAACCCTAAACCCTAAACCCTAAACCCTAAACCCTAAACCCTAAACCCTAAACCCTAAACCCTAAACCCTAAACCCTAAACCCTAAACCCTAAACCCTAAACCCTAAACCCTAAACCCTAAACCCTAAACCCTAAACCCTAAACCCTAAACCCTAAACCCTAAACCCTAAACCCTAAACCCTAAACCCTAAACCCTAAACCCTAAACCCTAAACCCTAAACCCTAAACCCTAAACCCTAAACCCTAAACCCTAAACCCTAAACCCTAAACCCTAAACCCTAAACCCTAAACCCTAAACCCTAAACCCTAAACCCTAAACCCTAAACCCTAAACCCTAAACCCTAAACCCTAAACCCTAAACCCTAAACCCTAAACCCTAAACCCTAAACCCTAAACCCTAAACCCTAAACCCTAAACCCTAAACCCTAAACCCTAAACCCTAAACCCTAAACCCTAAACCCCTAAACCCTAAACCCTAAACCCTAAACCCTAAACCCTAAACCCTAAACCCTAAACCCTAAACCCTAAACCCTAAACCCTAAACCCTAAACCCTAAACCCTAAACCCTAAGACCCTAAACCCTAAGACCCTAAACCCTAAGACCCTAAACCCTAAACCCTAAACCCTAAAACCCTAAACCCTAAACCCTAAACCCTAAACCCTAAACCCTAAACCCTAAACCCTAAACCCTAAACCCTAAACCCTAAACCCTAAACCCTAAACCCTAAACCCTAAACCCTATAAACCCTAAACCCTAAACCCTAAACCCTATAAACCCTAAACCCTATAAACCCTAAACCCTAAACCCTAAACCCTAATAAACCCTAAACCCTAATAAACCCTAAACCCTAAACCCTCAACCCTAAACCCTCAACCCTCAACCCTCAACCCTCAACCCTAAACCCTAAACCCTAAACCCTAAACCCTAAACCCTAAACCCTAAACCCTAAACCCTAAACCCTAAACCCTAAACCCTAAACCCTAAACCCTAAACCCTAAACCCTCAACCCTAAACCCTCAACCCTAAAACCCTCAACCCCTAAAACCCTCAACCCTCAACCCTCAACCCTCAACCCTCAACCCTCAACCCTAAACCCTCAACCCTCAACCCTCAACCCTCAACCCTCAACCCTAAACCCTAAAACCCTCAACCCTCAACCCTAAACCCTCAACCCTAAACCCTAAACCCTAAAACCCTCAACCCTAAACCCTAAACCCTCAACCCTAAACCCTCAACCCTCAACCCTCAACCCTCAACCCTCAACCCTCAACCCTCAACCCTCAACCCTCAACCCTCAACCCTAAAACCCTCAACCCTCAACCCTCAACCCTCAACCCTCAACCCTCAACCCTCAACCCTCAACCCTAAAACCCTCATTCCTCAACCCTACATCCACAAGCAAAGCAGAACAAGGAATTTGACTAAACAAACGGAGATTACAAAAGAGTGTTTAAACTCTCACAACCCAAATCTCACAAATTACGAACCCTAAACCAAACGAGTAGATAACCCAAAACTAATGGAGAAAATTCTCCCAAATTGCTCTCTAACTCACAAACTCACAAATTGACTCTCACTAAATTGCCACACAAAATACACTAACCCTAAGGTCCTATTTATAGTGCATAAGACTTAGGTTACAATAAGAATCCTAATAGGAAGTAAATCCAAATCTTAATTAAATAGGTAATTAACAAAATCTCTCGACCAAGGAAACCAACTGAGAAGTCAAAATCAAAACCCGAATAGGACACCAAAACCAAATAGGTAACACAAACCTAATTTTTTGCATCAATCTAATTTTGAGCCATAAAACCCAGCATGAACTGCCCTGTCTTATTTTTATTTTAAACCTCTATTCATGTGACAGGAGGCATATATCTCACAGTGGAAAAGCTGCTATATTAATTGATTCCATGGTTAGGTAATTCTTATTACTTTGCAATTGTCTTTTTCTAAAACTTATTACCCTAAGCCCTAATGAACTGACCTAATTAATTTTGAATTGGAATTGGAGTAGGAATGGGCGACTGGTACTGAATTACTATTACACCAGAATCGAAATAAAAACTAGTTTGATTACTAAAATGCGCGAAGAGCTGTTGGGTTAATGTGAATGGGTAAACTTGAAACTTTAGAAACAATGTGTAAAAATAATAAATTTTGATTCCTTGTGTTTCCAAGAATAAAAATATTTCACCCCAAAGAGTCTGATTCTTCAAAATCACGAGTTATTCCTTATTCTATGTGGGCCTCACTTACATTTTGATTCCAGATGCGAATTATTAAACATGAAGTATTGAGCCTATTGACTTCTCTCTTCGCAGTGATAAGGTTTAGGCAAACACATATGACTCCTTTGTGTAATATCATAATAAATCAACTGAAATGTGCTTTCTTAATACCTGTTATCTGGATTGGTTTTATACCTTACTATCTGGTTATTGAAAAGCATTCTGGGCTAATATCGTCCCTTTTATTTTATTTTTTAATGTCTTCATGACAGGTATTTCATGACGCCAATTGAGTGCATGCACCTTCATGAGATTTTCTGCTTTAGAAATGTTGAAAAACTTCAATCGGTAAGCATCGCAATGGCTGCTCTGATTAATATACCTATAGCTGCAACTTGTTACTTATGATGAAATTCGTGTAGGATTTTCATACAATCATATTTTCAGATATTGTTGTGATTCAAGCATTGAAATTCTTGGAAGTTTGATATGTAATGTTTTGTCCGGTTATTTAGCTGATTAGCATGCCTGCCACTGATGAAACTTTTTAAACTCAATTTTGGAACTCTATAAATTCATTTCTTAACTTCTTACTTATTTCAGGCTTTAATTGGTGACTCGAGGAAGAGGATTCAAGTGGATCTTTTGGAGTTCCATAAAATCCTAAGATGCAGTTGCTGCAGTAAGATTGGCAACATTCCATTGTCTCCCATGCCTGATACCTCAATTGTGTGAGTATAACCGTAGCCTGTCACCTTAAAATTGTTTGAAAAGCCATGAGAAACATTGATGCAAGCTATGGAAGCCATAGCTCAAGTTTGCACTGTACTTTTTGAAAGTGATGCTAATTTTCAGATTCGTTATGTTTATGTCCAACTACTTTGTAGTCTAGACATGTAGGGTCACTTTATGATCATTATCAGAGGCAAAATCAAATTTTCTACTGGTTTCATATCATTATGCATATTTGGTAAATCTTGAATTTTTTTTTTTTCTCTTTCGTCTGGGACTGAAAATATATTTTTTTAGGGAATTTTCTTTTCTGACAATGAATAACTTATTATCCCTAGGTAATAATTTTTTTGCATTGCCTTTTGGTGTTGGATGACCAATAGGTCAAATCATACATTACAAGTAAGGGAATACAAGACAAATGTTTGAGTCATAAGATTTGTGGCTGATAAGTGTACATAACATGTGTTGCGTTTTTTAATCATGGTGACTCAATTCGAGAGTAAGCGGGAATATATCAATGTGACTTAAAACACTGGACATGTGTTTCTTTAACTTGGTTGTTATTAGATGTTCATTTTATCTTGTACGTATACCCTGGCTCAGGAGCATGGGGATCTTATCAACCTTCATGGCTGGTTCCAGTCTTTCAAGACAATTGCTATTCAGCCCAAGAGGAAAGCGAAATGCAAGTTAAAGCAATCCCCACTACCCGAAAGGAAAGCAATGACTCTGAAAACAAGACTGAAGCATCTATTCAGTATCCTTTTAGATTTTCATTCTTCCGAGTGCACATTATATTCATCTGTAGTGAGTTCATGCAGTCTCGTTTGGCTTATATATAGATGAATTATACATTCAACGGCCTGACTTCAGCCTAAAGAACTGACCTAATCAAAGATGTTTATGGTGCTAGCCATAATCGTACTGTTTCTGTTGACCCTTTTTTACAGCTATGGAAAGATAAAAATACTAGTCACGAAACCAAATCCCAACTTCTCTCGATTATCATTTTCTGACCTTGTCACACGTTGCGAGATGCAACAGTTCCCAGTGGTTGTCGATCACATATCTGCTTTGTTTTTATAGATGCATAGCATAGCATGCATTACTTCTTCCTGCATCAAGGATTATGTTCTGTTGTGTTTTTTCCCCATATTGAATGACTGCCAAAATTTTGAGTTGGATGTGTATCATGGTCCTTAACCTTGCTTTTCACAGAGCACGATTTTGCAGGGCAATTACGGAACTACAGATTACAGGCCTCATTCGGATGCCCAGCAAAAAACGTCGTGACTGTGTGCAGAGAGTGGCCTTTGGTCTGTGACAAGTTGTACAAGTTCAGTTGGCTCTAAATTTCCCCCCTTTACTTGCATCGCCTTGGAAGCACCGTGTTTTAAACTAGTTATAAATAAATAAGATTCATAGTGAGCTTAACATTTGACCCAGAAAAAATAAAATAAAAATAAAAATAAAAACTTAAATAATTTCAGATTTAAGAAGTTGAGATAAAACCACATTTGTTGGAGTTCACATATTCGGTTTCAAAGGATAGTAGAAAGCTTAAAATCATGCATTTTGCCTTGAAGTTGCTTGGATCACACAAATAATCATGGGTGAAATGGGATTAAAATGTATTTTTGAATATTGTTGGTGGTTTCATTACCAGAAATCATGATGATTCTCCTCTTGTTGCGGGTACAAAACAACTAATAACTTGAACACTCTCATGTCTCAAGCTTTGGCTCTCAACATGGGCATCATTCAAGATAAGGATCATAAGGATTCTCAAATTCTATCCGTTCGTTTAATTTTAAATAAAATAATATATGATCGCACAATGTATGATAAGCGAATAAGATGTAAGAATCTTTAGGATCCTCCAAAGAGGATCCGATGGAATCCAAATCCTACAATTCATACTAAATGTGTTAGTTTTTAGCTATTAGAAATTTATTATAGAGGGTGATTTGAAAATTCTTATTTATTGTCTTCTTACCTTGGCAAATTAGAATTGATTGCATAGACATTTTAAATTGAGCTAGTGATTTCTCTTGTTTGACTCTTCTTGCTTCAGTTGCCATAGGGGCTTTGCCTTTTAATCTTTACTTCCTTACCAAACATATTCTGAAATTTCAAGTTTTTTTCTTTGTCTAGAAAAATACATAAGTTTTCAAGTTTGGGTAGCCTAGATAAGTGGTGGAAGATAAATAAAAAACTAAAAGCTAATTTTAAATACTCAATTAAAATTAGTTTTTAGTTTTTTATTTATCTTCATCGACTTATCTAGACTACTCAAACTTGAAACAGAAAAATAAAATTTTGTAGACCACATTTAAATTTTTTCTCTAATTCCAAAATATAAAAAAAGTAAAGTGGGAAGGGACTGGATTGCCGATATTCCAGATGAAAGGGTGACGTGGCATAAGAACGATGCATTAATAAAAGTTTGTAATTTATTATTTAACCTGTATTTTGTTTTGTTTCTACGGAGGGGGGAAAAAAAAAATAAAAAGGGCGAAGTGACTGAGTCAGAGAGAGTCAGTTGCTTAAATTTCAGAAACCCTAACCTAATGGCTACTACTGTAAATGGACGAACCCAATGAGCGAACGAGGTATGCCTTTCTTTTCTTTTCTTTTGCTTCGAATGATAGAATGATATATACTAGTCTTCTCTCTCGTCTGTGTGTAAATTCTAAATTGGAATCGATATTTTTTGTTTATGTTGGTGGATTTCATTTCTGTTTTCAATTGGAGTTATAGGTTTGCGTCCCAGCTTCCATGGATAGTTTTTGGGAATTATTTTAACTTGACGTCTTAAACAAATGAGGTTTAGTTATATTATCAGACCCAGACTGCAAAATTCCTTCTGCATTCTTATTCAAAGGAAAAGATTTTTATTCTCTTCCCAGCTGAAATTTGGGCGGGCAATTTGTAATTGCACTTTTACTTGATTTGGTATATTGTAATCGTATGAGTGTAACGTATAATTTTCAATTTTCATTGTATAACTGACAATCCACGAAGACGCTCTATGTATTTCTTGCAAAATTCAAATTAACTACTATGATATGACGTCGCTAGTTGCTGCCAATAGCTGTTGCATTTTTCTAAGGCAGTCCTCCCAATCCCACATTCCTACCTGCCATGTTGCCTTCTATATTCGTGTGTTTCCAATTTTCAAACAGATTAATCATATTGTGGAGGAAAAAAAAAGGAAAATTCTTGAGGCCATCTTTTGCCCTAGAAACCATTGAAGGCTTAAACCGTAGGTTTTAATGCCCAAATTCCTAGATAACTTAGGGCTCGTTTGAATGTGCTTTTAAAAATGACTGAAAGTACTTTTAGGGAAAATGTTTTTGGGTTCAAAAGCACTTAAAGTGCTTTCGGCAAGAAGCATGAATTATGTGCTTCTTCCAGGAAGCACTTTAAGTGATTTTCCAAGATTTACTTGCATCTTTACTAAAAATTGGTTTTAAAAACATTTTCACCAAAAGCGCTTTCAGTCATTTTAAAAGCACATACAAACGAGCTCTTAAATCCTTAACTCTAAGCTTGAGACTGCATTTTGACTTTCATTGAAGTGGCAATCCTTGTGCATTTGGACAATCGCGTCCTCCAGTCTCCAAGTAAAGAATCAGAATGTTACCATATATAGGGTGGTTAGGAGATGTACCTGGGGTGGAACTCACGAGCAGTGAAATTAACCACTTATTTGTTGATTTCTATATCCCGTCGTTTTAGTAATTCTAAGTCGTTCATTTGAAAATCT
The DNA here is from genome assembly GCA_024362995.1 of Heteromeles arbutifolia. NCBI lineage: Eukaryota > Viridiplantae > Streptophyta > Magnoliopsida > Rosales > Rosaceae > Heteromeles > Heteromeles arbutifolia. The sequence goes on along the minus strand of JANCRC010000009.1, from coordinate 35,479,828 downwards.
GTGGGCTTACTGTCAGTTCTCTGTTTCATTTGTCTTGGTTAGTATTCATGCATCAGTGATTGCAATTTTCATGTCAAGATTGATTAACTTCTCCTTCCTGATTCAATTTACCTAAGATGATGTCTTTCATATAGATAGCATGGAAATTTGGTATTTTCTTGACATAGGTCATTCTTGGATGATTCAGAATTTTTTCCTCCGACACCACTAGCTTTTAAAATGAAACCAAAAACAACTGCTATGCCTAGAGCTCAGAGATCCAAACCCTTTCAGGGGGATGGACCTAATTGGGTTCTTATTGCTGGTGATGCCTTGTTAAGTACATTGTCAATTCGTCTTGGTTACAAGCGGAAGCAAGCACTTGACACAAAGCCCCAGGAGAACGCTAGTAATGGTTCAAATATTTTTAATGTGTATAGCTTTTTCCTTACAGTGGCTCCTTCGACCTTTTAACATTGTTGTCAATTTCAGGAAGTGGAAAATCCTCTGACCCAAGAATGTCTGCAGGTTGCCGTGTGCACTCAAACGTTTATTCCTTTACACAACAAAATGATGGTGGTTGCTTTAATTGCATGTCAGGTATGGAGTAGTAAATTCTTGGCTTGGAATTTCTGAGGTTTAAACAAGTAGTTTCTGTTCAGGATTCAAAATTAGTTTTGGCCAGTGGTTGATTACACCTTCATTTGCATGGTTCTCCTTTGAGTGTGAAAGCTTGTCTGATATATTGTGAGATACAACCATATTGAAAAAAAAGAGAACGAGAAACTCGGTGTTCAGTTTTTAATGCTACACCTTAATCTAACTTGATTTTGTTGAGAATAACAACAATTGGACTCTTTCCGAAGAGTGAGGCTGAAGAACTGTATGGAAAGTTTTGTTGTCAAACAGCAATCTGTATTTGGATTGATGCTAGTTGAGTTTCATTTGAATTGCGTTATGTTTGTTGCAATTTATTTGCAGTTCACCCTTATTGCTTGATGAGCAATAGCATGATATATTATTTGACAGCCCATTATAATAATCCGGTTGTTTCATATATGTAATGGGTTTGAAATAGGAACTGAGGGCATGATGGAGATGAAGTGCCTGCCCAATGACCAGATGCTGACTGAATCTGATGGTGCCCTGCCTTTAGTCATGGTTCCAGCCCCTGAATTTAACAAGGAGAATGGCATTGTCTGGGCATCTTCTCCGGATCGCCTTGAGTTGCCTCCAAAGCCATTCTCCACTATTCAAACTGCTCAGATTCTCCGTGTGTTTCAGAATCTGGGTCTGACATCTTCAGTAAGCGGGAGGTCATACAAAAACTGAGGCAACAACTGAAGAGAAGAGATGACATGATATTAGAGATGCAGGATCAGATTGTAGGGCTGCAGAGTTCACTGAATGCGCGGCTGGCACATTCTACCAATCTACAGTCACAACTTGATTCAGCAAACAGGGACTATTTTGATTCGGAGAGAGAAATCCAAAGGCTTAGGAAGGCAATCGCTGATCACTGTGTGGGACATGTGAGCCCCATTGACAGATCACCCCAGGTCACTATTTGGCAACCTGAAGAAAGAAATGGTCATGTGAATGGATTTCCTGATGGGGAAAGCAACTTTGATGCAACCGAAAGAGGAAGAGGGGATGGAGAGAGGGTTGAGATGCTCAAGAGGGACGTAGGAGAATTGAAGGAGGTGATAGAAGGAAAGGAATACTTCCTACAAAGCTACAAGGAGCAAAAAGCAGAGTTCTCACTGAAAATCAAAGAGTTGCAGCAGACTGGATTCTCAACTCCCCAATATTTTGTAGGAAACTTTTTGTTTTTGTGTATTCTTCTGCTTGTTCTGCTACTCATAAGCTTCATTTTCCTCCCTCTCCTTATCATACCTATTTTAGATTAATTTTTTTATGATGTACTTTGTGCGTGTATGCGGCCTGGATGAATGAGATTTTGGTGTTTGGAGTAGCAAAAGCTTGCATAGTGGTGGGAGGGTCATTTTCTCAGCATGTACCGGAAGTTGCATTTTTGGAGAAATGCCTCCTACTGTCCAGAAATGCATTTCCCATAAATGTTTTGGTCCTTCCCTACCTTCATTTGGTTCCCTTTATTTTTGTTTCAGTTGCAGTATCCAGACCTTGTGAAGGCATTTCGATTTTGGGAATTGAAATCCTTGTGGACGTGACAACCCCCTTCCCTCCTTCCCTCCTTCCCTCCTTTCTTCTACAAACCTTGGTACTGCAAACGAATGGAGAGGAATCAAAGTTAAAACTTCGGACCCTTTGAGGCAAAAGAATTATAATCCACTGCTTATTCATACATGAAAAACTACTCTCATTATACGCAATTCCAGATTTCAAAAATACAAGGAAATGAAGAAATGATCAAAATAAAAAGCTCAATTCTCTCAAAGGAGAACCTTTTAACGTAATGTTCTCTTCTGTGACAGCGTGGCAAAGGCAATCCGCTCATATAATTAAATATAAAAGCTATCCATCTTCCATTGTAACTGCAGTATGTGGCTTCATTGGTATTTTCCCCTATGAGTGATTCAAATTTTAAAAGCATTGCTCCAATTCTCATGCTGCATGAAATTCACAACAATTCCAAGACGGCCGATGCTAATTCATTTGCCATGGAATGGGCTTTCCTGTTTATAAACAGCTTCTCTGCCCGTGATCAAGTATGATTTGCCAAGACCTCTATTGGTTAACGAGTGTTCAAATCAAACTCCCCAACTTCACGCCAGCCGTCCTGCATGCCCGTGTATCCATTCTCAGTCTCTTCATCATTTAAAAAATCCTCACATGGTTCCTTCTCATCTCTTTGCATATTATTTCCCCATCCATTTATCATCTCTTCTGGGTTAACCCCATGTTCCTGCTCTCTCATGTCATGCCCAATCGAAACGTCATTGCCTTCAGACCCAAGTGCACTTGCCCTTATTGGGGCCCGAGCTAACATTTCAGCATGTGCTTGTGACTCAACCCGAGCTTGCTCTGCCTGAGCTCGTAATTTAGCTTCCCGGCCAGCTTTCTCTCTTGAATCAAACTCTGCTTTCAATTCCAGACATGTCCTTTTTTCTTCTTGGCAAAGTGCCTGCTCAATCATAAGTCTCTCTTCAGACCGAAATTCCCCCAAAGCTCGCTTACGGGAAATTATGTTAAAGGCTAGTGCTTGTTTCTCAAATGTTGCTGTAAACTCTGCAACTTTAGAAGATATGTTGTGATCCCACTGCTGAGAGCGAGATGGAATCAGGCCTGTGGTGTCAGAGTCAAGGATTCTGTCATCCTCCTCTGCCTCATAATCTGCCACTACATGATAAGGCAGCAACCTGCCAATTTAAGGGAGAATAGATATAAGAATGCCTCGGGAGTGCCACAAATTCTCAAAAGTTCAAGCATAAGCAATTTAAATAAACACCTGGAGACAAAGCTTACTACTTTCAACCATCAATTGGGAATATTTCAAGTGGGAATTAGGCACCACCATCTTAAAGGTAACATGGTCTACAAATTTGTTATTATCCTTATTCATAAACATCAGACTATGCTAACTGGTAATAAGTGTCAAAAACATATAGGCCAGGTTCAGGGGACACAAATCAAAACACATTTCAAACAATTAGATCGGAGCACATTAAATGGTTTAGATCACCACAACTCTCCAGAGAAGAGGAGAAAAGATGGGGAAATATAACTAGAGGGACAGAACAGCTTATATACCAACTGCACTCACATCCACAACCAACCTCTTTGACTTGAGATGACATTTCATCAACTACATGTAGCAGAATGCAAACTACCAGATAAAGAGAAATAACAAGGCTAAGAGTAAATGGACTTATAGCCAGGGCAACAAGTAATGATGACTCACTTTGCTTAATCCATCTATCCCATAAGGCGTACTAGCCGTAAAGGGTAATATTAACATGAAACACAAGATTCCAGGTATTTATATTTAATCTCCTAATACTATTCTGCTACCACAAGATTATACACCTCTCTCTCTCTCTTCTCCTCTCTCTCTCTTCTCTGGAATGAGTCCAGGATATGACTCTGTTATGAATTATAGGTGCTATTCTGGCACATCGGTTTAGACACAATGCCAAATAATCCAAAAACCCATACAGAAATGTCCACAGGACTGGATAAACTAGTATTAACTTTTGAAGTATCCATTAGCTTAGGCATGTTGAAGAACCTTCTGCATCACTTCCATGGAAGTCAGGTTGGTTCCTCATCCATTAATGATAACATTCTTTTGAAGAGAGAGATTATGGGTTCGACTACTAATGGAGTAGGCTGCAAGCTCGTAGAAGGGGAAACAAGGGAAAGTGAAAACTCTTTTTTTTTAAGGAAAGAAACTATATTTTAGGACAATACAGTTACACGAAGGGATAAGAAGTCCACATAAAAATTAAAAACAAACAGTGAAAACAAAAATGAAACCGCCCTAAAATGTAAACAGTTAAGAAAACTGGAGGAGCTAACTGATAGTAGCTTTCCAATCAAGCCAAATAACTGAAAAGGACAAAGTTTTCAAGATCTGTTGAAACCGAAGCCCATATGAAGACCAGAAACGAACTTTCTCCCATAAGTCCTCTCAGATGCTATCATAAGGTGCACAATATATTATATCTAAACGAATCTGTTAAGCAAAATAGTAACTCTCTTGTGTCAATAAAAGGTGGAGCACATGAACTCAATCAAAAAAAAATCACAAACTGTAAAACTAGGTCCTATTAAATGCAAACCAGCATGGAAAATGTAAGCAAAGACAGTAGAGCTTTGCTTCAGGGACATGACACTGAAACCCCACAAGTACAAAGGGCACAAACAATTTCAAGGTATTGACGTGGAGATTAAAATGATAACAATGTGAGAATGTGTAGCTAGCAGATATCCTGGAATAGGCGATGGGGTAATGTCTGAGAGCAGGGATTCTTCCATTACCCAACAAATTAGCAGTTGCCTCAACAATGTTTGTGGTTGGTCAATCAAGATGTTTGAATGAAGTCATAATTTTCAATAAAATATTCCATTTTCAAATTAGAGATAAAAGATATGAGGACCTAAGAGAAAATGCAAGAGAAAAAGTAAACGAAATTCAATGAGATGGAAACCCTAATCAGTAAAAAAATTAACCTCTCGCAGGCGTCTTCGAGGGAAGAGAAGGGACGCTTGAAATCGGGATGGCAGACCCGGCAGGCGTCCTGGTACGCCATCTGTAGCTCCGCCTGGTTCCCGGGTCGGATCACCCTCTGCTGTTGCTGCTGCTGTTGTTGGGGCTGTTGGGGCTGCTGCTGCTGTTGCCGTGGGTTGGCAACAGGATTTTGTTGGAGATTAGGAGCGGAATTAGGGTTAGGGTGGAGATTGATGGCTCGGAGTGGGCGCAAATGGGCGTCGATGTTGGAAGGGAAACGGGAAATGGCAGCGGCCTGTTGGGCTTGTTGCTGTTGCCTTTGCAGTTGTTGCAAGAGCAATAACTGTTGCTGTTGATGCTGTTGGTTTTGTTGCTGTTGTTGTTGCTGCTGTAGCAATAGTTGCTGCTGCTGCAATGCCTTCTCATCTTCCATGCCGGCCTTGTATCTCTTCACCTGCGACTGCGAGGTTTGGCTGAAATATGTCAGTCTACCTTCAGCAGCTCAAGAAAAATGTTAGAGTCCCGTTTTGACGACGCACTCGACCTCTCTGCCTCAACTCTGCCCTTTCTTCAAAACCCCTATGCAGGCTAGGCAAATTTACACAAATAGCACTGGACTTTTGTACATTTACCCACTATACTGAATAAATTTACAATTTATTAGTTTGCATATTTTTACAATACACCACCTACGTCCAATTTTCATCTAAAATTTGAGAAATGCGAGAAACCTTCTTAGTTACTTCTTTTTTTTTTATTCACATTCTTCTCATGTCATATATTACTTAAAATTTAAAAATATTAAAATTAAAAAATAGGTGAAAAGGTTGCTAACACTTGCTCTAAATTTTTTATGTTTAATCACATAACTTGGATAGTTTTGTTAATTTTTAAGGTTAATTTTGTTAATTCAGTCTCCTAACTACACTATTTCCCCACCCACATGACACGTCCTGATTTTGGTGTTCGAAGGATAACGGGATAGTCACATGCTGGCCGACACTCGAGGGTGACGCAAGCTATTTAATGAATGCATATGTCGAGAACATATGAAACATGCATATAATTTTCACGCATAACCATGCAATATAATATCCAAATACAAACCTTAACAAAATAATAGTAATAAGGTACGGGTCACTGGACCAAAGGAGAATATTCAACTGCCAACAATTTAAAAGTGATAATGCATGAACATGTTCAGAGCATACTACTATTTAAGATTACAAAGAAAGTGGTCCTACACCGAGAGTACTCAAAGATACTGATACGGGAATGCCTCAACACCGAGATCGATCGCACGCCTCATTTATAAGTCCTGAATGGGGCGCAAAACAAAACATGAGTGGACCAAGTTTATATATAGTAATACTAAAACAATTACTCTTCAACGTACTAACCCCCAGTTTTATAAACCCATATAGCATAATAAATAGTAGGTTTTCCGAAAACCCTAGCATGCCATAAAACCTTCATAAAACATATATCATATATAGTGTGCTTAGTAGTGATATCACAATTTCCCGAATGCCCTACATCGCCCGCCCGAATGCATATATAAATCTTCCGCTCGAGGCCCTACATCGCCCACCCAAAGGCATATATAAATCTTCCGCCAAAAGTCCACACATCACCCGCCCGAAGGCATATACAAATCAATATCCACTAAGTAAGCATAGAAAATCATAAACATAATCTTTCTGTAATATATCTCATCGGAGCTCAATAGCTCAACATCATATCATAAATCATATTCATAAATATCTCAATAACGTAAATTCGATAAAACATGATATTTCATCAAGTGTAAATATGATAACTCATTAAACATTTCATAAAATGTAGTCATAAAATCATGTTTTTCATGTATACATTTCTAGAAATAAAATCATGCATTTTGGAAGGGGTTCACTCACAGATACTCCGTCGCCAAAGAGCCGTTCAAACTAGGGAGGACGGAAACGCCACTAACAAACACACCTAAGCACATAAAGGGGTCCCAGCCGAAACACGAAAAAAGTCAACCAAAAGTCAACATTGACGGTCAACGGTCGGGTCAACCCGATCGCCTGAAAACCCATCAGAAACTGGGTTTTTGGTGGGAAATCTGGGCAATTTTCAAAGCTTCGTAACTTCTTCGTTTTCTTAACCAAATTAAACCCATAATATATCAAAACTAAACTAGGAAAATGTAGAACAAGATTATACTATTTGGAAGCCCAGTGGTTGCCAGAGATGGCCAAAAAATGGCCTGAAAGGTGACTAGTCCGCGGGAAAACCGGGGAACTCGCCGGAAACTAGATAAACTTTAAACGTTCATAACTTCTTCAATACTCAACGAAATCGAGTGATTCAAAAACAAAAATCATACTTCTCAACGAGACGAAGAGAATAATACTTTTCTTGACGGCTAACTCATTGTGTTTGGTCAAAAAATAGCTCGAAAGTGGCTGTTTTTGTTCGAAAACTAGGAAAGCTTTCCTCGTAACTTTCCTGTGTCCAAACATTACCAAAACTTCTCAAAACTACTTAAAAACATACACCAAGACACGATCTACAACTTTTGGACAAGTTTCGAGGCTTACCTTTGTCGAAAGAGGTGGAAACTCACCGAAAAGTTTCAGTGAACAGTGAATGTTGAGAGAAAAATAGGGGTTTGGGGGGTTTTATGGGATCATGGGTTCACCTAAAGGGGAAAGGATGGTGGTGGAGGTTTGTTGTCGTTGTTGTTTGTTGTGGAAAGCCCTTGGAATGGATGAGGCAGAGGGAGAGCCGAGAGGTTAGGGAAAAAGTGTAGGGAGAGTGAAACTGTTTAGAAAGAGATAAAACAGAAATAGGAAATAGGGTGCATGGGATAAAGGGAAAAGCAAGGGCACACCTTTTTGTTGTTGGTCCTAGTGGCTCACAATTTAAGGTCACAAGAAACGTGGAAACACCGAAATACACTCGACGTTACGAAAATAAAGATGAGGTATTACAATCTACCCCCTTAAGAGAATTTCGTCCCCGAAATTCACTACCTCAAGTAAATAGATACAAATATTGATTTCTCAACAGTTATTCAGTTTCCTATGTCGCTTCCTCAACTGTGTGGTTTCTCCACAGCCCCTTTACCAACGGAATAACTTTGTTTCTCAGCGCTTTATCATGTCGGTCAATAATTTCCACTGGCTCATCTACATAGCTCATGTCTTATCTTACTTCACGTATACGGCCTACTTGCCCACTTGCTTAGCGAACTCAACGAATAAGTCATCGATATTATAGTCTGCAAAGTATGTGATGGAACGGGATGTTACAGAGTATGTGAAATAGGATGTATAATTTCCCAGCAAGTGAAAGTGGATAGACAAATACCATAAGGGCTAATGCATAATCTCTCTATACCAGCTTGGAAGTAGGAGGATATCACCATGGATTTTGTGTATGGATTATCGAGCACGCGGTTAAGATTTGGTGGCATATGGGTGATTGTGGATAGGCTCACTAAGACTGCTCATTTCTTACCAGTTTGACAGAATTACACATTGGAAAAGCTAGCACAGCTATTCATTTATAATATTGTTAAACTTTATGGTGTACTCGTCACCATTGTTTCAGACAAATATCCAAGATTCACCTCCAAATTTTGGAGAGTATTCCATGACGTCATGAATACTCAACTTTTGTACAGCACTGCCTATCACCCACAGACTGATGGTCAATTTGAGATGACGATCCAAACTTTGAAGGACATACTGAGGGTGTGTGTTCTCCAATGGAATGGTAGTTGGGATAATTTTTTGCCATTGATCGAGTTCGCATACAATAACAGTTACCACTCCAGCATCTACATGGCACCTTTTAAAACACTGTATGGAAGGGCGTGCCAGACACCACTATACTGGACTGAGGTCGGTGAGCGGGTGTTAGTAGGGCCAGAAATTTTCGACATCACTAATGCTAACATCTAGTTAATAAATAGGAATTTGAAGATGGCGCAAGATCAACAAAAGAGCATCGCTGACCGACATTCTAGGGTTCGTGAGTATGAGATTGGTGATTTTGTCTTTCTAAAGTTATCGCCCTGGAAGAGTGTGGTTCGTTTTGGTAAGCAAAGAAAGTTGAGTCCTTAATATGTCGACCCCTACAGAATCATAAAGAGAATTGGCGTAGTTGCTTATAGATTGGAGTTACCACCAGAGTTGTCGTAAATACACGATGTATTTCATGTTTCCATGCTTTAGAAGTACGTACCAGATTCATCTCATGTTTTACAGCCACAACCGTTAGAAGTAAGTCAGGACATGAGTTATGTTGATGAGCCAGTGGTGATTATCGACCGACACGATAAAGCGCTGAGAAACAAGGTCATTCCGTTGGTAAAGGTGTTGTGGAGGAACCATGCAGTCGAGGAAGCGACGTGGGAAACAGAATAAATGACGAGAAATCAATATCTGTACCTGTTTACTTAAGGTAGTAAATTTTGGGGACGAAATTCTCTTAAGGATGGTAGATTGTGATACCCCGTCCTTAATTTAACGTTTTTGTATTATTAAATGGTGTGAATTTACCAAAATACCCTCATGGCAAGAATGTTGACTTTCGTTGACCATTTTGTCAAAATGTGTATGACTAACCTTCTTAATTTATTCTTATTGCACTCATCGCCACGAACATGTGGGTGCGAACGGATTCGAATTTGGAACTGTAACGAAGATTTTACGTTTTCGAAACGTCGAACGTTATTTCAGGTATTCCATGTTTCGTGTTTAATGACCTTAATTTGTGAGCCACTTGGACCCACAATGAAAAGTTTGTCCCCATGTTTTTCCCTTTGTTTCGTGCACCGCATTCCCCATTTGCTTTTATCTGTCATTTTCTCTCTCTATCACTATTCATTATTCTCTCTTCTTTCTTATCTCTCTCTGCTCTCTTGGAACCCAACCTTCCCCGAGGGTACCTTGCACACACACAACACACAAACAACAACAGCAACAACGACAACACCACAACCATCTGAACCTCACCGTCTTGACCCCAGGCCAAGGCTATAGAGCTCCGGCAGTGGTAGAGTTCACTGTTTTGGTCTTCCCCGACAAACTCATAGCGAGTTCTCACCATCCCCGACGTAGTTAAGTGCCTAGAACCCTTTAGATTATGTTTTAAGGTTAGATTAGGGTAAGTTTTAAGTGGTTTTTGCTTGTTGGACGTAGAAACTGCTCGAGAAATGTTTTCCAGAAATCTGAAAAGTAGAAACTGTGGTCGTTTGGCCACCTTCCAGCCATTTTTTCAGCCAACTTCAATCTCCGTTAGGCCTCCAAAGGGTATGAATCTCTTCTTCATATTCCTAACTACATTTTGGCTTTTGAAACTTTGAAAATGGGTAAGAAACGAGCTCAAACGGAGCTCAAGAAGTTTGCCCAGAAACCGGCCAAATCTTAGGCCTCACGAGGAAGGTGAGTAGCCTCTACTCGCGGTCTTGTGGGGCTGCGCGTGGAGCACACGCCCATCCCTGGAGGTATTGGTGCTCTGCCGCCGTTCACGACGGTCACCATGGCGGCGCCGACGACTTTCCAACAAACTTTCCGGCAACTCAACTCCGCATGCAGCAGCCCATGAGGGAACTTGAGGTCCCCCTTTAGGTTTTTCGACTTCCTGAATTCGATTACGATGTTCGTTTTCCCAAATTCAATCATCTTCTTAGGGTTTACTAGATTGTCCTCTTTTGTGCTTAAGTGTGTCGTTTAAGGTGAACCCGTCCTCCCTATTGTTGAACGGCACGTTGGTAACGAAGTATTTGTGATTGGACCCCTTTCCAAAATGCATGATTTAATTACTAGAAAAAACATGATTTGATGACTACATTTTATAAAACGTTTATTGAGTTATCGGATTTACGCTTTATGAAATATCATGCTTTATCGGATTTACGTTCTTTGAAATATTTATGATTATATATATATATACACACACACACTATGAACATGGTTTATAATGATGATTTAACCTAGAATGCTCCTATGATTTATGATATGATGTATATATTTTGGAAATATTATGTTCATGATTTTTCTGTGCTCACTTAGTGGATATATATATGTATGTATGTATGTATGTATGTATGTATGTATGTATGTATGTATGTATGTGTATATATGTATGTGTATATATATATGCGCCTTCGGGCAAGCGATGTAGTGCCTTCGGGCGGAAGATATATATGCATTCGGGCGGGCGATGTAGTGCCTTTTGGCAAAAGTTATATATGCATCCGAGCTGGCGATGTAGTGTCTTCGGGCGAAAGAAAAAAAAAAAAATATATATATATATATATATATATATGCCTTCAGGCAGGCGATGTAGTGCCTTCGAGCAACTGTGATACCACTACTCAGCACACTAAACCCTATTACTTATTATGCTATATGAGTTTTCTAAAATTGGGGGTTAGTACGTTGAAGAATAATTGTTTTAGTATTACATATATATAAACTTGGTTCACTCATATTTTGTTTTGCGCCCCCTTCAGGACCTAGGAACAAGGCATACGACCCGAGCTACGAGGTATTTCCATATTAGTGCATTTGTGTCCTCTTCTCTGCGTAGGACATCTCTTGTAATCACACTTTCTAATATTTATTTCGTTTGTATTTCGAATTAGTAGTATGCTCTAAACATGTCATGCATTATCACTTTTAAATTGTTGGCAGTTGATTATTATATTTTATTAAGGTTTATACTTGAATACTATATTGTGTGGTTACACAAGAAATTTTTTTGCATGTTCCTCACGTTGTTAGCATATGCATTCATCAAATGGCTTGCGTCACCCTCAGTTGTCGACCAGCACGTGGTCATCCCGTTGTCCTTCGAACATCGGGATCGGGCCGTGTCACCCTTCTTCTTGACTTATGACTTTGTAATATTTACAACTTAGTAAAAAAAATAAGGGTAGTTCTTAATTTACTATCTTGAAGTTTCTTGGTTTTCAACATTCCATACATTAAGTTTTTTATCCATGTCTAGTACCTAAAGTAATAATTCTGAGGCAATTTCATACATCTATTAAGCTTTATGTCAAAACAGTCGTTAACATGTGACGTGGCACCAATATGGATAATGATTGGACGTCACGTGTTATTTTGATCCACGTGGATGTAAAAAATTAAAAATCAATCTAGGTTAACCCTCATCTCCATGATCTTCGAAGACATCATCAAGAGCTCAACTGCCATCTTCTCCATCTCCGTCCTCCTTTGCTTCCAGGAGCTCTACATCCTACTCCAGATGACCCAGACCTTCATCGAAGACTCTTCAAATGGGAAGCGGATGTGGCTCCTCCTCCAGACAGAATCATTCACCAATAGTTTCCCTAAGCTCACCCTCGACATCTCCACCTTGCTTGACATCCTCCCCGTCAAGGAGCTCAAATTAAATGACGATGTCGAGAAGGCCATCTCCCTCATCTACACCCAATGCTCCCGCAACACCACAAAATTGCTTGTGGATCTAAGAGACGACGCCCTGCGCCGTGAGGTTTACTCCATGCTCGATAGCCTCAAGAGCGAGATCGTTCTTGACCATTTCAAGCTCTCTAGAATCTTCGTGCAATTAAGGATTTGTGATGGTTCGGATTGCATATAGGAGCTAGAAAGCCTCCAGGACGAGTTCCAAAACCAGACGGATGATGAGTTTGAGTATGAGAAGGAGTGAGGAATCGGTGTCGTCAACGTTGTTGATTTCGTCGTCGAAGACCAACCCCTCTTTTCCAGGTCTCATGGTGTCATCGGTGTCATTAACTTCGTCGCTATTGTCGGAGGATTTCGATCTCGTCGCAGATTTGGTGGCACATGGCTTGAAGGCTCAAGCTTGGAGAAGTTAGGCCATCTCCGAATGGCCAAAGGGTTCCCCTTAGCCCTATAACCCTCCAAGAAATTAATTTTTAATGAACAATATCATGCCATATTTCTTACCATCTCCAACCGAGGGGGCCAAATGGTCATAGGCCAAATATAGCCATGTGATAAAAAACCATCTCCAACCGAGGGGACCAAAAGGCCATAGGCCAAACATAATTTATTATTTTAATTGAATTAATATGGTTACTTAAATTAAACTATTTTATTAAAATAAATTAAACTATTTTATTAAAATAAGGTTTTCGGACATATTAAAAACTACAACAACTTCAATTTAAAGATTCAACAACTTCAATTTAAAGACTACAACTTCAATTTAAAGACTACAACAACTTCAATTTAAAAATTACAACTTAAATTTTAAAACTACAACTTAAATATTAAAGACAACAACAACTTCAATTTAAAGACTATAATCATCATCTTCATCCGCCATTGTAGAGTATAGTCGGATGTAAACAACTCCCGTTGGACCATAATTTCTCTCTTTTTCCTATCAAAATAAGCCTTACTCATTGGAGTGTAATCCAAAGTGTTCATTTGCATGTTCCTGTCATCCATCTCTTCTTATATTTGTTTTGCCCGTTCTTCGTGTCTATGGTTCATTTCTTCCACAGCAAAGGCATTTTGCTCTGCCATTAATCGCAATAAGGACGCCATTTCCTGTTGAAAGGCATAATCATCCTTTGTCTTGCCATTTTCCTTCAATTTTCGGGCATTGTTTCTTCCCGTAGCCCTTGGTATGGAACCTTCATATAGAGACGGATTTTCTACCCTTGTTTCTTAAATGGTAGGAGATCCATGTTCATCCCCATCTGCATTTGAGGACACATTTCCGAACACCGGCGTAGGACCAACTCTTTGTTGAGGTGGATCTTCAAATAACACCCACCATTTACAAATTTCCCAACAACCGTGATGACTAAAGGGTTTCGAGTTGTCCTCCATATACAATTCCTCTGCTTGGCGTACCTAGAAAATATAATTACAAAAATTAAAGGAAATTAATTTATGAAATTAAATGTAATATAATTAAATATTTAAAATAACTCGTGAAACAAGTACTTCGTCGTAGTAATTGGCTCCGCTTTCATGTCTGCTTCCGGCCTTTAACACTACTTGATGCCATTTATTCAAACTTGGATGAAGATGTTTTTTCCATCTTGAAGAACAACTCTCGTGGTTTCGGGAATTCGGTGGAGTGGTGACGTACGAGTCTAAACACCGTCACTTGTTTAAGAACTCCCCCTCACACTATCTTCCGAGACCCATCTATAAACCATGTAAAGAGCTTCATCTTCTTTTTGGGTCCAAGCCTTACCTTTCATTGCAGATGCGGGCATTTGAAAATTATTGAAAAAATTGAAGGAAAGATTATTGGAAGAAGTAAGAGAATAGAATGTGAAGAATTGAAATAAAATGAAGTAAGATAGCATGGAATGGTGAAAATTATGTGAGAAATGGTGTAGGAATGGCTTAGGTATTTATAGGAAAAAAATTAGAATTTTTTATTTTTTAAATTTGTCCCAAAAAAAATAAAAAAATTCAATTCCAATGGTAACATGGCGTCATGCTGATGCTAAGTAGCTGTTGGAGTTCAAAATTTGGGCCGCCCGGGGCTGGCTGGTTGGCTCCTTTAGGCCAATCGATTGGCTTGATTTGGTAGTTTTGGCCCGCTGGGGCTCACGAGCCATTTGGCCTAGCCCTCAGTTGGAGACAGTTTTCATGTCATTTCAAGCTATATTTAGCCCTATAGCCCTTTGGCCAGGTCAGTTGGAGATGGTCGTAATGAGCTTATGGCCGTGATGTGGGCCGAGCTAGGGTCGGGAGGAGGGAAATGGAGCTGTATAACGGGGGAAGATGACAGAAATGGTGAGATTGAACCTCGACCATCTGGGAGGCAGACAACTTTTTAAATTATTTATGTTTTAACTTTTAATTTTTAATTTTTAATTGTTTGAATATCCATATGGATCCATATTGACACGTGACGCCCAATTATTATTCACGTGGGCCACATCACAATTTAACAATTATTTTAACAGAAAGCTTAATCTTTACTAATTAATGAAACCTTTTTTGTCAACCAAAAGAGGATGAAAAGACAAATTAGTCTTCTATCACACAAAAAAAATGATGGGCAATAATGTAATTTCACAAGTCCAAATTTTACAATTTTTTATTGAAACCTCACCTACAGGTGATGTTAAAATATCTCCAATATTAAAAACAAAAGCACAAAAAAAAAAACCAAAAACAAAAGCCTCCAACTCCCCCCACGTTCTTTCTCTCCCTCTCTCCTCATTTTCTAAAAAAAAGTGTGTTCATACACACAAACTATGTGGACAAATGCTAATGAATGTATAAAAATGTCTCAAAATTATCATTTAAGTATTTGGATAAAAAAAACTTAATTTATGAAAGGTTAAAAACCAAAACTTCAAGTAATAAATTGAGATTTACCCAAAATTAATAAAAAGAAATCTTTTAACTCCCATTCAGAAGAAAGAGGAAAGACGGTGGCTTCTTCACACAACACAATTCCTAATGTCCCGAATCGCAATTCCGTCCATCTTCTGTCTGTCATCATCTTCCCCGGTCATCTGCCACAATCACCCGACAAGTAAAGATAAGTAAATTTATTCATGTACAACGTATGCAATTAGGGTCAGATTGTCCTCCTGGAAATCCTATTCGTATTTATCGTCTTGATTGGGCAACTCAGAAGAATCAGGATCATCAGATAGTTTGATGGATCCTCTGGCGGCGATGGGCTCGTAATGTTCTGGGATTGAGAAATGAAGGATGGGATTGGAATCGGTTGGTGGGGTCTTAATCTTATTGGGCTTAATTGGAGCATCCAACAGGTCCGTCCAATCGCTGATTCATCATCCTTACTGCAGTAATAGCTAAACGTGCGTTTCTTGTTCTTGTTGTTGTACTTGTTGTGTGTATATGTATACGATATCTCCATCATCATCTTCATCAATGGAGACTCTGGGGATGGGCAATTTCTGGGTTGGAGCTTGATTTTCTATTTCGGTCTGGACCATGGATGAGCTCGGCCCTAGTACTCAATCCAAAGACTCCGCTGCCTCTTCGTGGCGTCCCGGCCAGCTTGCCTTTAGTCCTTATTCTACGCAGAATGAAGCTGCCAACAGCAAATCCCAATGTCTGCGTGTCCTTGTCAGGAGACCCGTAAGTGTTTTTTTGTTTTTCCTTGCAACTTTTTAAGTGGTGCAATCAGTCATTCACTTCAATTCTTGCTCTCTTCTACAGAATTAGAGTATATTTATATATTGAGCTCCCATTGGTATGAGAGAAGACTTAGCCTGCTAGCCACCCACTGTCTTTGTCTTTTTTGGGAGAAGGCTTAGGAGGCGCTCTACTCTAATAATGCACTACTAGCCCTTCGTGCTATTATTTCCTGGATATGTGAAATACAATAGATAAATTTCAGTAAGTAGTTTAACGGTTAATCGTACACAGAGATTTAGCAGGCATAGAACTATTCTTAACTTTGGGTTGACATTTACCCTCACCCACCTAGGGATGTTGATGTTAGTCAGTGACATAAATGTATGGTATGTTGTTGTTATACTATAACTTTACTGGGGATAGCCTCTGAATTATGTTTATCCCTGAGTAGTGGTACCACCAATGTGGAAACTTAACTGGGATACCCTGTGAATTATGCTTATCCCTGAGTAGTGGTACCATCAATGTGGAAACGTTTTTTATTTGCTATATTTTTTTATATGATCTTATATAGCATGTTTTCTCTCTTTTTGTCAAATTTATATCGTTCTCTGTATACATGTCTCGACTTGAAATGATTTGAAGCAGATACTATTCTGATATACAACGTTCTGCTATGCAGTTTGTGGCAAGGCTAACCAAGGACATAGTTGAAACATACCAAATATGCAATCCGCAGTTTAAGTATTCAGAAGAATTGAATCCAAAGAGATATTTGACCACCCCGTCAAGTGGAGTACTTAATGATGGCTATGATAATGTCAACTCAGATCTTATTTTGACTGTAAACTTTGTCTTGGTTAATCTAGACACACAGCGAAGGTTCGTTCTTGTCTGTGCTTTAATTTTTTTGTGCTATGTTGACTGACTCTTAAGGAATCTTTTCCTAGTTTCTGCTTCACTGCTTTGTGGAAAATTTAGAATTGTTAACATGAAGACAAAAATTTGGAGATTGTCCTCTTGATATTTAATTTGAATATAGGCAAGTTTATTCTGTCAAAACTTCATATTTTTGCTAACATGGTAATCATTGAGATGGCTGGCATCTGTCCAGCTTCTGTGCTTGAGTTTACTTACTGTTGTTCAGATTTTTCTTTACACCAGACGTATATATGCTATTGACATATTTTCATTTCTGGATCTTCTCTAGACATAACTCTAATTTACTTCTTATGCTACTTATGCAACTCTTGGGTTGAGCCATGTCCAGTACTGGAGTGGTTTAGAATTTCCTACCAGTGAGTGTTTTGATTTATGGAGAGCATATGAGGAAGAATAACTCTCTTTGATTCTAGCTTTTGGATATTTAGATTTGGTTTGGGATCTCAGGACCATCAACTCGTCCGATTTCCCTTTAGGCTTGTTTAATCTGCTTCCATAGAAGTTTTACTTTTTATTTTATTTATCTGATGATTCAGCCTCATGGTTACCATTTTAGACTTCTCTGAGGTTGATGCACATCTGTCACTGTCAGTGCATTGGATTCTTATAAATTGTTGGGCCCATTTGGTATCAGCTTAGCTTGTGAAAACAATTGGTTTTGCAAAATGGTAGCAGAGCCTTGTTTGTTTTTGTGATTTACTTCTTTTCTCTGTCATTCAGTTTACTGGTTTGTTACATAGTCCATGTGCTATCTCTTGCCGCTTAATATACATTGTTGATCCCATTTCCTATTAGATTAAACTTTTGATGCAATAAGTTCTCCAATTTAACATTGTATTTTAAATTGCATCTATTAGTTGTTCACACTATGTACTTGTAAATCCATCAAATTTGTTCATACGATGTCTCACACATGAAAGTCAAACAGAAATGCAAACATATAATTAAATTAGAAGAGATATCAAAAGGATGTTGTTATCTGTACTTTCCCATGGTGGCTGACTAGCTTAGACCTTCTTTGCTAGTATTATGTTTTTAGGTCCTTTCTCCTTACCTTTTCAGATACATTGTCAAAGATGTTCTTGGACATGGGACATTTGGCCAGGTTGCTAAATGCTGGGTTCCACAGACCAACAGCTTCGTAGCTGTGAAGATCATCAAAAATCAACCAGCATACTATCAACAAGCCCTGGTTGAAGTATCCATATTGACAACGGTAATACTGTTCTTTTTCAGTATGACTCTCATGTTCAATTTCAGAACTTCTTACTGTTTTCTTTGCCGTTTGTTTTGCAGTTAAATAGGAAATATGATCCTGAGGATAAGCATCACATTGTGCGTATATATGATTACTTTGTGTATCATCGTCATTTGTGCATTTGCTTTGAACTGCTTGATACGAATCTGTAAGTCATTGACACTACCTAATTAGTTGTAGTTGGACTCAATGTAACTTGATGCACCATTTGAACTCTTATTTTTGTTTAATTGTTGCCTTTAGTTTTTCCTCGCACATCTTTTGACATTTTTAAGTCATTCAGGTATGAGCTTATCAAGATAAATCATTTCAGGGGACTATCCCTGACCATTGTTCAATTGTTTTCGAAACAAGTATGGTAGTTCCTTCTTGTAATTGAATTTGAACTTCTTTTCCCCTCTGATGATGCTAGATCTTAACCCTTCTTGTGTCATTTTTTTGGGGGTAATATTTGCTTTAAAATAGATTCTACATGGGTTGGCTCTGTTAAAAGATGCTGGGATAATTCACTGTGATCTGAAGCCGGAAAACATTCTTTTGTGTACAAGGTGACTTTTTTTTTATGATGAGTTTGGGCTATTTTTGTGATAGATTTCTTTCATGTTAATATTGCGAACTTTCCCTTGAAAGCAACTGTGTTAAGCCAGCAGAAATTAAAATTATTGACTTTGGATCTGCCTGCATGGAAGATCGAACTGTTTACTCCTACATTCAGGTTTGCGTTACTGCTTTTTTCAAGGCTTATTAAAGTCATATCTTTCAGAGGAGCGTCTCATAGATGCATGTTGTTCATTTGTTCTGCAGAGTCGTTACTATAGATCTCCTGAAGTTCTCCTTGGTTATCAGTATCCTTTGCGTTAGAGGTTTTTATTATGTCCAGTTTTTATATTCATGTTTCATTATATCGAGGTATTTTGCGAGTACTTAACCCTTTACAGATATACTACTTCTATTGATATGTGGTCCTTTGGATGTATAGTCGCCGAATTGTTTCTGGGGTTGCCATTGTTCCCAGGAGCTTCAGAATTTGACCTCCTAAGGCGAATGATTGAAATACTTGGGTATGCTCATACTAGTATTCTTATGAAGGGAACCTATATTCATTAATTTATAAGGCACCATTCTGCTATGGATGATTTCATAAATATCTTCTTTGTTTACTTCTTCTATCATTATCATTTCCCTCTTTTACATGATTGTTGTTTACAGTTCACGTTAATATTCTGGTCCTCTTTATGAAATTAGTTCTATTGAGTATTAAATCAAGAATTCACCTTAAAGCTTTATCTCGATGTCTAATATTATGAATGCTCTTACTCTCCTCTTCTTTCTTTGTTATTCATTGTTCCTCATTCTTTCCACCCATCACACAACAAAAATTAGCCTAGTGAAAGTGTAAACTCGACCTCCGTCGTTACTGGAGTTTCCAAAGTTAATATTTGTTTGGCACATGAATATCCCAAACCGCCATCTTTTCCCTAAATTTTAGCCACCAATTGATTTAGAGCCACAGTTTGGACTTTATGTCCAACTAGCCTCCAATAGATTATTGGTAGGTATTTCCCCTGGGAAGGAAGTGGTGAGGGGAGAAGGGACCATTTGGTGATTTGAGATTTTGTTTGCAGACAATTCGCTGTTTAATAAGTTACCAGTAGCTAAAGCCTTGGAGGCTACAATTTGCTGTTTCTTGATCTGTAACTGGTTTCTAACGGTGGATTTTATCACTTTTTCTCTATAAGATGATATTAGCACAGTTATTGGTTGTCACTTTCTCAGAATTATTATTTAAAAAAGGTAGTTTTGTCATTTTTTCAGACGCAATTTTCAAACACATTTTTATGTATGGTTAACATGTTGCAGAGGGCAACCCCCAGATTATGTACTTAAGGAGGCAAAAAACACAAGCAAGTTCTTTAAGTGCATTCGGAGTGTGCACAATGTGGAGAACGGGGAACATTCTGCAAATAGAAAAAGTGCTTATCAAGCATTAACAGAAGCAGAATATGAAGCTGTAAGTGTCAAAAATAAAAAGTTTTTGGAATATGAAAATGATATTAGGAAAAAGAGATCATATAGATAGAGAAAAGAGAAATAGGTGAGGAGCACTATACCCCTCCCCTCCCCTCCTTTTGTTTTTGTTTAGTTTTAATCACTGTTTAATATTTTTGGTTTAGTTCTTACGGTCACTGGTTTCTGTTCAGAGAGAATTGAAAAGGCCATCAACTGGGAAAGAGTATTTTAATCAGATGAACCTTGAAGAAATTGTTACAAACTATCCGTATAGGAAGAACTTGCCTAAGGAAGACATGGTTAAAGGTTTGCTTTATGCTTTTGAATGTTCAAAGCTGACAACACTGGAACAGTTCGACTTAATTCATGAATCATAACTAGTTTCTTTTATTGAAGTTACTAATGCTGTTGCATGGTATCAAATATGTGCAGAAACTCAAATACGACTAGCTTTGGTTGATTTTTTGAGGGGACTCGTAGAGTTTGATCCTGCAAAACGCTGGTCACCCTTTCAGGTTGTTTAATTGTCTTCTCTGCGGTTTTATTTCTAATATACCGCAAAAATAGTTACTTGGAAATGGATTTGTGAGTTAAACTTGTACCTGCAGGCTTCAAAACACCCTTTTGTTACGGGGGAACCTTTTACACACCCTTATAAACCTCCCTCGGAGACCCCTCATATGGTAAGTAAACCCACATATGAACTATTTAAACCTTCTCATAAAGCTTTGTTCATAGTTTTTATGGATGGACTGTGACTTGATCCAACTGTGTGGAAGACGTTAGACGTGTCAAGCCAGACCTAGATATCCAATGTAATTGTGCTTGGCTTTCTTTTAAATTGATACATCGATTATGTGTTGGGTTTCCGTATATTATGCATATTCCTTAGTCCTCGATCAGATGTAATTTGTGTACATACATATTACATACGCACATATATATGTATATACTTGGTGACGAAATGCACAGTAATAATGAAAAGTTGATTTTAAATTGGTTTTATACTCCAGCTGTTATTTCACATCTGCAAAAATGCTTATGAGTCTCATAATGAATTATGGGGATGACCTTGTCCTAGATCCTGAGTTCTTTTTTAGTATTTGTTTGTGCAATTGGTTTTTACCTAGTAATTTTGGCTGTTAAATCTTTACCTATTTTTCTTATCTAGTCATCCATACTTTTGACAAATCGTCCAGGACTAGGTTGTTTGTTACAGTAGTTAGTTATTGGCTGCATTAGAAATTCTGCAGGTGATATTACTAACTGCTTTTTCTCTCTTCTTTATCTTTATCCTTCTTGTCATCTTCTCTTCCCTTAGCCTGTTTCTCAAAACATAAGGGTGGACCATCATCCTGGTGGTGGACATTGGTTTGCTGCTGGTTTATCCCCGAATGTAAGCTGAATCGTTTCTATTTTTTGGCTGTCCATTCTTCACTCATCATCTCGGCTATAACTATATTTGTTCTTTTGCAGATTCCAGGTAGAAATAGGGTCTCCATTCATAGCAGCCCACATTTTCAGGTGGTTCCATATGCACATGCTAATAGCTATGGCAGTGTAGGAAGCCATGGTAGCTATAATGATGGTACCGGACTAGGAAGCAGCTATGGAAGTTACGGAGATACTAGTAATATGTTTGCTTATTATTCACCAGTTGGCCCTTCTGGGATGAACATGCACGCACAAGGTAATGTATCAATGCTTGGAAGTAGTCCGGATGCAAGACGGAGAATTGTTCAGTATTCACATGGAAATGGACTTGGTATGAGTCCTTCAGCAGGAAGCTTTGCTCCACTACCTCTAGGCACTAGTCCTTCACAATTTACTCCGCCAAACTCCTACAGTCAAGTTTCTGCTGGCTCTCCAGGACATTATGGTCCAACTTCTCCAGCAAGGGGCAATTGTCATGGATCACCTTTAGGAAAGATGGCCGCAGTTAGCCAGTTTAATAGACGAAAAAGTTGGGGATATCCTGGAGGTTCTCAAACTCAAGAAAGTTCATCAACACTTTGGCAAGGGCAAGCTACTGATGGCACCAGTTCTAGCCAAGCTGAGGGGAACTCTCAAATACTAGGTAGTTCACCATCACATTTGCATTTAAGCTCGAATGCTGGAAGCTGGAAGCAGCAGAGAGGAAGCAGTGGTATTTCTGCTGGTTACTTAGCCCAGAACATGCCAGCTTCCATCGCAGTTGGCTCCCCTATGAAATTCCCAATGACCACAGGAGTGGCTCATGAAAAGGCTGAGGCTAACCCGTCGTTGCCTGATCCTGGGGATTGGGATCCCAACTATAGGTAAACGGACTGTTTCTTTTTATTTCTACTCAAAGGTATGCTGATTCCCATGAGTGTGCTGCATTTTCTTTCATTAATAGATGATGAAAGTCAATATGACCCTATATGATGGTAGTTTTGCAACTCGGTATACCAGATAACTGAAAGAAATGGGGCCAACTGTTAGACTTAGTCCCATGATGCATGGTTGGTTGGTAATGACCATAGCTTGGGTAATGGTTTTTGTTACCCATAATGGCCTTACTTCATTGTAATTCATTATGACCTATATGATCTCTTAACCTATAATTACTCCAGTCATGATAATCATTCACTTTTCCAACGAATGCATTTTAAGAATGATATAGTACAAAATTATTGCATTGTTTGCGCATGGTTAAGCAAACCATTATTGGGTTTTATCCATACATTACTTGACCGTGATGGTAGTATCCACTATTTAGCAGCGTATTAAATGCCAATTTGCTAACAGTTCATTGGGCTTCTTCACTGGAATTTATATAGGCTCAAGAAGATGGTTTACTTGGTAGTCATCTATCATCCTCATATTTGTTTAGAATTTGATGTGTATTCTTTTTTTCTGTCTTTCCATTCTCATTCCAGTGATGAACTTCTTCTGCAAGAAGATGGTTCGGATGTAAGTTGCCTTGCTGCTGAGTTCAGCCAAGGCATGCATCTTAGTTCTGCAGAAACATTGGTTGGGTCCGGAAGATTTAACCGTGTGCCAAATTCAAGCTCAGGTCCATCCTTTCAAAGGTAAGTTGTATCATCTACCAAGTTTATTCACTTAGTTGCTCTGAAATTATGTTAGCAAGTTCAACAAATCTACATTGTTGTTTTTCTCAACAGGAATTGTATGTATACTAGCATATTCCACATAACTGACGCAGTATGTAGTAACTTTAAGACGTGGATGGATCCCCAACAAGATATTTACACACTTTGTTTTCCTCATCTTAAATTTTTATGTGAAAGCAGATACTGCAGAAACCTTACGCAGTCTTCGGTAAACTTTTAAAACACATGGATGGATGTGTAATAATATATTCAAATGTTTCCATTGCAAAATGTTTTATTGTGTTATGTGCAATTAATATGGAGGTTTCTAATAGTAAACATTTCTCCTTATGAGATGGTCAAAAGATTACAATTGACACATTTCCATGCCTGTGTTTTGGAACAGAGTTCATTCTTGTCGTATCTTATTTCTTTGTCCTAGCTTGATTTTGATTACAATCGTCTACCATCTTTTCAGACAAAATGGACCCATTCAATCTCATCCACATGTAGAGGTGGGTAGCCCTCCTTCAACTACTGAACCACTTACAGGATGCGCGCGTTTGTCGAAACCTTCTCATTTCATGCCTCATATATCACAAAATTCTCCAAGCCGCTTGGGACAGCAATATCAGCGGTCAAATCACGGACGACCCACCAATTCTCGTGGTAATGATAGGAATCACATGAAGATGCAGCCCCCTTCTCCCAATTTTAACTCTGGAGGCCCACATTCTCCGGGAAATAGCTCATTCAGCAATGGCATGTCATGGGGTACTTTCTGACTTCCCATCATAAGCCATTCCTACCTTCCACTTTCCTTTGTTGCTATCTTCCTAGTAAAAAAATATGCCAAGCTATATGATGTCTTTATGGGAGATGGGGGGATTGAATGGAGGGTTTTGGGGAGCTGAGAACATTTAAACTAATTGTGGCACTCTATTGTAGGGCATAGAGCCAGTCATCCCGTCACTAGCATTCCACCTGCATCCCGAGGAAGAAAGGACTATGGGAGGATTTCTTGATGTTGGAATTAGTTTTCTTTATTGTGAAAAATCAGATCATGAGAGATGGAAAGAACATTGTACAACTTGTACTCAATAGTTCACAGAGCTAGCGGGCTCATGCTATGACATCCTCTTCCAGATCATGCTCATTCATTGTGCTTGCAAAATATAATTTGTGGATTACGATTCTCTTGTCTTCTTGTTTTATCTAATGCATTTAGTTTTGCTTTCGTCAATGTCTTCAATCTTATCATCTATATATCAAATGCTGGAATTTTAATTTAGAAAGTGTCTGAAATTGCTTTTTATGTGTTTGAAGGAATTTAACCTAGTTATTGAGATTAATTGCAGCTGCTGAAATGAATTTCAAGAGTTGGTGTAAATTGATGAATGGAGTTCAGAATTAACCTTGGGATTTTGGGATGTTTGTAATGCAGCCGCATAATAGTTCATTCTTGGTTATGTATTATTAAATATTTAGTGGTTCATTTAGATGTGTTTGAGTACTAATTGCTATTGTTCCGTTGTTGAATTGGCGTTTGTGCATTGCAATTCTTTTCCTTTGTTAGCTGTTTAATGTTTCTGATTTACAGTTATCTACTTTCTCATTCTTATCTTTTCAAATGAAGATAAACACAAACTGTTGAGTTTTTGCTGGTATTGTTTAGTGGAATTACTGTTTGCTTATAACAGTTTCTTGTTCTCTTCGGCCTTGCTTTGTTTGTAAGTATGCAGGTCTTGGGCCGCGGCAATTGTTTCTTCTCGTCGTCTCGTTAAATTGATGACATGGTAAGCATGGAACCTGTAATTGGTTTTGACTTGTAAATCGTATTTGAACTACATTGACAAGAAATACTCATCGACTTAATAGAGGACAATACTGTTGCAAGTGGCATTTTATCACAGTAGTGGAAATGTGTTGAGTCATTGCATGACGACGTAAATTTGAACTTTGCCGGTGATTAATTTAACAATTTATCGTTTGAAAAAAATAAAAATCAAGAAAATCGAGGATAATATTGATGAGTTTGAAATATAAAAGACCAAATTGGTGACTTGGTAGGATATAAGGTATTTACAATAAAAACCTTAATTATTTTGTAGTGAGCGATGATATGACACTCTTGAATCGCTTTCAAATAGAGGAGTGATTTATGCACTCCTTTTTTCAGTCTTTGAATTGAATAAAATTGAATGGGTAATCAAAGGACATAATTAAGGAGTAGTAGAAAAAAGTGAGAATGGAAATCACTTCCCCTTAAAATAACCTCATACACTGGTGTGAGACGAGAGGGCTAAGAGTGTGAAGTGAAACATGGAGCCAAGTAATAGACTCTCTCTAACCAGCTAAGCATCTTCTTTAGAGTAAGATACTTTCGATCATTCAGTGGAACAAGTAAATTTAGTATGTCATTTACTTTTTTTTATAAAAAAATGTAAAAGAAATATGTTTGGACCCAATATGACATTTCTGGGCCGAGCCCATTATCTATCTCGGCCCAATGCATTGTCTCTTCCATATAACAAATCCAGGTTGGTGATTTATGCACAAATCTTTTCGGAAATATAAGTTATTATAGTATTATTGTTTATTATACACACACACATACACATAGACATATATTATATATATATATATATACATATATATATATATGTCTTGGTAACAATATTGTATATACAATCAGAAATTCAATAAGATTTACAAGAAGAAAAAGGGTACTAGTGATAGATAGAGAGAGCTGGAGGCTGGATGGAAGCCAATTCTTAGTTCTTAATGTTTCTTTCTTCTTTTAACTTGTTAATATCATGTGGACATCAGGAATCTTAGAATATTCCCAAGAAGAGCTCGGCCCAATGGAATTCGACTGAGTTCTATCAGGAGACGGTTTCATTGGAATAAAAGGAATGGTCGAGTCCTAGTATAACAAGGAATCCTCATAGGCCAGTTATGCTTCGAATCAGATAAGAAGCCCAAGAATCAAGGGTTGAATCTAGGTGATAATAAAGCTAGATTCAGAATCCTACATGAGTCAGGACTAGCTGAAGCTTATTCGGATTTGATCAAGGAGTTCTAGTTCGAGTAGAACTATACTTCGGCCATGAGGAATTGCTGCTATAAATAGAGAAGGGAATGCATCACTCAAAGCCCTCCAAATCAACACACAAATCTACCATGTGCAAACTCTTGCTCTACGCGAAACTTGTCAAACACCTTGAGATATTTTTATTTTACCTTTTTTTCACCAACCATCTTCAGTTTAGATAAACAGCATTGTGTTAGCAACTGGCAACTGGCAACATCTTTAGTTTGGATAAACAACACTGGAGCCGTAGAATTAGCCGACCGAGGAGCACATTCAGTTTGGATAAATAGCACTGCTTTGAGACTGACTAGTTATCCATTCAAGTCTCAGTTAGCAAGGATTTCCTGAGTCCTTGTTGGAAGAGGTCATCTCATCAGCCTTCTCGGCTAAGTGAGGTGTTACTAGGTTACAACGTTCGGTACATTGAAAGCCGAGCCTATTTTATGATTGGATATTTACAAGTGCATTTTAGAGTTCGGCACGTAGACAACCGAACTATATTTACAATCAAGATACACACTCTTTCAAGTACTCGTGTCCCTATAGTCTGGTACCAATTCGGCGCACTTATATTCTCACAAATATAATTACAGTTGTCGAACTCGGTACCGACGATTCGTGAGCTTTGCAGAACTAGCAGCCTTGTCTTCAAGCTCTAGAACTTGAAGGCTGAGACATGTTCCTTCCTTGGCTGTAGTCGCAAGATTCATAAGTCATCAACGCACCCAACCCAACATCAACATTCATTTACTCCCCCGGCCGAGCTCATCCAACGAGTTGGCATGCCTAGCATTCGACCAAATGACGTAGTTATTTTATTAGTTATTCGGTCTACGTGCCACGTAGGCTGAATAGTTTTTAGGGTCAAGAGAATGTGAAATAATTACATGGTTATTTATACTTTCAACATAAGTATTTTATATCCCGTCACTTAAGGAGTATTCCGGCCAACAAAACATGTAAAATGATAATCCTTAAGGCACTGTTATCGACGTTTCTACGTCCAATGTATAGTTAGTTAAGCGGTAACGTGATGATCCACATATGCAGTTGGGTAGTGAGCCCACATCATCACTATATTTCCACATTTGCAGTTGGGTTTGTTTGTTTGGGCTCTTGGAAGGAAATCCTGATAATCCATTCATTCACTCACTCACAGTCACAGATGAACAGACAAAAAAGAAAAAAAAATCCAAATATAAATGGCAGGTCGCTGACCACACGAAGCTAGACTCAATCTGCTCCAACCAATAGCATCCCTCCGTCCCATATCCTTAACAATAAATGGACATTTTCTAATTTTAATTTATGACATTATATAATAAACACTAGAGAAGGAAAAAGAAAATTAAAAAGATAAAAAAAAAACATTGATTTCATTAGTATTTTGTACAGAGGAAGGAAAAAGGAAAGAGTTTGCATCATTGTTGTTAATGTTTGGTTGTTGAGTTCACCGTCGTCATTTTCTTTCAGTGTCTTCTTGTTTTGCAGCTGCTCAACAACAAAAACGATATCCTTCCTTCTCCCCTTCATTCAGTGTCTACCGCTGAAAGAGAGAGAGATTCAGTCAGTCAGGTACGCTACGTGTCCACTCTTCTTCTGATTCAAATCTCTCTTCTTTCCTATTTGAGATTGATAGAATATCATATGTATATGTATATGTGCCTGATAGAATATCATATGAATATATGTGCCTGCGAGCTCATAGCATGGTTGATAGCTTGCAAGTAGGTTTCAATAATGGCTTGCAATAATTTTAGTTTATTTTCTTTCTGTTTCAACTTTCTATTCATGGCCTCATAATAGCCTCATGGGGATTTTGGATTGGATTGGATTGGGGGATTGCAGTTTTAATTCAGTTCCACATATACATACATACTTGCTCGCTCTTGTGCTTTCATCCAATCCATCGCTTTCTGTTCTATTTTACATGAATGTATTCTTCTGTTTGTTTGTTCTGTCATTGCCTTCAACTTCATACTTGATATTACTGATAGTCATACTGATAATTCTTCTTTGTTTACTAATGCAAGCCTTGCTAAATGATTTGTGGCAGATCCTACAACAACTCAACAAATCCGCTCTTGCTCTTGGGTTACTCAAGCTATATCTACATACATACATATTCATAAAATAAGAGAGCAACTGTTACTGTTATGGTAATTCTTTACACACAAGGAAAAGCCATATGATGGCCATAGCTGCTGTTATTGGCCTTACTACGGGGAAGAGGCTCTTGAATTCCTCCTCCTCTTATTATTCAGATATCACAGAAAAGCTCTTTCATCTCAATGACCATGCCTTCTTACATTGCCATTTCTCTTCAACAAAGAATCTTGTCACCGCCAGAAAGTCTAATTCCAACTACACCAGTTCCAGATTTTCATCTTCCAATCGAGCTGACCACTCCAGTAGGGCTCTCAAAGACCAGGTCGATGCTGCCTCTGCTCCTTCCTCAACCGCACAGCAATGGTTTCACGACTTCAATGACTTGGAGGAGGAAAGCACTGATCTTGAATATTCAGTGGACGCACTTCTTTTGCTACAGAAGTCTATGCTCGAAAAGCAATGGAATCTTTCTTTCGAGAAAAAAATATTTACGGATTCAACAATAAAAACAGCAACTAACAAGAGGATACCAGTCACTTGTTCTGGGGTATCTGCTCGCCACAGGAGAATGAGTAATAGGAGGAATGCTTTCAGCTTAAACCGTTGTTTAACGCAACCTAGCACCAATAAGTCTTTGAGACCAGTCATCAGTCCAGAGCTGCTTCAGAGTCGTTTAAGGGGTTATGTGAAGGGTGTTCTTAGTGAGGATTTGCTGACTCACACTGAGGTTGTGCGCCTGTCAAAGAAAATTAAAATTGGCCTTTCTGTTGAGGAACATAAATCAAGGTTATAACACTTAATTCCTTTCCATATTGTAGGATTCATAAGTACTGAATTTAAGTGGGTCAATGATGTCCAGGACAAGACATGCAAAGTGATCACAGTACAAATACTGAAACATTGATTTATTGGCTAAAAACTAGATATAAAGTTAGAAAGTATATTGTTTGCCAAAGCCCTTTTCAACTTGCCAAGTTATGTAACTTCTTCCCAATAAGCGCGTAGTTCTTCTTTTTACAGGGTGAGTAGTGTGGGTGTATATGGTAAGTAATTGGGGTGGAGTATACCTTTTTCTTACTGTTTTAATTGATTATTCTTCCGAGTAAGTTGACCTTTATGCAGACTGGTTCCTTCCGAAAGAAAAAGTTTTGTTGTTATCTGGTTGTTTGTAATCCTAATCCTTGCATTTGGATCTCCAGACTGAAGGAGAGACTGGGATGTGAGCCCTCTGAAGAACAGCTTGCGACTTCATTGAGGATTTCCCGTGCTGAATTAAAGTCAAAGTTGATTGAATGTTCTTTGGCAAGAGAGAAGCTGGCAATGAGCAATGTTCGTCTGGTCATGTCCATTGCTCAAAAATATGATAATATGGGTGCTGAAATGGCTGACCTAATCCAGGTTATTTTTTCTTTTCTTACTTCATATATGAGACCCCAATATATAGACCCAAACAACTGTAACTTTAGACAGAATGTGATTGGAATCTCATATGCAAAGCTCACTGTCTCTTATGTAGGGCGGGTTAATCGGACTATTGCGTGGGATTGAAAAATTTGATTCTTCAAAGGGGTTCAAAATTTCTACTTATGTTTACTGGTGGATACGTCAGGTAATGCCAATATTTCCCCTTGAAATGGTAGATGATTTTGACTGATTGGTTAAACTAACGCTGGTTACTTTTTCCTTATATTCTCAGGGTGTTTCGAGAGCACTGGTTGAAAATTCCAAAACCTTGAGACTGCCAACATATTTGCACGAGAGGTTAGGTTTAATCAGAAATGCAAAAATTAGACTGGAAGAGAAAGGAATAACTCCATCAATTGATGTAAGTCTTTTGTTATTATCTTCAGATAGCAATTGCTTTGCTCACAAGAAATCTGTGAACATGCTGATGCCAGCAACATTAGTTTCAAATTTTTTTTTACTTACAACGACAATGTTGATTTATAACTCTTCTCTTGGCTGATATGTGCTTCTTGTATTACATTCAATATCAGAGAATCGCAGAAAGTCTGAATATGTCCAAAAAGAAAGTTAGGAATGCTACAGAGGTACTAAGTGCTTGTGGTATTCTGTTTTATTGTATTCTTATGTTATCTCCATGCTGACCATGGAGTTTCTTAATCTGTAGGCAATCAGCAAGGTTTTTTCACTTGATAGGGACGCATTCCCCTCTTTGAATGGACTTCCAGGAGAAACTCATCATAGTGTAAGTGTCGATTACATCACCTCAATTTCCGCCATTCCAGTTCAGTAAAATTTCTATTCCTTGCTTGTCAGTTTTCCATCTCGCAACTGACCATCTCCTTTACGATTTTTTGTTTACAGTACATTGCAGATAATCGCCTTGAGAACATCCCATGGAATGGGGTGGATGCATGGGCACTCAAGGTAAGAAGAGGGACAAAAGAAACAACAGTAAAGGGAGATAGTTCAAGCATCTCCAGATAAAAAAATATATATTAAAAGTTCCTTAGAGAAAAAAACAAATCGGTTTGATTTTAAACGATTATAATCTGCTACATTCCTTTAAAAATAGTTACATCTTAAAGGTTACTTCTTACCTTTAGAAGGCAAAAGATTTCACCTTGCCTCTCATATTTCAAGTAATAGTGGGAGTTAAGAAGATAAAAAGAGACAAATCATCATTTTCTTTGAATTTCCAGTAAATCTGGATTCCAGCACTGGGATTGGCATCTAGCAGATTGGACTCTAAGAATACTCAATACTCATCCTTTTCATTTCCCTTCAGAATATAGGTAGTTGTAGTCACACTGAATTAGTAGGTTTATGTGTTTAAAAAGTAAATTGAGTCACATAGAAAACATAAGGCGAACCAACCTGTAAATGTAATAGAAAAAAGGCTTTAATGGTCCATTTGTATGATAATCCTGTAAGATTGGCATCCTAGAAATGAAAAACATTTATGGTAGAAAGGAAATTGATGATTAATATCCTCTTAGGTAGTAGGTACATTTCTAGTTACTTGTGTGTGACTCTGCACATATGTTGTGTTTGCATGTTTTGGAAGATTTGCTGAAATTCATGTCGCTGATTATGAATAGTTAAAAGATTCTAATCTCTGTATGTATTGCAGGATGAAGTAAACAAGCTCATAAATATGATGCTTGGGGAACGGGAAAGAGAGATCATACGGCTTTACTATGGTCTGGATAATGAATGCCTTACATGGGAGGACATTAGTAAACGGTGAGTCCAAATAAGGGCCTAACATCCATCAAACTACCTTAGTCTTAATATCTTTTGCATCACGTTGATTTGACCGTGTTATTATGTGAACTCCAGTATAGGATTGTCCAGAGAAAGGGTTAGGCAAGTTGGACTCGTTGCTCTAGAGAAACTGAAACATGCTGCAAGAAAAACCAAGATGGAGGCCTTGCTAGTCAAGCATTAATTTGGTCTCTTGTATTTGAGAGTCCAGAATGAATGAATGTGTATGTACAGAACAGAAGAGGACGTACGAGACAAATTGTACCTTGAAGTTGTTTTCAAGTTTGAGATAGTATATATAGAAGAAGAAGATTAAGAAAGCAAGATCTCTCACTTCACTAGGTAAGAGCT
This sequence comes from Heteromeles arbutifolia, assembly GCA_024362995.1. Lineage (NCBI taxonomy): Eukaryota > Viridiplantae > Streptophyta > Magnoliopsida > Rosales > Rosaceae > Heteromeles > Heteromeles arbutifolia. The sequence goes on along the minus strand of JANCRC010000009.1, from coordinate 35,447,529 downwards.
CATGAGCTGCTGGAGCCCATAATTTTTTGTATGTACGTATTATTATCTTTGGAGATAAACTATTACTATCCCAGTTAGTTATGTGAGGGTTCATGTTTCTTTACTTGAGTTGTGGTAAGGAACCAGTAATTATCCCCGGGGCCTTGATTGAGGGAGGATGATTCTCTCCCCTCCTATTTGAATGATTACGGTTAAGCCATATTAATATCTTATATTGATTTTTTTTATAAAGACAATAAGACAAAAATCAAAATGTGAGAGGAGGGGAGGAAAGGGGATGAGAATGTGAGGGGAGAAAATCTTACTACTTGATTGAGGCCTGCTCCTCCACATATATCTTCTTATGTACAAACAAATGCGGATGACAAGTCTAAAATTCAAAATAACTTTCTACTTGGATATGGTTTTGTAATTTACATATTGAACTCTACACTCTCTTCATCTCTCTAACTTGGTTTAGTAATATGAACGACTTCATGGTAAGTGGTATTTTGTGACAAACAAAAGTTTAGTTCAGAAATTAGATGCTAAAATTTCTTAATGACAAAGTTGAGGTAATAAAATTAATGCGGGATACCCTACACGGCTACCTCTAATCTATTTTAAGTATTTCAGAATCTTGGAATCTGAGATAAAATTGTTCAGGTGATTACTAATTCAGAAATTTTGGATCTGCAAAAGTTGCGCTTGCTCGCTCTTCACGCTCATGGAAATATCACATGGACACTGGACTGGATTGGATTGGACAATATCATGAGCTTCATGAGTTCATGAGGTTAAGCAAGCAAATACAACTTTCCACGTGTCGTCTGGAGATACGCACAAATGCCCAATCTCGACGCTGCAAGTTAATGAGCTTCCATTTCCAAATTTTCCAAATTTCCCAAATTCCCCAAGATCCAGTGAGTGAGTGCCGGAAAGTGTAATCAAATCAAATCAAATATATCAAATCAAATCAAATATCAATGGCCGAGAGTCTAATGGTGGTGCCGTACTCCTCCTATACACCTGGTCGTCCTCCTCATCCTCGACTGCAACAACATCATCTTCTGAAATCCTTTCCCGCCTCCTCCTCCTCGTCGATCCAACACAACACCAACACCAACACCAACACTCTCTCCGTCTCTTCTTCCGCGGGCCAAGGCCAATGCTTCTTGTTCAACTCTTACCATCCCCTCCCTTTGCGTTTGCCTTTGCAGCGCCGCTCAACTCTCAGCGCTCTTGACTCCGACGTCCCTCACCCTCTTCACCAGGTACTACTACTTGTGCTATCTTCTCTCTCTGTTCATCTCCTCATCTGTAACTTAAGCGATGCGATGCGTATATGATAACAATTTTCCCGTTGTCCGTATGACTGTTTGATTCTCTCTCTGACATGACATGATGTTCATAGATTTGAAACTCTAATAATTAGTATTATCATTGGTTATTTGGTCTTAATTGATAAATATCATATACTGTGTGACTGTCAGCCCCTTGATTTGGGTCAAACTCCAACTCAAACATTAACATACATACATACATACATTCTGATTGCTCAAAATTGAAATTAACAAATTGTTTTCCCCATTCTCGGGAAAAGGGATCAGTGAAATCCTCGAGCAGCAAAACTAGTTTCGAGCAATGGAATTCGTGGACAGCAAAATTCTCCGGCGCATCAAATATCCCATTTCTGTTACTGCAAATGCCTCAAATCTACCTCAATGCCCAAAATCTTCTGGCAGGAAATAAAGCTGCCCTTTTGGCAGTCCCATGGATGGTAAGTTGGTAACACACTATCGCCAATTTGCCACCCCCTTATAAGTTTATTAATGAGGATTGAGGATTGAGGAGGCTGCTTACTGCTTAGAACATGAATATTTTCTGGTTATATTAGAAAATAATCAACCATAGTAGCCTAAGCAAGGGAGGACTGTTGTAAATGCAGGGAATGTTTACTGGTTTGCTTGGAAACCTTTCCCTGCTTTCATATTTTGCAAAGAAGAGGGAGAATGAGGCCATTGTGGTTCAGACACTGGGTGTAATTTCCTTATATGTGGTTTTTGCACAGCTTTCCATGGCAGATGCGATGCCTCTACCTTACTTTGTCATTACCTCCATTGTTGTCGCAACTGGTCTTGTTTTGAATTTCTTGAATTACTTTGGTTGGCTTAATGCTGGACTCTGGCGCTTCTGGGAGGACTTTATTACTGTTGGCGGGCTATCGGTTCTTCCTCAAGTGATCTCTTCTCTCTCTCCCTCTCTCTCTTAAAAGTCATGTCTTTTTCCATATTGGTAAGCAGCGCGTTGAAAAATTGCTCAATTTTACTAATCTTTTGTCAACAATTATGATTATGGATTATGTGGTCTACGTTTGTTCCATATCTACCCAACAGTATCTTGCCTGGGGCATTGGCTTTTGTTGTAGCTGTGGTGGCTGTTGTTATGGTAAGATTTTTTTTTTTTTTTTTGGTTGAAATTGTGGGTAAGTTTTGTTTACTCTCAAAAAACCTTTATTCTATTACTTGAATCTTCACATAATCCATTAAGGTTAATGGGAAACTGTTTTAAAGTTAACCTCTTGTCTTTAAAATGAGTTGTTCTGTATTTATCATCTGAAGTGAGAACTACTTTTTTTCCTTTAAAACTTTCTCTTCTTTGCAAAATTAAGATAGAAATGCAAAGACATTCTTTTTTGCGTCTTTTTAAACATGGAGCTGCTAATATTTGCAGGCTCGAACGGGAAAACTCTCTGAAGGTGGCATAAAATTTGTTGGAGCAATATCTGGATGGACAGCTACACTTCTCTTCATGTGGATGCCAGTTTCACAAATGGTACTATTTTAGAATTTCTATTGGTAATTTTTTTCATTAATCTGACCACCATTAATGCTTCCTGTTCAGTGGACAAATTTCCTAAATCCTGACAATATCAAAGGTTTATCAGCTTCCTCGATGTTGCTTGCAATGATTGGAAATGGACTTATGATCCCACGTGCACTTTTTATTCGTGATTTGATGTGGTAATTATCTATCTTTTTTTTCTGTTCTTTTGTCAATGTGGTGATTATCTATCTCAGTGACCTTCTTAAACTGCTGCAAGACATCTTTGATGGTTGAACTAAATATTTGATAATTGATATATATATATATATATACACACACACGTGAGTTTTAGTAAGAATAACGATCAACAATGACTGCAGGTTCACTGGTTCTACTTGGGCTTCTTTCTTTTATGGATATGGGAATATCGTGTGCTTGTATTGGTAATGGTTTCTGATTTTTGGTTCTTCATCTTCAACTGGATTTTCTAATGTTCATTTTGGTGGGAATTTTGATCTCTACTAAGTAACGTTGGGTTATTTGTGTGTAATTTCAGGTTCAACAGTATCAGCAAGGAATTTTTCTTAGCAGCGACAACTGGTTTGTTTTTGTGGATAGGTTTGTTTCTTTGTCCCTGCAGTGTAGTACTATCAATTTATACAGCATCCCCGCCCTAAATAAATGTATTTACAAAGAAAAATAAGCTTACTCGTTGAACATAAAGAGCTCTGTCTGATATTTTTCTCCCAACAGGAGTGGCTGTATGGAGAGATGCTGTTGTCAACGGATACGACTCACCTTTCACATCTTTGAAAGAGTTGGTTTCTGGATTGTAACTTCGAGAATCCGGTCGAGGTGATAACGTCAAGAAGCCCAAAAGATCTCAATGCAGTTGGCAACAGTTCTCGCAAGGGAATAAGACGTGTTATAATATCTTACGATTAAATATGTAATATAATTCCAATAACTAATTAATATACATTGAAAATCCAGGTCCTGTCTTTACAGTGACCTGCTTGGTAATTAATCTACGGTAGTTGTGGCAATGTCAGGTGGGGATTTACATTTGAACGATCCTAAACGGTAGTTTTAACCAGGATATGTAGACCAATTGCATCCGCTAACATCATTGCTGTCGGAGTTTTTCTTCAATACGAGTTTGTGGGGAAAATTTGTGGTCTTCCTATGGGAGGGTGGGTAGCTCTAAATTTGTTGTGCTTAGTTTGATCAAGCTTGTGGGCTGTTTTTGGCAGATGCATTTATTGGTATCTGATAAGAGGAAAAACCTCGTATTCTATTGTAGTTCTTATTAATGAACCAATATTTTGGTGAAATTCTTGTGTAATTCAGATCATCATTCATAGAAGCAAAGATTTGTTTAATATTTTTTTTTAAAAAAGGATCAATAAGTGGATTAGTCACTGCAGTTCATCCTTTTGGAAGTAGAAAGATTCATAGAGGCATTTCAATCTCTTTCTGATCACTATCGTGTGATTCACCAACGACAGGACGTGACGTGTGAAATATGAGTATGAAATTCGTCTCAAACCAGAGAACCCCTGCGTGGTGGGTTCGTTGGAGCAAAGCTGAGTAGTTATACCAGTGCCGGCCCTGAGGGGGTACAATAGGTGCCACCACACAGAGGCCCCAAATTGGAAGGGCCCCTGATTTTTCAAATTTGCATGCATTTACGTATATATAGTAGCATGTGTAAAATATTACAAACTTGAGTCTTAGCACAAGTGGTATTATTGCTTCTTTACAGCAACTTAGGAAACGAGTTCGAAACTCGTCTCCATCATCATTTCAGTTTATTTTTATCAAATGCATAAACTTCCACAAAATAATATAAAATTTCCACATAATAACATGAAAATTTGAACCCTAACCCTCGAAATAGTTAAGGAAAAACAATACGCCACCTTTCCACTTGTTGATAAAATTCTTAGTGTTTTTTAGAGCCTCCAATTCACTTTCGCACAAGGCCCCAGAAATCTCATGACCGACCCTGAGTTATATCAGATACATGAAGCTATAAAAGAGAATAAAAATCATCAGAATTAAACGACAATCGCATCGAAGACTGTGCTCAATTTCTTTGGGTTTCTCAATTTTATTTGGAATTATAAGAGATCGGAGTGAGAAAAATTTCCACATAATAACATGAAAATTTTGAACCCTGACCCTCGAAATAGTTAAGGAAAAACAATATGCCACCTTTCCACTTGTTGATCTATTAAATTTGTTTGTGCTATTGGAATTTATAGAAGCTCAATTGAAAACTAAATTTTTTTTTGAACCAAAAAAATAAAAAAAATAAAATTCTTAGTGTTTTTTAGAGCCTCCAATTCACTTTCGCACAGGGCCTCAGAAATCTCATGACCGACCCTGAGTTATACCAGATACATGAAGCTATAAAAGAGAATAAAAATCATCAGAATTAAACGACAATCGCATCGAAGACTATGCTCAATTTCTTTGGGTTTCTTAATTTTATTTGGAATTATAAGAGATCGGAGTGAGAAGAGAGTGAAGAGGGGAGAGAGAGAGTGAGGACACAGAGAGAATATGAAAAAGAAAGAGAGAGGGAGGATAGAGGGAAGATGCAACCAAAGGCAAGATATCAAATTTTCTGCACCTAAAATCCTCTGCAATCTCTTTGTGACCTATCTAAGAGGTTGACACATGTCCAAAAATAAAATCTTCTACACCTAAAACCCTCTTCAACCTCTTTGTGGCCGATCTAAGAGGTTGACACTTGTCCATCACTAGTCATACTTTAAACACTATTAACTAAAGGGTTTTTATCACAAATGGTCTCTGACATTGATCAAACACATCATTTTGGTCCCTAACATTAAAAATCAATAGAAATGGTCCCTGAGATTGATCAAACACATCATAAATGGTCATTTCGTTAAAAACTCTTTGTGCAATTTTTAAAGCTTCGTAACTCAATCGTTTCTTAACCAAATTCGACCCATAATATATCAAAATGAAGATAGGAAAGTATAGAACAAGATTATACCTATTTGGAAGCCCAATAGTTGCCAGAGATGGCCGGAAAATAGCCTCAAATGTGATTGGTCCGCGGAAAAACTGGAAAACTCGCTTGAAACTGGATAAACTTTAAACGTTCATAACTTCTTCAATAATCAACGAAATCGAGTGATTCAAAAATGAAAATTATACTTCTCGACGAGACGAAGAGAATGGTATCTTTCTTGATGGCTAACTCGCTGTAGTTTGGCCAGAAAATAGTTCGAAATTGGCTAACTGGAAAATGGTTATCCAATTTTGAGCCGTTTTCCGGCCAAACCATGGTGAATTAGTAGTCAATAAAGGCACCATTCTCTTTGTCTCATCAAGCAGTATGATTTTCATTTTTGAATCACTCAATTTCGTTGAGTATTAAAGAAGTTATGAACGTTTAAAATTTATCCAGTTTCTGGCGAGTTTTTCAGTTTTTCCGCGGACCAGTCACATTTGAGGCTATATTCTGGCCATCTCCGGCAACCATTGGGCTTCCAAATAAGTATAATCTCGTTCTATACTTTCCTATCTTCATTTTGATATATTATGGGTTGAATTTGGTTGAGAAACGATTGAGTTACGAAGCTTTGAAAATTGCCCAAAGAGTTTTTAACGGAATGACCATTTGTGATGTGTTTGATCAATGTCAGGGACCATTTCTATTGATTTTCAATGTCAAGGACCAAAATGATGTGTTTGATCAATGTCAAGGACCATTTGTGATAAAAACCCTTAACTAAAAAATGAAACGTGAAAACCCAGACCACCATCACGCGCAACCATCCATCTCCCCCTCCTCATCTCTCTCACCATTTAAATACTGGAATTGAAAATAGTGAACTTCGTCGTGCAGACAAATGATAGAGAAATTCAAAAACAGAGAACCTATCATCGGCGACGATCCACGACCCATCATCGACGATCCATGAGCACGAGGACGAGGAAGAGCTTTGAGTTCCTTCGGCGACGATTCAATGCGGCATCGCTCTAGGACTCAAATGATCTCGGGGCTTTGGTTCTTGACCTGAAACTAGTGTCCAGGTTCCACCGCGAGAAATCTAATTCGAAGATGATGACATCTCTGTTTTCGAACCCGCGACCCATCATCTCTCTCACTGTGTCGCCCTCATCATCGGCATCTGGACCCATCATTGCTTTTTTTAGAAATTTAAGAACAAAGCTCCGATGTTCATAGAAATTCGAAGACTGGGACTGGATCAGAGGCCTGCAATTTGCTTTACGACGAGGGGTTGGGTGTCTTGGTGACTGAGGTTCATTTTTACTCTGTATTTTATTTTTAATCAATAGTCGACAGAGTTAGACGGGTTAGGTCTGGGGACAGATGTCAAGCAATAAGTCAGGCCACAAGAGGCCACAAAGAATTTTGGATGCAGAAGAATTGGACTCAGAAAGCAAAAGAGCCAGTTTTCTGGAAGTAGGCTGTGATTTTGAGTTGTGTTCTTGAGAATAAATAAACCAAACAAGAAGTTTTCAAAAAATAAATAAAAAATAAAAAAAATAAACCAAACAAGAATTTTTTGCATGACACTCAAAAAGTTTTTTTTTTTTTTCAGTTAAAATTTTTTTGGAATTGAGTTGAATATCAAATGGGGCGAACTAAAAATTTAGGGTCTGTTTAGTATCTTATTTGAATTTTTTTATCATTTCTCAAAATATTTCTTAAGAAAATTTCTTGAAAATAATTTTCTTTAAGACTAAAAATCTTAATTGGTTTGCGATTTAAAATTTTTAAATCTTACGACTTAAACAAGACAAAGAGATCTAAAAAGAGGGGGTCGCAGGAGTGGGAGAAATAGTAGAGAGGAGGAAAGAAAGTAAGAGATGATTGAAAAGAGGACGAAAGAAAGTAGAGATGATTGAAGGAAAGATAAAGAAGAGAGATGATCGGACAAGATAGAGAGGAAGAGGAGTGAGAGAAAGAATCGAAGAAATTAAGAGAGCGGATTGGAAAAGAGACGAAAAAGGTAAAACAAAAAAAAGAGGAGAGAGAAAGAAGAAGAGAGAGAGATAAATTTGGAGTGAGAGGGGAGGAGAGATAGAAAATAAATGAGTGAGTTTAAGTTTAAAAACTCTAAAAACTCACTTTTTATGTTTTTAGATAATAGACTATATTTTTTAGTTAATCTTGAATTCAGTTTTTGAAAATAGTCGTACCAAACAAGTTTTTAAGACCTAAAATTTGAAAATTGTTTTTGAGTTAAAAAAATTGAATTCAAATAGAGTATCAAACATACCCTTAAGTTTTAAATCACACCATTGCACATGATCTAGCTGAAAGGTGGTCCAGCTGAGGAGAGGTGCTTGCAACGAGAGAGATGCTGGGATGGGGAGAGAAGAGAAAAAGGAGAGAGTACGTGAATTGAATTATACTGGGTTTGCAATTTGGGTTTTTTGATGCGACTATAATGTAAATTATATTTTTCATAAGAGTAAATTGTAGTTATAATTTTTTAACTTTAAATCAATTGTAGATTTGAGTTGTCAATTAAAAATTTAATAGATATAGTCCTTCAATTTGTCAAGCTATGAAGCATTTGTCTTTCCTTTATATTTACAGTTAATGTGTTTGTGTGGCAGTACAATGTGACCCACAATCATGTTAATATGGGTGTAGAATGGAATAAAAAATTAGGTATATAAGTTAGATTTTATTATAAATATTTTACCAAAAAAAAATTATGTTTGCCCCCTCCTGACCCGATCTTTCATCCTCCCCATTCCATAATCTCCATCCCTACCCCCACTCCAAGAGTAAACCACCTTCAATCTTCATTATTCGGGTAGACAGGATCTCGAAATTACGGTAGTGCTACTCCATTCATCCCCGATTTGGGTTTGTTTGGGTTTTAAAAATCATACGCGACAGGGCAAAGTAATGGGGTTTATTTCCAGAGGGTTTGGGAGGAGGTGGGTGAAGAAAAATTGAGAAAGATGAAGTCAATTAGCGGTAATTGCGGCACTTTTGATGTTGTACATAGAACTATGTTTTTAGGGTTTTCAAATACAACCTATTAATGGGATGAGGACTATTTTCGGATTCTCTTTGTTGGAATTCTAAGATCCTCACATTATGGTTGTTCATTGTACTATAATTTTAAGATTTTCAAATACTATTCCTTATTATTGGGATGAGGATCGTCTCCAGATCTTCTTTGTTGGAATCATAAAAATTCTCATATTATGGTCATTCATCGTATATCGTGGCGTCAATTTTCGTTAGGTACTATTTATGTTTAATTTTAAATAAAAAAATTCTAAATAATTTATGGCCGCATGGGTACAATAAACAATAAACAGTTAGGAAGTAAGGATCCTTAAGATCCCCACAATTTAGATCTGCATCCAAATTCCTATTAATGTACTTGTGGGTCCCATCAGCCAGCCATAAGCACCTCTAACGGAAAATTTGACGGTGTTAAAACAGAAGAACAGATGCTCCACATTTTATTAAGTTCAAGGATTATATCAAATAAATTTTTAGTTGCGAGATCATGTATACAAGTAGCTATGGTTAAAATTTACTCTTCTTTTTTTATTAACAATTCATATTTAAATGTGTATTTAAACACGCGGCACTAGGGTAAATTTGCAACGCCAAAACCTAATTGAAGATTTCTCTCATTTTCTTCCTTTGGTAGTCTGGTCTGGTTTCCATCGAATCAAATATTTTCGGAAGGGAATTCTCCCATTTCATCATTCAAAATAAAATTCAGATGAACAAGCAGCAGCAGCAATGAGCAAATCACAAGGCTTCTCGTGGTCACGTCTCATCGTGAAACAAGGCATCAAGAAACCCAGCAAAGCCCCACTTCCCTTGTCCCGGAAAATCTCCACTCGGCCACACTTTCCCGCCACCCCTCAGCCACCCAAATGGTCGTTTTCCAGCAAGATCCCTTATTCAACAGTGTCATCCAGAGCGGCCCAAGACCTTCTGGCGGAGGTGGAGAGAGAAAAGCAGAGAGAACGAGAGCAGAGGAAGAGGGCGGGCCTGGACACCAAAGACATTGACCGAGAAGATGAGGCGGACTACATGGGCGTTATGCCATTGATTGAGAAGCTCGAGAAGGAGAAGCTCAAGGACACCGGAGACTTGAACTTGTACGAGGAGCCCACCGATTCCGATAGCGACGAAGACGATGAAAGGTTCACTCCCGATGCCGTCAAGAAGAGGTTTGATGAGTTTCAGAGGAAGTTCACGCGCCACGAGGAGTTGCTCAACAACTTCACCGAGGCTGGTAATTTGCCCATTTCCCTGCTTTTTCAACCATGTGCTTTTTTTTTTCTTTGGTATTAATATTCCAATTGCTTTTGAAATAGAAAAAATTGAAATTGTGGGTGAAATTTTCGACTCCAGGTACCCTAAAACATTACATAATGATGGTTTTTGTATGTATTTGTGTACTAGTCTAGTCTAGGATATGTTATTTGTTTACTTACGTTGCATTTGCATTCTCTGACATGACATGACAGAGACACTTGATGATGCTTATAAATGGATGAATAAAATTGACAAGTTTGAGCAAAAACATTTCCGCCTTCGCCCCGAATATAGGGTCATTGGTGAGTTGATGAACCGTCTCAAAGTAGCTGAGGGAAAGGACAAATTCATCCTCCAGCAGAAACTAAACAGGGCTATGAGATTGGTGCAGTGGAAGGAAGCCTACGATCCAAACAATCATGCCAATTATGGAGTCATCCAGCATGAACAAGTGGAGCCCTCAGTTGATTTATTGGAACATGCTGGGTTTGAAAAAGAAAAGCAAATTATACAAGGAGTTGATGACGACGATGAGGAAGAATTCAATGACATGAAGGAGAAAGATGACATACTGTTAGAGAAGCTTAATGCCATTGACAAAAAACTCGAAGAGAAGCTAGCAGAGTTAGATCATACATTCGGGAAGAAGGGTAAGGTTCTAGAGGAAGAGATCAGAGACCTAGCAGAGGAAAGAAATGATTTGACAGAGAAGAAGAGGAGACCTCTCTACAGGAAAGTAAGTGCATGTGTCATCAAATTGACATTTTAATGTTTATAGTTCAGAATTCAGCGACAACTGACAAAATAATTGTCATAAGTATTTATAAGTTGAACAATTGTTCTGGATTAGTTTTGATGCAACTTTCCCATTTTCTTTCCCATGTTTTTATGCTTGCTATAGTATTTAAAAATATCTGTGCATCTTTCGTGGACTTGCCTTTTTTGTTTTCCTTTGTTGCTGTTAGCTAATCTGTTCACTTTTGGTATAACATGTCATCTGCTACGTATGATGTTTGTAGAAAGAGTATGAGTTATTTATTTGGTATATGGTTAGCCTTGTTATACTTCGAAGTTTGAGTGAAGTCTTCACAATTTTGTTTTTCCATATTTTCTAATCATTCTTACTAAAATTTGTCCTTTGAGGAGCTTTATGTTATTTGTTTTGAACTTCATTGCAGCTTCCCATGCAGACGTATAACATATTCTTGCTTTTGGTGTGCAAACACCAATGTTTTTGACCATTTTATTCATTACATGTTGGCAGGGGTTTGATGTTAAATTAATCAATGTGAATCGAACTTGTAAAGTAACAAAGGTACTCCACCTTGCAGTTTATTTTTTGTGTACATAACTTTTGCTTTGATTTCTCTTCAAGACTCTTAACAGAGATCAATGCTTTTACATTTCTGTTTATGCTCTATAGGGGGGGCAAGTGATCAAGTACACTGCCATATTAGCTTGTGGCAATTATCATGGTGTTGTTGGTTATGCTACAGCAAAAGGCCCAGCAGTCCCTATCGCTCTTCAGAAGGTATTTGTGGTCTATGAACAATGCAGAGTTCCAATGTCTTGCACAGTGTTAAACATATATTTTTTATATGTTGATTTATCATGATCCAGTTTGCACATCTATGCGTAATTGCTGTGTTACTTTTTTATAGTTTGAGTATATTAGATGTGACCGTTGTGATCAAAGTAATATCCATCGAACTGATTATTTTAGATGGATCTCATGTGGATAAGTTCAGTGGTTGTTTTTGGATATATCTTGGTATAGTCGGATATTGCTATCTTACTATTATTACTATGATTATCATTATTATTGTTACTATTTTTTTATACAAGATAGGCTTAGTAAAGTTCAACTCTTACAACTTTATGCCTTAATGGTCACAGATAATAGAATAAAAATGCTTTTATTGGTGAAAAGACTATAAATAACAGATAATACACATTGAAGATATAAATGTGGGCAGTTGACAACAATTGGCAGTGGTGTTTCTCACCCTTGTTGTCCAAGGGTCACAGATACTCTAAAACCATATTCGAGACCGATACCACCCTAATACGTGCTTATTGCCTTGTTGAATACTACCCTAAAAATGCTTATAAGTGATTTTAAACAGTGATGGAAATTGTTTTTGGAATAAAATAGATCTAGTGGTAGTTTACAATGTGAATGGCATGATGATCACATTCTAGTTTTTGATGTGCTGTCATGTGATTGTATTGTATTGTGTCATATTATACATCTTGATTGTTGAATCTATATCCATGCAACATATATGTCTTCCATTCCTATTTTGGCTAAGCACACCCATTTTTTGTTGGTTTTCATCTCTATTATGAAAATGCACCCCCATGAAAATGGCCATCTGTAAATTAAGATGTGTTGTTTAATAAAACAACTGAGGAAGTATGACCAGGTTTTCTGTTACTAGGACGGCATGTGTAGCAATAACTATCCGTGTTAGATTGTTGACGATTTTCACTTTTGTTGCGTTCTTCCAGAATGATTGTAAAATTATGGACTGAAAAAATTTGAACAGTACCAAATGAGCTAAGTTCTTTGCGCATGTCTGGATTATGAACTTAATATAAAGAGATTTCCTTTTATTCTGAAGTAAGTTAGTAAGGGTGCTTTATGTGTTTTTACCATTGAGCATAGACTTGAACAAGTTTATCCATTTTTTCTCTGTACCGGTTATTGTCTTTGTGAAACATATGACCAGGGTTCGTTTTTCTTCTGATTGAAATAATTAAGGGTGTCCTAGTTGTTTCTACTATTGAGCATAGACTTGAACAAGTTTATCAATTTATTCTTCTTTTGTTTTTCTTTTCTTTTCTTGTTTATGTACTGATGATATTACAACAATCAGGCATATGAGAAGTGCTTTCAGAATCTCCACTACATTGAACGACACGAGGAGCATACAATTGCGCATGCAATACAAACAAGTTATAAAAAAACAAAGGTGATTGGCTCATTGTGGTGTACTGGTTTTTTGTCCTTATAGTAGCATTCTTTCATTCTTGTGTTTTTCTTGTTTTTCCCCTTGATATAGAGCCTACGTTTAACCTGTAATTCGTATCAGGTGTATCTCTGGCCTGCACCCACTAGGACGGGTATGAAAGCAGGAAGAACTGTTGAAACCATTCTAAACTTAGCTGGTTTAAAAAATGTTAAGTCTAAGGTATTGACTTTGAAAGAAATCCATTTTAAGAGGGGTGGTTCCTGCAATTTGGTTTGTTGCTCTAACCTCCGCACACTTGTCAGGTTGTAGGCTCAAGGAATCCTTATAACACAGTCAAGGCTCTCTTCAAATCCCTTAATGCGGTCAGTAGTCACTTTAAGCGGTGTGTTGGATTTTCTTAAATTCATTGAGTTTAATCTGTGTCTCTATATGTGAATTTTCAGATTGAAACTCGAAAGGATGTTCAAGATAAGTTTGGCCGCACTGTTGTTGAGAAGTACCTTCTGTGACAGATGTGCTTAATTTTGCCTGTTTGCAGAATACTTGTAGTTTTGTTATGCATTCCCTTTTCAGACAAGTTGATAAAAATGAGAACTTATTTATATGTCCTCCACTGTCATATTTAGGAACAATGATGATGTACAATAAGAGTGGACTGACTTGGAAGGAGATTAGTAACTCATCCAGTTGCCTTAATTATTTTAGTTTGGCTCATAGGGAAAACAAAGGAAAAGAGAAAGACATTCGGTTTGGATAAATCAAAGTAGAATCGATGGACAAAGATGTCGAATATACTGCGGTTTTTTCTTCCTTGCTTTCGCTTGGGTGCTTTATGGAATAATTGTTTAGGCAGTCTCAAAGTTTTGCACCCCTTTCGTTTCTCCTTTCACATTATTGATAGAGTAATGTTAGGAAGCCTAAATTTGTAGACAAAACTTTGTACACCACATATCATGGAAGTTAATGATTGGTTACTTGGTAAATCTTTTAGAAAACGAACGTCAGTAGTTCTTTTAAGAGTCACTTGTCTGTTTAAGATCCACAAAGGAACACTTTACCTGATGATTGTTCATTTCCGTTTCTTATGAGATGCAGAAATCCACCATCCCTCCCTCCAAATTCCAAAATGATTGTTAATCTCCTGCCTCTTATGGAAATGTATAAGATATTGGTTTACCTGTTTGTAATAACACCAGTGAATGTGATACGGTCTGAAGCGGTCCCAAAAACCCAAGAATGTATCCCCCAAGAATCCAATTGATAAAATCTTTATAAAGTTATAATAATGAGTGTTGCTTTTTATTGTCTTTGTGTTATGATGGATAAACTTTATGTCTACGATTAAGTGTAATTTTGTTTTCATTATCAATAAAATATTGAGGTTTCTCAAAAAAGAAAAAAGTGCTACTAAGCTTACCAATTGTTGTATTTTTACATATTTTTTGATAAAAATGTTGATAACATATTTATTCTTTTAAATCTCTATTTGTAAATTCATTATAAAAAAAAGTTCATATCGCAAAGAGTTTTTCAGATTGATCAAACTTATCATTTTGGTATTAAAAAGGATTCACCCAATTTCCCCACTTGAAGTTGAACCCTATTATAACGAGAGAATATCCTCGTTGGATCCTCTTTGTAAGGATCTTGAGGATCCTTCAATCACATTCATTCATCGTACATTGTGAGGTCAGAAATTATTGTAAATTTTTTTATTTTAAATTGAATATAAATAATACCTGACAAAAACTTATCGCAAACAATGAACGAATGTGATTAAAGGATTCCCGGAATCCTCACAAAAAGGATTTGGCAAGGATCCTCTCTCTATTATAACAGCTTAGCACTTTTTTCTTTTTTAATAAAATATATTTAAAAAATAATAATAGTCGTAATCAGTTGGACCTATTATAGGAGACAAGTGATTAGGGTATTAAGAAAGATTCACCCAGCATTCCCACTCGAACCCTGTTATAAAAGCGTAACACTTTTTTCTTTATTGGTACATAAATCATAATAAAAGTTGTGCGGTGACTTGTGTGAGTGGAAAATGGTAGAGCCATCGTCGGAGGGTGACGCGGACAAGATCCGGAAGTTGGTGGGGTTGGGGTACTGGGTGCAGGGCTTCAGGTGCTTCCCATGGATGGCCGTCAACTTCTTCCTCAAGGACGGCCTCCACGTGGACCCCTCCACTCTCCAACTCCTGCAGAACTCCGCCAACCTCCCCATGGTCGCCAAGCCGCTTTACGGTGTCGTTTCAGACGCCGTCTACATTGCTGATCAGCACCGTATTCCCTATATTGCCTTTGGAGGTACCTTAGTAGTAACTACTACGTCTACGCCCATTTAATTTCCGTTTGCTCTGTATTTTTTGGCCTATCTTTGCTGAATTGCTTCGTCTTTTGGAACTCCTGGCTGTCAACAATTTTGAACTTGGGTAGGATAATAGGATTGGTTATTACAGGATTGGGCTTTTCTTTTTGGCTGGTACTGGCTTTGGTACATATGATTACTGTTCTGTGTTGCCCGTAGGATTCTTTAGTATTCACTCTTTTCTTTGTGCTATACTATAGATAAGAGTAAAAGGGTTACATTGATAGTGGCTGGTAGATGAGTTTAAATTTCGAGATTTGTATCTCATCTAAAGGCAATCAATAAATCAATACACGGGAGGAAGGAATAATGAAAAAGGGCCAAGGAAAGGAATTATGGTGAACAAGTTTGAAAGGAATGTGTATAGAAAATGAAACACAGAATGAAAACTAAAACAAAAAACTGATATTAACATTGTTTTCACTTTTCGCTTTCCTCCCTAAACCATTTCTCCCATATACTTTATCTCTAGCACAAAAATAAAAACTATAAACTATAAACGAAAATGGCTGTCAAACGGGTTATAGTCTAAATAATCATTTGATCTAAGGAATCAGTTTCTTTGAGGCCATTTGCCTCCACTACTTCAAAGGAGTGCTGAATACAACAGGGAGTTGGATAAAAATTTGTATAATTCAGAAGCTCAATGTTCATTTTCTCTGGTTTCCTTGCTTTGCTCTAAGATTCTGGAGGAGCGAAACAGCAAAAGCTTAAGTAGCAGATTTGTAGATGCTTCTCCACAGCTATTTAAATTCAGTTTGTATCTCTTCTTTCCCCATCTAATTTGAATAAAGATGCACCTTCATTGTGATTACAGAAGTTGTTGAGTAAGTAATTTCTCCTTTGATTGTGTGTAGAAATACACGGTGTGCCATCACATGACAAAGTTTCAAAGATGTTTAAATGTAGGTTTAAACATTGAAAATATCATTTTCGTAAATTTCAATATCTGTCATTAGTTCGTTACAAGCAACTGTAATTTGTTATACACTGCTTTTGTTCACATGATACACAATAAATTTATAATAGTTTATCTTGAAAGAAAAAATGTGAATTTAAAGTTCCCATTCTCCTAGGCCTAAATATGGTTTTTAAATCCACCAACATAGTTATAGTTCTAGTTCATTTCTGACTTCTTATTATTCTTTTCTTTAGTCGGAAGTCCATTTCTAACCTCTTTTTTTTTTTTTACTTCTAATTTTTATTCTGTCTCATCTGTTATTTCAGCGGTCTTACAAGCAGTGTCATGGCTAGCAATAGCAATGCTCTCTGAATCAGGCACCTCAATTGGAACCATAACACTATATCTCCTCCTCAGTAATCTCGGTGCTTCAATTGCTGAGGTAGCCAATGATGCCATTGTTGCAGAGGCAGGAAAACAGTCTACTTCCCCAAAAAATTCCCAACCGTCATCCTCAGGCGAGCTCCAATCATTTTCTTCGATGGCTTCAGCTATGGGTGGAGTCCTTGGATGTCTCCTAGGTGGTCTAGCCATTGACAGATTATCTCCCCAAAAGATGTTCCTGTTCTATGGCCTTCTCCTCACTGTCCACTTTTTCATAAGCATTTTTGTCCAGGAAAGCTCTTTGAACCATACCGAAGGAACAGCCAATGTTGGGATTCGAGAGAAACTTTCTGAGCTCTTGGTTGCATTAAGAAAACCTGAGATCGCTTACTCAATATCATGGTTTGCGGCATCTTATGCCATTATTCCAGCATTGACAGGCACCATGTTCTTTTACCAGGCACAGTACTTGAATATTGACTCATCTCTGTTGGGAATCTCAAAGGTGTTTGGCCAAGTGGCAATGCTTCTATGGAGTGTCATTTATAATCGTCACTTGAAGTCAGTCAGACCTAGGAAACTAGTTTCTGCCATTCAGGTTACAATGGCTATATTTATGATTTCTGATGCGTTGTTTGTAAATAGGATTTATCAAAATTACATGGGGGTGCCAGACAATTTCTACGTCGTGATGTTTTCTGGCATTTCGGAGGTTCTCTTGTTTATGAAGATTTTGCCCTTCAGCATTCTTATAGCCAAACTCTGCCCACGAGGATGCGAGGGATCTCTAATGGCGTTTGCAATGTCTGCAATAGCGGTTGCATTCATAGTAAGTGGATATCTGGGTGTTGTGCTTGCATCGTATGTTGGGGTCACGGGAAATGACTTTTCAGGGTTTCCACTTGCCCTACTAATACAAGCACTGCTCACAGTGTTGCCACTATATTGGTCATCGTGTATCCCTGATGTAAAATCAAAATCCCGTCAGAAGAAGGAATAGCCGAAATGAAATATGCTACTCTGCTGCTTCTTTGAGTCCCCGCCGGCTTGGATTGGAAGTTGCACCCCCAGTAGACCAAAAGCAAATATTTGAGTATGTTTTCTTTTTAAATTTTGCTGTCCCCGTATTAATGTACGACTGAAATTTTTGGCTTCTAGTATGATTAGCATCTGTACTGTAAAGAGAATTTTTTATTTATTATACAAACAACAATAATACTTAGTTCATGGCTTCTTAGCCAAAAGGGTTCTTATAATTGACCTAACTCCTCATTTTGATCACTGAGACTTAAAATTGATAGAATTAGTCTTGTGTTTGCTCACCATCAATCATTTTGTTCATTCTGTGAAAAATTTATGCTAAATAAGGACCAAAGTGACAAAAATTAATCTTAATTTACTAAACAATGGACTAAAATGATTTGACAACAGAATGACTAACATGATTGATGGTGAACAAACTCAGGGACTGTTCTATTGATTTTGAAGCTCAGTGGCCAAAGTGCGTAGTTATGCTAATATTAAAAATTAAAGTGAACTACCAATTTTGTTTCTGAATTATCACGAGTGAAAATTAGGTCGTTAAACTATTTTTTGTCAAAAAAATCAGTCCTTAAATTATAAAAATCTGCCAATTACACATCCCTAATATTATATTTGAAACTACTATATTCAATTTTCCGTCAATTTAAGTTACATTATTTGCATGTGATACACATTGGAGGGTAGATTGGTTACATAAAGAAATAATGTATGGAGTTAATTTTGTGAGGTAAATTAGAGGTTAGATTTGCAACCTATATGAAATGTTAAGGGCTTATAGGCGAGAAAATGACGGTATTACACTTTAAAGTGTGTCAAATGACTTAAGTTGACGAAAAATTGGATAAAATAGCATTGAATATGATAGTAGTGATGAAATTAGCAATTTTTAATGAATTTAAGAACTTATTTTACCGAAAAAATAATTCAACGACCTAATTTTCAAGGAAGTGATAGCTCATGAACTTCACCCTGAAAATTATTTTGATTATAAAACTTTAGTTCATTGAGTGAATCTTCTCTGAATTAGCTGTTAATTGATGACGTGGTGCCCATGTGGACAATGATTGGGCGCCACGTGTGTCCACGTAGATATTAAAAAAAAAACTTAAAAAAGAATTAAAAATTAAAAATTAAAAAAATCAAAATTTTAACTTTTCTGGGCACCCCACCCCACCCTTCCCAACCCCCTCCCTCATTCTCTTCCCTGCACCCACCTCATCGCTGAAGCCCCAATCGAGCAGCACCTTCAGGTCCCACTCCGCTCACTGCTCTGGTTGGAAACCAACCTTGACCCACGACGCCGTCGCTTCTTCGCGATGAACTGGAAGCTCCCATTCCTAGTATGGTGTCTGTCGGAGATCGTCCTGTCGTCGTCGACCAAGGTCAATCGGGACACGTCGATGGCATCGATAGAAAAAGAAGTCGTCATGTTGGAGAGGCAAGGGCGCTTGGTGTGGACGAGGAGGCCATTGGATTTGGGATCGGAGGAGTCTAAGGTTTTGGAGGTTGGCGTGGAAGTCTGCTGCTGTTGCTGCAGCTGGAAAGGTCTCCAGCCATGGAGCTGGAACGCGCAGGAATCGACGGAGTGCCATGAATCCAGAGATTTGTGTGACATTGGGATGAGGATTTCAGTTTTTAGGCTTTAGGGTTTATGTAGGAGATGGAAGATCGGGTTCTTCAGCTTAATTGGAGGGTTTGGGAGAGGGAATTGAGGGTGGGTGTGCAGAGACGGTGTGCGGAAGAGAGAAATGAGGGAGAGGGTCGGGGGCTGAGAGTAAGTCCACCGTTGGACCTTGCTCGGGGGACAGGCGAGAGGAAAGGGCCCGAGGGCCGGTGGGTTTGGCTCTAGCGTTGGGCAGCCCGAATGAGGGTAGGAGCCCGAGGGCCAGGCCCGTGAGGGATTGCCAGCCCTTCAGCCCGAGGGGTGTGACATCAGGCTGACGCCATGCCTGGCGTCGGTCCTTTTTTTTATTTTTTTTGTGTCAGGCGGGTGCCCCTCACGCGCGAGTGGGGGCGCGTCAGCCGACATGTTTTCAGACAGAATGACCCGCGCGCAGTGACCGTTGGGAAGCCACGTGGCTTCCCACGGTCCGTTCAATCCTAATGGCTCTTTAATACGAGCCGTCCGATTTACAACAGTAATAAAAAAATAAAAAAATAGATTTAATATCAACCATTCGATCTGAGATCAACGGTTGATATTAATCTGCCTTATAAATTTAAAAAAAATGAAAAAATAGTTTTAAAATTAAGAAAAGTTACCGTTGTGACACGTGGCACAATTTGGAGTGTTGGAATTCAAATTTTTTTTAAATCCAACAGCAAAGATTAATTAGTTGAATAAAAATTAAAAAAAATTGTAAAAAATTCAAAAAAAAATCTGAAAATTTTTGTAAAAAATTGATTTTACTTTTCTATAAATACCACTTCTTCTCCATCTACCTTACACCACAATTTCATATTTTCTCAACTACTTTCAATCAAATTCCTATCTTTCTCTCAAACTTTTAATCCAATTTTTTTTCACAAAATGACTACTGATGCAGGTACGATTTAAAATGACACAAAAATAATTGTTTTTTGGATAAAATGACACGTGGCAAAACAAGAACGATTTAAAAATTCTCATCCGAAATTACAAATAATTTTATTTTGTATTATTTAAACAAACAAAAAAACTAATATTTTATTACCTATTGTCAGGGGGATGGCTTCAAGAGTGGAGATGCAAATGGCAGTTACTGTTCACTAGGTGGATTGAATAGTGGATTGCCTGGGGGGAGGGCTCCAAGGGTGGAGTTGCTCTGAGATAGGGGACAGCCCAGAAGGTGCTGCTTGGTTGGGGCTTCAGCGGGGAGGGGGTCGGGAAGGGTGGGGTGCCTAGAAAAGTTAAATGTTTAAAAAAAAAAAAAATTTTTTTTTTTTAATTTTTAATTTTTAATTAATTTTTAAGTTTTTAATTTTTTTTAATATCTACATGAACCCATATTGACACGTGGTGCCCAGTCATTGTTCACATGGGCACCACGTCATCAATTAACAGCTGACTTAATAGCCAACTTAACGGATGTACCAAACTGTCCAAAAATTAAGACTTGAGGTATGACGCTGGGATGAAAAAACTTTCATGTACCAAATGGGCCTATATCAATTTTATCTTTTTCTTTTTGAGGTATTCATCAATTTCCCCCCTGAACTTGTGATCATTGGCCAATTTCCCCCTCAACTTTAATTTTGACCAATTTCCTCCGTCAACTCTCATAATTAGTCAATTTGCACCCTACTGTTAATTTTTTTTAATTTTCCATCTATTCTTTTTTTTTCTTCAATCTTTCTAATAACTTCCAACAAAGTACTAAAATTAACATAAATTCACCTGCATACTATAGAGTAAAATGTACAAAAACATAATACAATTAGTATGTGATATAGGTTGATTATAAGAAAAAGTTATGAATCGGGTTTAAAGCATGTAGAAGAAGAAATAATAACAAAAAGAAATAATAATCCTAAACTCATGGATCAGACCTATTTTAATAAAATGGATTATTCTTAATAAGGAGTCAAAAATTATGAATTGACTAGCCATTTTTGCACTAAAGCTCGATTCTCTGCAATTTACTTGAACTTAGCTTTCACTTTTATAAAGAAAATTATATTCACATACAAAAATGTACACATCAATCCTTTTCGTTATCAATTTTGTATCGTAAAAAATCAAATAAAATTACTCTATACTGATTTATTATGACTAATAATATTATCTATGATGAATTGTAAAATTCTGAATTTTAATCTATTTGTAATAGGATAAAGATATAGGAAAATGATTAATATACATCTTATTTAGTTTTTTACACACACTTGTTTAATTATGATCAAATTAAAAAATTAACAGTATGGTGCAAATTGATTAATTATGAGAGTTGATAGAGGAAATTGGTCAAATTAAAGTTGAAAGGGGAAATTGACTAATTATGAGAGTTGAGGGGGAAAATTGACCAAAATTAAAGTTGAGGGAAGAAATTGATCAATAGTCATAAGTTCAGGGGGAAATTGATGAATCCTTCTTTCTTTTTTGTTCAAATTATATCAATTTTCTCTAAAGAAGAAGGGAATTCAAAATTCGAAAGTTTGGAGAGAGAGGGGTGGGGATGGCATCAAGATCAAAAGCAGAGAATATGAAGGGCTTCTACAGGCAAAGGAAAAGCAACAGTAGCATCGGCGGGGGTATCTCTAAGAAGAAAAAATCCCAATCGCCCGCTCACCCAAAAGCTGCTGCCGCTGCCTCTTTCGGCTCGGATGTCACTCAACCCACCGCTCTTATTTCACACGGCTCTCCAGACCTCAAAGGTCCGTTTTACTATTTTTTTCATAGATTATATTCTTTTTGTGTGAATATTTGGGTTTAGGGTTTGCATCCGAGGACAAAAACAATAATATAGCGGAATTGGATTATCATTAAAGTTTACATAAAATTTGTTATAGATCCAAAATGTATGCTTTTGTTGGTTTAATTCGCATCTTATTCTGTGATTACATTAATGTTGAAACCCCAAATTTAGATCGTAACGAGATTTTATTAGTTGCATTCAATTCCACTACAACTACAGTGTTGTTTTTGTTCTCAGATGCAAACTCGCATCAACTGTTATTGCTGTTGTTTTTTTTAACTGTTTTTGTTATATACTAGCGAAGGGTATACTGTAGGTGTATTAACTGAAGGGGTTTATAATTATAAACTTAATACAAAGGTAGAATTTCGGGTGTGATATAATATAACACTAGGTGGGATTTGATTCGAGTGTATTCATTCAAGAGAGTCAGCTTACATGAGGGAAAGGTGTAGTTTCTTGCTGTTTGTGAATCATTATGTAGTTGTTATATGATTATATACCTGCCAATGATGAATATGCATGAGTTATGTAGTTGTTATATGATTATATACCTGCCAATGATGAATATGCATGAGTCACGCTTGACCACTAGGACTGGACTATATAAATTAATTCTCTAGATTCAAGGCATGTTGAAGTAAGAAATGAAGTTGAAGGAATGAGATGAATTAGTTAGAAGTATCCTTTCATTTTGTGGTGATTGGTTGGGACCATGTCCAACTCCACTTGGACAAAATTTCTTCTTTCAACCTTCATTGATTCCTTCTTTCAACATACATTGATTTCTAGGCACCAAATGTGGCCATAAGACAGTTTATTTGATACCTGGAAACCTGTATATTTTTTTTCTTGTAGATATTCAAAATAGAGCAAAGAATGTGTAAAACTTGAGAGCAAGGGGAAAAAATAGGCACAAGTAGGTAATGAATCCGACATAGCTAAAAAAATTGAAGGGAACTGGGCTTAAGATTGAAATCTGAAGGCATCCTAAATTTTTTGGTATTAGGATCCAATTGCCCCGAACTTTTAACCCTTGAAATTTTGAAACTTCCAAAGTAGCTTCAGATATTAGAGTCCTCATTATTTCTTTTAGGAACATAGGAGTTCAATTTTCATTTATTTTTTTTAACTAATACATCTTATTAAGATGTCTTTTATCATTGTTTTTCAATAATATGTTTTTCTATGTATTCTTAAGTTTCTCTACTGTCAACAAGGGTTAAGTAAACCAGTAACCACATTTTGAGTAGATTTTTCCATGCAGATTTTCTATTTTTTATGGGCTAAATGTTTTTTCCCTAATTGATAGATGATTATGACGAGCAAGAAGAGCTACTGAGGAAATTTGATATGAACCTGGCATACGGACCATGCATTGGGATGACCAGACTTGCACGGTTGGAGAGGGCTTGCAGTCTAGGTTTGAACCCTCCTAAAGAAGTGGAGAGTCTTTTGAAAGGTGGCAAAGTTCGCTCTGAGTGTTTGTGGGATGGTCGGATTTAGAAATTAGCCTGATTTGTGTATTGCAGGTCTATATCGGATGCTAAGGGAATCCTTCCTATACGCTCATCCATATACCAAAACCTTCTTCTGTACTATTTTCTGTTTGACCCTTAGCCGCTGCAACTTATAACATCCGAGGTCCCTGTAAATGTTTGTTTTTTGTCTTTCTATGTTTACCTGTTGTTACTTATTGGGATTGGGATCGTTTCTATTTCACTTTCGGATGTAACCTGTCTCTTGTTTGCTATCCTGTGAAATTTGTTTGTGCATCTAAATTCTGGTACTCTTTTTTCTGTGACCGTTTTTAACAATTGAGGATTCGTCGTCCCTTCCGATGGCTTTACCTTGTTGAGATGACTTATGATCATCAACCTTATTTCCTAGGGTTACATAATTCAAATATTATTATGCATCCAAAGACACTGCTCGAAACTCTCGTGCTAGTTTCCCGGATTGCACCCTGTTCAAGTGAGTTCCAATTATTCGTCAGCTGGGAGAATTGGTGTTGAGGAATGGTGAACCAGAGGACACGTCAAAACACAAGCTAGAGGATATACCAGTGTCAATGTCAATCACTTTCGAGGTCTACAACATTGTTGGATAAAATAAAAATTAGAAGTGGGTGCTCACCTTGTACTCATCGTTGAGAAGACCATGAGACAGTTGCATACTGTGGATAGTGCAATTATTTTTATTTTTATTTTCCAATTATTTGACCACAAGCGGAGTACGGAGTACAAGGTGAATCCTATAGGGATGTTCTTAAAACCCGAGAAATTATAGTGGGGTACAGTAGTATTACGTCACTTGTGATACTTTCCTTAAAAATCTAACATATGACATGTGTCCTTATTTTAAAGGGAGTTTTAACAAAACATTCCGGTACTGTTCACTTTTAACGAAAAATCATTTTTTTTACATTTACCTGACACTATTCATTATATCTTTAAAAATGACTTTTCGTTAAAAGAGAAGTTTTTTTGAACTTTTTATTACTTTTCCTTATTTTAAAAGGAAAACTAATGAAAAGTGCTTGAAACTTTGAGTTTTAACGATAAAGACAAAATAAAAGGTATAATAAATAGTACCAGAATTAGCTTTTTAGTGTAAAAATATGATTTTTCGTTAAATAAACAATATCGAAAATTTTTCGTTAAAATTCCCTATTTTAAACAGTTGGAAATGAATAAATTTTACCTTTTTAATTTGATTTTTTTTTGCCAAAATTTAAAATTTAAAATTATGAAACGGAAGAAAATATAACGGAGTAGATACGTCTTTCGGTTCCAGAAACCACTCCCACTCCAACCTCAAATTCTCGAACTCTGCATCGCCTCCACTGACCACCGCTTGCGCCTCCCTTTCTCTGATATTGAAAACAATATTAAAATTTTTAAGCAACCATAACCTCGAATGAAAGCAATTTCAAGAAGCCAAAGGAATGGCTTTTAAATCGTAATAATTTAATGTTCAAGAAGTTTGGTAATTAAATTGAAATTTGTTTCTTCTCCTCACCCGTTTCTGTTTTTCTTTACACCCTCCCATTTCTGTTTATAAAAATAGTTTGGGGATGAAGGCAAGCGATTGTGGACATCAACTTTTTCCCAGATGAAATTAAAATTTACATAAAAGAGAAAAGGATAAACAGGGAGAGAGAGGGAGCATGGGAAAAGAGAGTAAGCAAAAGAGATGGAGAGTGCGGCGTCCAGAGGCAGCGTACGGTAGGAGGGATGCTTGACTGAGTCTGGGACGGCCTTCTAGATTTTTTCACTTCTTAATTTTATTCTCTGAAACGGATAAAATTGATTGGGAATGGTAGAAATTGTCCCTCAACTTTAATCTAATTAAAGTAATAGTCTCTCAATTAAAAAACTATGACTAATGGTCTCTTAACTCATCAAAACATGCAGCTATGGTTATTTTCATTAACTCCGTTAGAACTTCCGTCAAAATAAGTCACGTGTCACGCATATAAGGCTGAATCAAAGGTTAAATATGAAAAACTAAATAAAAAAAATTGTAGCAGTGGTCATTCAACTTTAACCTAATTGGAGAATTGGTCCCTCAACTTTAATCCAATTGTAGCAATGGTTCTTCAAATTTAACCCAATTGTAGAAATAGTCCTTCCAACATGAGTCATTTTGATGGAATTTTGACAAAGTTGACGAAAATGATCATAGCTGTACGTTTTGATGAATTATAGGACCAATAGTCATGGATTTTTAGTTGATGAAGCATTGCTCAAAGGACAAGACATATGTCAAATTTTCAATGGAAGTATCACCATCCACGTTATGATTGCGGTACTAATCAATCATCTCTCCTAAAACCCCATCTTCCTCCCTAAATTAAGCATATCCTTGGTCTTCTCCCAATTCTCTTTGGCCTTGAGTCATCTTCTTCCAAGGTTTGCCTCATAGTACATATTATTTTGGTAAATAAAATAGTACAACATTTTCTTTGACAACAGTAAATAAGAAAAAAAAATAGAGATTGATAATTCCGACCTTTTTGGACCTCAACAGATAAAAAAAAGTTTTAGAAATCCAAGAGAGTGGGAAAAAACACGTTTGGATCTTGAATTGGGTTGGAACAAAGATTAGATTTTGGTCCAAAAGAGTGGCCCAAAACAAAATAACAATTACCATTACCATACCATGTCATGTCAACCGAACTATTTGGCATGTTAAAATTCGGTATACTGAAAGTTTGGCACGGTAATGGTAATAGATTTTGCCATATCAAAAGTGTTAATTGTTACTGGGGTGTTGGTACGGTAATCATACAAATACCACCCCTATTTGTAAGGTATTAATTTAGTTTTCATATTTAATACAAAGTATGTATTATTTTAATCCACAAGTGTGGGTCCTACGCACTAGCCACGTAATCAGGGTGGATGGAAAGTAAACAATGTTAGGCTTAAGGGTTATTGCTCAACATTCTGTCAAATTTAGGGACCAAATCTAATAGATTTTTAGTTCAAGGATCATTATTCAAATTGAGTTATAATTCAGAGATCATTGCTCTAATTGAGTCATAGTTCAGGGACATTGCTACAATTTCCTCTAAGTTAACTGTAGTTCAGGGACATTACTTTTCGCTACCTTATCAATTTGGTAGTTTCCGAAAAACTGAGTATACAGCTGATGGACATGATAACTGCGTATCTCTATGGGGATCTTGATACGAAAATTTATATAAAAGTTCCCGATGGACTTACATTGACTGGATCAAATATTTCCAAACCTTGGAATACGCTCTCAATTCGGCTAAGGCGTTCGCTCTACGGTTTGAAGCAATCTAGAAGAATGTGGTATAATCGTCTGAGTGAGTATTTCACTAGTCAGTGATATGTGAACAACGAACTATGCCCTTGTGTGTTAATTAAGAAGTCACATTCCGGTTTTGCGATTGTTGCAGTATATGTCGATGACATGAACCTTATCGGAACTCCTGAAGAGCTCACGAGAACTGTCACGCACCTGAAGTTGGAATTTGAGATGAAAGATCTAGGAAAGACTTGATATTGTCTCGGTCTCAAGATAGAGCACCATTCAGATAGAATCTTAGTACATCAAACGAACTACACCCATAAGGTGTTGCGCCGCTTTAATGAGGATAAAGCGAAGCTTTCAAGTACTCATATGGTTGTTTGATCGCTAGATGCAAAACAAGATCTCTTCTGTTCGAAGGAGGATGATGAAGAGATTTTGGAGCATGAAGTTCCTTATCTAAGTGCGATAAGCGTTTTATTGTACTTAGCTCAATGCATTAGACCTGACATCTCCTTCGCTGTTAATCTTTTAGCAAGATATAGTAATGCACCAACACGCAGACATTGGACTGGTGTTAAAGACATTTTCCGCTACCTTAAGGGTACTACGGATTTTGGCTTGTTCTATCCCTACAGATCCTCCAGTGATGTCGCACCCCTTTATCTCAAGTCGATTCTCGCCTTGTTGGTTTCGCCGATGCATGATACGTATCTGATCTGCACAAGGTGCGCTCTCAAACAGGTTATGTCTTTACCGTTAGAGGCACCGCAATCTCTTGGAGGTCAACTAAATAGGCCTTAGTTGCCACTTCGTCTAACCATGATGAAATTATTGCCTTACATGAAGCAACTCGGGAATACTTTTGGTTGAGAGCAGTTGTCGGTCATATTCGAAACTCTTGCGATCTTTACCCCGTCGTTGATGTCCCGACGACGATCTATGAAAACAACGCAGTATGCATTGAACAACTCAAGAAGGGTTACATCAAAAGAGACAACACCAAGCGTATTGCACCGAAGTTCTTCTTCCCACTGAGTTTTTGCTACCTAACTAGGTTTTAACGAGGCACCCATCTTGGGTTGATCATATCCCTGATGACGTCCCATAGACGTTTCATTTTACTTTGCATTACTCACGCATTTTTCCTTAGACTATGGGTTTTGTCCCTACTTGGGTTTTTACCATAGCCATAGGGTTTTTTAGTGGGACTTACTACCTTATGCGAGTTCCTACCTTATTGAGAATATCGTGTGCCCAAAATCAATGCCGACAAGTCGACTTTCTCAACCTCTAAATGATGCCGAATTTACATGAGTATTTACACACTCATGGGGGAATGTTATAAACTTTCTAGTTTAAGTGTGATTGTGTAAATCCTAGATTAGATTTGATTCTAGTTATTCTTTCCTATATGGACTTGTATTCCTTGAGAATGAAGGATTTCTTCACTCCCTTATTACTATAAATAAAAGCATTGTGTAGGGGGAAATATATCCTCTACACATTCTTCTACACAACCCTACAAACACATCTCTCTCACCCATCTATCTCTCTGCCGCCGACCCCCTTCCCTTGTCAAATAAAGTAGGCTACAACATTTTCTGATTTTTTTTTTTTGTACAAAACAATATGTGAAACATATTTTTTTTCACTTGTTTATATAACCTGCAAAAGAAAAAAAAATAATGAAAATGACTTCAAAACTTTACATTTTAACAAGAGTAAATTATAGCTATGGTCCCTTAACTTTAACTCAATTTGAGCAATGGTCCCTCAACTAAAAATCCATTACCATTGGTCCTTCAACTTTAATTCAACTGGAGAAATTGTCCCTTAACTCTAACCCAATTGTAGCAATGGTCATTCCAATATAACTCGTTTTGACAAAAATTTTGACATAGTTGACGAAAAGAACCATAATTATACACTTTGATGAGTTGAGGGATCCTAATTGTATAAATGGTCATTCCAACATAGCTTATTTTGACAAAATTTTGACAAAATTGATGAGAATGACTATAGCTGCACATTTTGATAAGTTGAGGGACCAATGGTAATGGATTTTTAGTTGAGGGACCATTGCTCCAATTTGATTAAAGTTGAGGGACCATTCGTATAATTTACTCTTTTAACAAAAAACCACCCTATAACTTTATTTAATGATAAAGAAAATTGTAGCAATTATCCCTTAACTTTAACCCAATTGGAGTAATGGTCATTCAACTAAAAATTCATGGTCATTAGTCTCTTTACTCATTAAAACGTGCAACTATGGTCCTTTTCGTCAACTCAGTTATAATTTTGTCAAAATGAGTCATGTTGGAAGGACTATTGCTACAATTAGTTTAAAGTTGAGAGAACATTACTTCATTTGGGTAAAAGTTGAAAAGGATCATTACGATAATTTTTCTCATTTCATTTTATATATTTGCCCCTTGATTCAGCCTTACATGTGTGGCACGTGACTCATTTGGACGAAAGTTCTAACGGAGTTGATGAAAAGAACCATAGCCGCACGTTTTGAAGAGTAAAGGGACAAATGGTCATGAATTTTTAGTTAAGAAACAATTACTCTAATTAGGTTAAAGTTGATGGACCATTGCTGCAATTTCCTTTTAATGATAATGACAAGAGAAAGAAAAGAAAAAAAAAAACAAAACAAAAAATAACCCACAAAAGCTTACTATTTTCTTTAGAGCATTTCCAGCGTGCTCTTTAGCCTGGTTGACAGGGAACATTTGCAACCTAATCCCCTCCCAAACTAGCTGCAGCCCATTCGAGCAATTGGGCTAAGGGGGAGCCCGTGGGAGAGGGCAGACGGGTGTTTAAGGCTTGAGTGCTTGAGGGGGAGTGATGCAAGGCTGCCGTCAACCACGTTATAATTTTTTTTTTGCATCAGGCGCGTGGGGGCGCGTGTCGGGTATATTTTCAGATGATGGGGCCCGCGTGTCAGCCCCACTCAGTCACTTTGAATCTAGATCGTTGATTTCCAGATCAACGGTCCAATCTTTTCAGCTTTAAATTTTTTTTAGAAAAAAGAAAAAATCAGAAATGTTTGGGTGGGCCACATGTCTCATTCTGGATTGTTAGATTTCAATTTTTTTTGTAATCCGACGATTCAGATTAATTAAGTTCATAATTTTTTTTAAGATTAATTAAAAATCTGAAAAAAAAATTTAAAAAATTCTAATTTTTATTTTTTTATAAATACCTTACCATTTTCACCCACCTTACACCACATTTCAATATTTTGAATGATTCTAAAAAGGTAACGACATGTGGCGCGACGAAATTGGATAAAAATCTTATTGAAATCTATCACCAAAAATTGTACTTTCAGATAATGGCACGTGGCATAACGAGACCGGTTAAAAATCATATCCGAAATTACAAATAAAATTATTTTTTTATTGTTTTTATAATAAAAAATACTAATATTTTATTGTCTGTTGCCATGATTATTTAGTTTAAGGGTGGAGATGCAAAAGATAATTATTGTTCATTAAAGGCAATTACTATTCAGTTGAGGATATTCAATTGCCAATTGCCATTGGGGCCTTAAGTTGTCACAACTCGTCTCAGAATTATTTTATTAAGGACGCGAAATGATGGGATTGCCCTAAAGGTTGCTAAGGTGTGTGACATTTATATTTGGTTTTTATGTCATATTCCTAAGTTTTGGAAAAATTATGGGAACTTATGGTATTATTTTTTTTTTGTGGTTAAGATTATTGTAGACCACACACACCTAAACTACCCTCACTCTCTCTCTTTCTCTCTCTCTCCCGTGAACTCTCTCTCTCTCTCCCTCTCGGTTTATTCCTTCCCGTGCACTGTGCACGTACGGACGGAGTTGGAACTCGTCCATTCCTTCACAGATCGACGTCAAAAAGGTAAGATTCTTGATCCTTGCAAACTTCTGAGCATTCTGGTACCAATTTTGGAACTTGGAACCCTTGGATTAGGCGAGAAACCCTAACCCCGAAAATGTGCACTGTTCATGCACACGTAAAACCTTGCATTTCAGGGAATTTCAAGCTCACAGTGAGCTTAAGAAGGTCCTCACGAGTCTCGGGGTACTTCGTTGGTAGAGTTTGGACGTCGAAGGACCGAGATCGAAGGTTTTTAAAGTTTGCCGAGCTATCGAGCTTTCTCAGGTAAAATCTAGTGGTTTTCAAGCCTTGAAACTTGTTTAGATGTGTTCTACATGCTTAGAGCTTCATTTTGGTGCCAATTTCATGAAAAATGGATGAAAAATGAGTGAGAAACCATAGTTGGAAAATTACCCAGAAACCGGCGAACTCACTGACGGCAGGCGAGTCGCCGGAGAAGATGACGGAATATTCCGTCAGTTTGGACGAAATATTCCTGACGCCGTTAGTTAAATCTAACGGATGCCGTTAGCAGTTAACGGAATATTCCTGACGTCGTTTGGTTTCTGTCCGTGTGCCTGGCACGTGACAGCACGTGGGGGCGCGTGGGTCCGTGCCATTCCTGGCGCGTGGGGGCGCGTGGCTAGTCCAAAAATTATTTTAAAAATATGGGGATGTTTGTGAGGTTGTGTAGATCACGTTGGTATATTCAAACACCCCAATTGAGCATCGTATGAGAAGTTATTTCGTATTGTTGGTTATGTGCTCTAAATAACGTTATTATAGTTGTTTCGCATATAGGTGAGACTTATCCCGAGGATGAGCGCAATCAAAGGCGTCACGGGGGTTACGACCCTTCGACATACCAGTGAGTGGGCAGTTGCTTTCTTATTATACCTATATACTTACTGATTTTCCCAGAAATCAAATTTAAATGAAAGTATGTTTTTAAATGCCATGCATAGAATTGATATGAATTATATGAATTGATATATGATGCATATGTATGAAATGGTGCGGTGGACGCACATGTAAGTATCAGGTGAGTTATATTGTGTTGATGATGTGATTTGTGATGAGAGCTCATAACCTGCACCACCGGTGTTAGTGCTTATGATGTTATTCACCTCCCGCACCGCACGCTCCCTTAGATCCAAGTAGGTGTAAGTCCTGTCGTACAGACCACTTTTGTGGTTCCGACTCATAGGTGACCTGCGATACGTCGCACAACTGTTTGATGAGAGATGCACTAGAGCGTATTATTACACCAAGTCCTGTCTTACAGACCACTTTTGTGGTTCCGACTTGTGTGCAGGCATAGGTATTGAGCTATATAATTAGTCGTACATGACCACTGCAGGGTCTCCGGCTGATTTATTATTCTACCTGATATATATTTGCATATCCTCACTATGTTTTGATGCATATGGCATGACATACTTTCATACTATTGATTTTGAACGATGATTTGAGAAAATGTTGAGATATATATGCTATATGCTATTTTCTGGGAAAGTATACAGGTTTTACAGTGAGGGGTTATATATGTTGATAAAGGAAATGTTTTGAAAGCTTTGTTTTACTGACCCACTCACCTTGTTTTACGCCCCTCCAGGTTATAGTTAGAAGTGTTTGGTGGCTCACGAGGATCCCCACGGCTGTTCTGACAGACTTCACACATGTAGGACTCACCTTCGGGTGTTGTAAATTAGTAATTGTCCTACTTGACTGCATTTAGAATCTTATGCTCTGATTATGTGTATTTCACACTTAAACTCTCGCTGGCATGTCTTTTGGATGGTACTGCTAGTATTCGGCTTTTAGTCTTTCATAACTCTATTATCTTATTGCTTCCGCATTGCGTTATGGTTACGTCACGTTTGTGATGGCCAGCACGCCCTGATTTTCAGGTCGGGGTGTGTCATAAGTGCTCTTAGTAGCTTCAAACCCTAGCCTCATTAGCCCCATGTGCCTCCTTCCTCCTCCGTTATTCCATGTTTAGTTATTGGGAGCTTTAACGACGACAATAAGAACTTTCAATGCTCCCTTCATATTCTTGCTCTCGCCATTTTCGATGAAAATGTAACAAAATATCTCCCATGATAATCATAACTCAAGATTTCCCATTTGAAGTTTTGTGAGAATGGAGTAGACTCTCGTCCTTCCTAAAATGACTAATTGCTTAGGATGACACTTCCTGAAGAGATTCGACCATCATAATACTTTTGACAACATTCTCGTGTATAGAATAATTATTTGGGGAGGCTATTCACTGTTAGAATGTTCTTTACATCACTCTGAAATAGCTACTAGAATGAGAAGAAGATTCGGTTCTTGAATTTGAGATAGTGGGTTTTGCAGATTCTTTCCAAAGATGAATGATTTGATGATCAAATCGTTCTTAAGTTATGTATCAAATCGTTCTTAAGTTATGTTTTTATTCGACATAAATGTTAGTGAGAAGTAGATTTGATGTTTCTTTAATTAATATGTTTTTAATTTTCTCCACCTCTCACTTTGATCAGAAATTTTTACGTGTTCAGAATCTTCAGATGGTCGAAAAGGCAAAGAGTTGCTTGCTCATGCGTTTGAAGTATGGCCTTGATTCTAATTTTTTTTGTTCACTTAATTAACAAGGGGATCGAAAAGGCTCTCAAGAAATGACTTTTTTTCCATTTCAAATATCCTACCATTTGCTTCTTACCTTCCATGGACAATCAAACCCGCCTATAGACCTTTATTCTTCCCCAAATTCTTCTATCCAAATAGAGTAAGTGCCAGTGCTAAGAACATATGAGATTCAAATTATATATGTTCAATTTCAGAAATAGTGTAGTAATCGTGTTCAATTTCAGAAATAGTGTAGTACTCTATTTAGCTTCAAAAATAATTAGGGTTCGGTTTCCAAAAATAATGTTCAGTTTCAGAAATATTGTAGTGCCGTTTAATTTCAAAAATTGTGTTCATTTTCAGTAACAATGTAGTACAGTTCAGTTTCAGAAATATTATAGGTACGTTCAGTTTCAGAAATTATATGTGTGTGATAGATGCGCACTCGTCGGCATTTTATTATCTTTCTCTATTTTATTTTTTGTTATAATAAACTTTTGTCATTTTTTTTAAAATATAAGTCATTTTATTAAAATTGAAGCTCTTTTCTGTTTTGTTTTTGAACAAAAAGTTATTTTCATTAAATAAAATTATAAGACGATTTTTTGTCAGAATAAACTTTACCCAAATCATTTTCATTAAAACACCCAAAAAAATACAATAGCAAACAAACGTAACTTAATTTTCCCCGCAACAAATTTCATTCTCTCATTCGCCGAGAAAATCGAAAAAAGTTTCCCCCAGATTAAAAAAAAAAAAAAAAGAAACAGGAGAAATCGTTCTCAGTTCCCACTGGCCAGTGAATTTTTTTTTTTTTTTTTGGAACAAAATTTGCCAGTGAGTTAACGTCTCGAAATTGAATTGAATTATGGTTTGTATGAAAAGTTAGGAGGATGCCATTACGAATTCAATCAGGATAGTCAATACTCAATACTCAATAGTGAGGAGGAGGAGCATCGAATTCATTCCCACAAGAGAGAGAATAGATGGGTTGGGGTTGGGCAATCTACGAAGGAGTGGTGGCGTTGGGATCGCTAGGGCTGCTGGGATGGGCGGGGCTGTGGTTCTTGAACCGAAGGCTCTACAAAGAGTACGAAGAGAAGAGGGTCTTAGTTCAGATCATCTTCAGCGTCGTCTTCGCCTTCTCCTGCAATCTTCTGCAGCTCGTCCTCTTCGAGATCATCCCCTTTCTCTCCCAAAGGTTAATATATTTATTTTCATTTCCTTTTCTGTTTACAAGTAAACTATGATTTCATGATTGATTGCATAATTTAATTATTTGCATTTGCATTTGATTTCTATAAAATAAATTGTATGATTTGGTTACAGGGCCCGATGGCTCAACTGGAAGCTGGATTTGTTTTGTCTCATACTGTTACTTGTTTTCATGTTGCCTTATTATCATTGTTTCTTGATGCTCTGCAACAATGGTACGCCTACCCACTGCCTCTAGGGCCCCTAGCCTCATACAAACACCTTATACTACCATACTTACTAGTTTAGGAAAATTTAAACTTCAATCTTTTCATCTATTCATCTCAGGGTTCCGGAAGGAACGTGCTGCTTTTGGATCCTTCTTGTTCTTGCTAGCCTTCCTTTATGCTTTTTGGCGCATGGGCATTCACTTCCCTATGCCTTCCCCCGATAAAGGCTTCTTCAACATGCCTCAGTTGGTCAGTCGCATTGGCGTCATTGGCGTTACTGTCATGGCTGTCTTGTCTGGTTTTGGAGCTGTCAATTTACCCTATAGTTACTTATCTCTCTTTATCCGAGAAATTGAGGAAACTGAGATCAAGTCCTTGGAAAGACAGCTCATGCAATCCATCGAGACTTGTATTGCTAAGAAGAAGAAAATCATTCTTTCCCAAATGGAGATGGAACGCATTCAAGGATCAGAAGAGGTTCTCTTCACTATCCTATACTTTTCTGTTTCTCGGGTGTAAATACTCGTGCATCTTGATTTCTTTACTCCAAAAGTTACTTGTATCGCATATCAATGTGCTAACTCTATCATAATCTTATTCTGTTGTTCAAAATGGTGTTACTTATAAACTGCATTTTGTATGAGCATATCTTTATGGTATTCGTTGTTAGCAGTGTTTATAAACACAATCCCGACTTGTGCCTAATTAAAGTTATATGTTGCAGAAATTAAAAGCCAGATCTTTCTTTAAAAGAATTGTTGGTACTGTTGTGCGATCTGTGCAAGACGATCAAAAGGAGCAAGGTTGGTTTTGCTTTATGTTTTTTCTTATGATAAGATCTTGCATATTTTCTTTTGAAAGAAATGATTGTTTAATTTGTAAAGTTCTCTAATACTTCTCCAGCCATGTTACTTGCATGAGTTGAGACCTACTAGTTATGTTGTCTTTTAAGCTTTCCAGACCATCAACATAGTGCGATTACTCTGTAAGGACTTCACAGTTGTCTTTTTTCACTTATGTCCCCCTCTCTCCCTCCCCCTTTTTCTTTTCGGTTACACAGATATCAGAAACATGGAAGCAGAAGTGCTAGCATTGGAAGAGCTTTCAAAGCAGCTATTCCTAGAAATATACGAGCTTCGTCAAGCAAAGGTTTATTTCCAGTTCTGTAATTTCAGTTATATGATATAATTTTTAAATGATTCCCTATGGGACTGCTGATCTATGTGATTGCTTGTACTGAACCATGCATCTGTTATTTTAAGTACTACAATTTTCATGAACTTCCGTTAAAATGCACCTCAGGCATTATGGCTTTTCAGCCTAGGTGCAAGACTGGAACTTAGGTGCTAGCTTGGATGAAGGGAAATTTCTCTTCAAAACCATTAAGAATTCACCGTGATAATATTTTAATAACTATTCTCTCTCAATTGAAGGTATTACAACTTACAAGTGAAGATTTGTGGATTGGAAATTTGTGTAGGCTATTTAAAACTCAATTCCATGTGCCATTTAAGAGTGTAGTAGATGATAAAAGTGACACAGTTAACTAAAGTTAGGGCATAATTATGTTTACCCATATTTAATGGCCAAAATGTGGTGAAGCATAGTGATTGAAACTTGAAGGTGATGAAAAGAAGATTTATATGAACCACTGGTTGTTTCAATACTTTAAACCTGTGCCTGATTGAAGGCATATGAACGTAAATTATTATTACTTGACAGGAGGCTGCTGCTTATTCTCGAACCTGGGGGGGTCATATGCAGAACCTACTAGGTTATGCATGCTCAATCTACTGTGTATATAAAATGATTAAGGTATGGGATGCATTTTTTTTTTTTGTACTCAATGAGGTTGTTAGAATTGAAGATGCTTTAGTTACATAGTTTGCTGATGTTAATTTTATTTTCTTCATGTTAATGGAGAGGAAAATTTCAAACTGGTCCAAGTGTTTCTTGAAGTTACTACTTTTGATTTTTGGAAAAGTGCTTGACTATTAATTTCTCTGTGCAGTCTTTGCAAAGTGTTGTTTTCAAAGAGGTATTTCTTTCATGTCTCATGTATTACCTATAATCACTTGCTTACATGTCTGTTTCTGATTTCTACCCTATTAGTGTCGATTTTTGTTTTCGGTAAATAGTAATATGTTCTCTGACAGGCTGGCTCTGTGGATCCTGTGACGATGACAATTAGCATATTCTTGCAGTTCTTTGACATTGGTATCAATGCAGCATTGCTATCACAGGTTAGTTAGCTTAACATTTACACCTTCATTGGCAGACCTTTTGGTTTTCTATCTAAACCTGCAAGCTTGCAGTTGAATAATATATTTTGATGTTTTCCCTCTCAATGGAAAAATTTGCAGTTACATATTTATTACTTTTTTTTATAATATAGACTCCGATTTTAGTGGTACAGACTATATGCCAGTCACAGTTTCATACAATTGGACTCCTGATTTGGCCTTATTTTCATATGCGCTAGTTTTCATTTTCCAGTTTTACTACTATGGATTGCAAATGTTTTTATTATGGATGATTGGTCAGACTATTGAACACATGGTTGACACTTTATTTGTTCTCATTGTTGACAGTATATTTCACTCTTGTTCATTGGAATGTTGATTGTTATATCAGTTCGTGGATTCTTGACTAATTTAATGAAGGTAATCCTTCTCATGCCTGCCTTGTTATTTATTTCTAATTTAAGTTGGAGAACCTCAATCCACTGATTGGATTTCTTCAGACTGACTTTCAAAATGCAGTCTGCAGTTTCTTGAGGAAAAAGAAATGATTTCTGAATGCTTGTTTTTTTTTTCGACTGAGTTGTATTCTGAAAGTTGAAACTTGAAAGACAGTCTTTTTCTGGATCTGGAGATAAGAACCAGATGCTCCCACATTGGTCTTAGGTTTTACATGCTAGTGCTGCAATTATATCAAGAAAATAAATGAATTCAGCTGACCCAGGCCTTAGTCCCGTTTTAATCACCTTCTGGGAATAGGCCTTAGTCCACATTGGTCTTTGGTTGTTGAAGAGCAACTGATGGAAGCATAAAACAGATCATCTTTATGGCTTAACTTTCTGGCTTTGCTGTGCACAGTTCTTTTTTGCAGTTTCCAGAGTTGGAAGTGGATCTTCTAGCAATGTTGTATTGTTTCTGTCTGAAATTATGGGAATGTACTTTGTGTCCTCTATTCTATTGATAAGGAAAAGCTTGGCAACTGAGTACAGGTGTGCTGATATTTTATGTTTGTCAACTTTTGTTTTTGTTCTTCTGTCTTCCTTTGGTGTTCAATGGCGTGGTTATGTTTATGAATTTCTGTCAGTTGTATTGAGCTTAATTGCAAGATTAATTTACTCCAGTGTACACAGTGCACCTGGAATTCCTTAAATATTGTGTTTTGTTAGGCTAGAAACATGCTTTAAAACTTTGAAATGAACTTTATATGCATTTACATGAAATTATAAGTTGCCTATGTTCTCAATTTCTAAACAAAAACATTTTCTTCTATCTATACTACATAAAGAAGTATGCAAGGGATTAATGACAAAGAGTAACCGGCCAAAATACTTTGGCTTGTAAGATGAACCCATATAATGACAATAGTATCAGCGTGAAGAATATTTCCTTTTTTAAATGTAAACTACATGCACAATATGTTTGGAATTAATATCTTTTTATGTAATAAATTGAAATATGGAACTCACAATTTAAAGTACCATACTATATAAAAGATATTATGATTGGATGACTAAATGAAATTGTTCAAAAGTTTAATAACAGTCATATTACTTGAAAAAGGTTTACTATCCCATTCCTTGTAAAAGTATATTACCATATTTGTATTTAAATGAAAACGTGAAGCTTGTAAAGGAAATGATTGCGGCTTTAGCCATGTCCTGTCTTGAAGTGCAGATTTCCAAATGATGGCCGTCAGAAGCTTTTAGGTCTTCTGTCATATAAGCTTGATTGCATTCAGTCCGTCATTTAGGTAGCTTCTGAGCTGTTGGATTAGTTTTAAAGAGAGCTATTATCTCTTGGCAGGATGATCATAACAGATGTATTGGGTGGAGATATTCAGTTTGACTTCTATCACCGGTGGTTTGATGCAATCTTTGTGGCCAGTGCTTTCCTTTCTTTGCTTTTGCTTTCTGCACATTATACTTCTCGGCAAGCTGACAAACACCCGATTGATTAATGGCAAGTATGTAACAAATCTACCTTTTGAATTCCAAAAAGAATAAGAATTGGATTAAATTGAAAGGTTAAATTGTTTGTTTAGACTATTGCTATCTTATATGCCAAGATTTTAATAAGAAGAAAAAGAAGAAAACTATGGGTTTTAAATGACCGATTGCATAATAGTTATTTCAAATTCATTTCAAATATAATTTTATATTTAATTTATTAAAGTTTTCTAATGATATGATGGGTTTTCTTGTATTATTTGCATTACAGCAGGTGCTAACACTTCTTTACATGATCAACCAAAGGATGAGGAATCCGAATGTATTACATCCATCGGTCGGCCAAATTTTTAGGTTTTTTTTTGTTTTTGTTTTTGCACGTGTATTGATTGATGATCTTGTCATGTTGATGGCGGGGATGGTTTTACACAGAACGGGCCGAAGGGCTGCAGCACTGCGTTGTATTGTATGCTGAGACTGGGAAGGAGGAAGGAAATGAACGAGGTCCTCCTCCTTATTAGTTTGTTTGTCATATTCTTTGCCATAATGCCATCATTGCCATGAGCAGATTCTCTACTTTTTCCTCTCAAAGCTCGAATTCTTCCCACGCTTTGAATTTAGTCCCATATTTATTTCGTTTTCGTTTTTGTTTTTTTTCTTAGTCCTGATTCCCGATCTCTTCTTCGCTGTGACTTCGCGATTTGAAACTGGCGTCGAGTGCAAGCGGTCGAAGAAGAGTGAAGAGGCAAAGGTCACCAACTGGGACAGGTTGGTGTGGCCAACGCCGGCAACAAGGCTTCGCATGGATCGCTGCATCCTCACTGATCTCCGCTCTCTTCACCTTCTCTCTGTCCTCTCTCTCTCTCTCCCCTCCCTTTCGCTTTTTTCTCATCGGCCACCAAAATAACCGTGTTTAATTCAAATTGATGTTGGTGATGCACAAATCACTAGATTCAAACGTGTATTGGTTGTTATCCAATTTCAGTTTTCTTATAACAGATCAGCTTTGTTTCTATCTAATTTCAGTTTTCCTTAAAACTTGTTTTCAAGAATTTAATAAAATTCCATACCAAACAAGTTATTTGATATATGAAGTATGAATTTAAAACCCTTGTTTTTAAGAAAATTCAAGTTTTAGAGTCCAATCCTTAAGTAGAATATCAAATGAGCTCTAAATTATCTGACATTAAAGTAATTGACTACAAAATTAAAAAAAAAAAAAACCAACTGAATAAAAATAAATTTTAATTGATATAAATATGACTCTTTTTTATAAAAAAAAGAAGGTAAAATACGACTATTAAAAAAGAAGAGAAAATTGTAATAATGGTTTTTTAACTTTAACCCAATTGAAGCAATAGTCCCTCAACTAAAATTTCATGGCCATTGATTCCTAAACTCATCAAAACGTGCAGCTATAGTCTTTTTTTGTATCAATTCTGTCAAAATGAGTCAAGTTTGAAGAACCCATATTACACTTGGGTTAAAGTTGAGGGACCATTGCTCCAATTGCGTTAAAGTTGAGGGATCATTTTCTCCAATTGAGTTAAAGTTAAGGGACCGTTGTTACAATTTTTCTCATTTGGGTTTTTCATATTGCCCATTGATTCAGCCTCAAGTGCGTGGCACATGACCCATTTT
The DNA here is from genome assembly GCA_024362995.1 of Heteromeles arbutifolia. Classification (NCBI taxonomy): domain Eukaryota; kingdom Viridiplantae; phylum Streptophyta; class Magnoliopsida; order Rosales; family Rosaceae; genus Heteromeles; species Heteromeles arbutifolia. The sequence continues at coordinate 35,406,823 of JANCRC010000009.1, read as the reverse complement.
AACAGAAGTTCTAACGGAGTTACAAAAAGAACCATAGTTGCACGTTTTGATGAGTTAAGAGACTAATGGTCATGAATTTTCAGTTGAGAGACCATTCCTCCAATTAGGTTAAAATTGAGAGATCATTTCTACAATTACCTTAGAAACAAAAGATGCATCTTTTCGTGTACAAGATTTTTATTCAAAAGTAAGCTTAACGTGGGTAAATCCTTCCCTATGCACCCACATATGTTACTTATAGCATATTTAATGTGTAGGGAAGGGTCGAAGGCTAGAGGTAAAATCTAGCCTGTCAATACGATGATCTAACCTATTAATATATATTTTATGTTTTAGTGGTGAAGAGCTAAAGACTAGGATTCTAAGGCCATCTCCAACTGATCCGGCCAGAATGCCATAGGGTCGAAAATAGCCCAAAATGACACGAAAACCGTCTCCAATCGAAGGCTAGGCCAAAGGGCTCGTGGGTCCCATCGGGCCACAATTGCAAAATCGGGCCAACTGGCTAGCCCAAACTAGCCAGCCTGGATTGGTCCAGAAATTTAAAGCCCAACGACTACTAGCTGACGCCAGCTAGTCGTTGGATTTGAATTTTTTTTCTTTTTTTACAATTTTTAAAAAAAAAAAATTAAAAATTCTAATTTTTTTTCTTCCTATAACTACCTAAGCCATTAAATAACATTAAGTAACATTAAACAACATTAAACAAAATTAAACAACATTAAATAACATTAAACTTAAACAACATTAAAAAAAACATTTAACAACATAAAACTTAAATGTCTACTCCATGTTTCTTTTGGCCCAAAGATGTGCAACAAGATCATGTTGTAGGTACTTGTTTGTGGCACGCGAACGTATCATCCTATTGCGCCTCATGTACTCGTTTAATGAGATATTACCAGTTCTTGAATCGAAAGTCAAATTAGGCCCATCATATATTTTTGCACGAGCCATCCTTGACCTATTTGGATCATCTTGGTCGTCATCAGATTCTCCATCAATATAGCCATCGCCCTCATCCTTCTACAATCATGTTGTGTAATATGATGCACAACATCATGATGGAATTCAATTTACCTCGATTCCACCCTCTTGCCGGTTCCTTGATGATCTTCCACCATGCTTGTAGAATACTGAAAGCTCTCTCAACATCTTTTCGGTATGCCTATTAGTGTAAGGTAAACCACCTTTGGGCGTCATCCACAGGGTTTGGAATTGCTTGGACAAGTGTCGCCCACTTTAGGTAGATGTCATCTGCCAAGTAATACCCTATATTGTATTGACAGCCGTTGATGTAGTAGTCAAGTTAAGGTGATTTACCCTTCGTTAGGTTATTGAAGAGGGGTGAACGCCCAAGAACTGTAGTGTCATTTTGGGATCCAGGGACTCCAAAGAAAGCATGTCAGATTCATGTGTCAAACAAGGCAACCACCTCTAACACAATAGTTGGCTTTCTTGACCTTCTGCTAAAGCCTCATTGCCATCCGGTGGGACAGTTCTTCCACTGCCAATGCATGCAATCTAATGACCCTATCGACACATGCCACTTGAAATCCTATCCAAAAAATTATTGAGATTACATCTTGAAAAATTATTGAGGTAGTTTAATTTAAGTAACCATATTAATTCAATTAAAATAATAAATTATGTTTGGCCTATGGCCCTTTGACCCCCTCGGCTGAAGATGGTTTTTTGTCACATGGCTATGTTTGGCCTATGGTCCTTTGGCCCCTCGGTTGGAGATGGTAAGAAATATGGTCTGACACTGTTCATTAAAATATTAATTTCATGGACGCCTATAGGGCTAAAACGAGCCATTTGGCCCTTCTTCGGTTAGAGATGACCTAAGTGAGTTCCACGTTGCCCAAGGCTTGGGTTGGGACTAGTTTGGTCTCTCAAGGTGCCTAAGCTCAATTTGACTAGGCAAAGTTTGTTGGGCTAAAAGTTGTTAATTCAATTTTGAGTCAAGATTATTAATTTGCCTAGGCCATTAAATATGCTCTTAGGCTCTTCATTTGTGCTCATAAATAAGAGATTTAAGGTTCGACTCGCATTAATGATAAAAACTTATAAATATTTATGTTGATTTGATTCTTAATTTCTTAGTTGTAGTTGGCGCATTGTTTGGTTTAACCTAGTTCCCCTTCACTTAAAGTAAGAATTCCTTTAAAGAAAAAACGGAGCCTCCAAATTCTAATTAAACTTTTTTTTTATAGTTGTTCAAGTTTTCTGATGCTTGAATTGGAGTCAACAAATAGTGTTTTGGGATCAACCTTCATGTTCATGAGAATTATGGCCGTTTGAGATTGCCCTAGAAGTACTTTAAGCATACATATGTTGGAATTATTATTTAAAAAGAAACAAATTTAAAAGAAAAATCACTTGAAAGTACTTTTTGAAAAAAAAAGAGTATTTCTTTATAAAATGCTTTTATTTAGTAGAGCTTCTGTCAGTAGTAAAGAAGTAGTTTGGTGTTTAGTAGAAACCAAAATAGTGCTTTTATATTATGTCAAGGTACTTCACTAGTTTTTAAACATATGTAGGATCAACTAAGCTCAGCCTAAAAACATGGAAACAATGTTTTCAAATATTAGAGTTGTTAATAGAACTCAACCCCCACAACTCCAACAAAATTAATATGTACCATAAGCTCAACTCATCCTTAACTATTTCTATAGAATCAGTTTTGAAATTATATGTAGGATCAGTTTGTATCATCTATTATTAGAATCAGTTCAATTCGACCTTGACCATTTTTGCAGAATAGTTCAACATGTCCTCGACCATTTTTGTAGAATCAGTTCAAATCGTCATCGATCATTTTTGCATAATCAGTTCAATCAATCATCCACCATTTTTGTATAATAAGTTCAACCCATCCTCAATCATTTTTGCAGAATCTGTTCAACATGTCCTCGACCATTTTTGCATAATCAATTTAACCCATCATCGACCATTTTTCAAGAATCAGCTTAAGCAGTCTTCGACCATTTTTGCAGAATAAGTTCAACCCGTCCTGGACTATTTTTACAGAATCAGTTTAACCGCATCAACGTCTGTTACTTCAAGGTCAAAGACTCGACTGAGAAGTTTGCCGTGCTTCAATTTGGTGTTTGCCTCTTTCCTTAAGACTCATTTAAGGGCTTCTTGATTGCTCATCCATGTGGGCTTTTTGCTTTTCCTTTCTAGTTTTTGTTTGTCCTCTGTTTGGCTGCCTAGAAAGTGAGGAAGAAAGTAAAATACAAAAAATTAGGAATTTGTACTTGCAACACGACCCAGACATCGAATTAATGAAAAAAAAATAAAGAAATCAAAACGAATTTGAACTGGATCAGAAAGGCTTATTGCCAATTGACAATATTTCAAGCTCCGCTCTGTTCGGCCTAATATTTCTTGAAGAAAGAAAAAGACAGAGGAGTAACAGATGAAGAGATGAAAGTGTGAAAAGACTTTACCACTATAAAGGGTATTTTTGTAGCTTACACTCTAGAGAGAAAAAAGAGACTAATAATGTCATGTTTTACATATGTTAACTTTTGTTCTCTATGAAATGTTCAAAAAGTGTTGTCTCAATATAAGATTAAGTATTAAAAGTATACTTTATGTGTAATTTCCCCTAAGAAGAACACCAATTTAAATTAGATATTTGAATTTAATTATATTAGTTATTTTTTTTATTTAAATTAGTGTTTTTCTTATTAGTTATAATCTATAATGTTTAAACGTCTTCACATCACTTTTAAATTAGGGAACTTTAACGAAAAACTCTCGGTACTGTTCACTTTAACGAAAAACCATATTTTTACACTAAAATGTCAATCCTGGTACTATTCATTTTACCCTTTATTTTGTCCTTATCTTTAAAACTCAAAGTTTTCAAGTTTTTTCATTAGTTTTCGTTTTAAATTAATGAAGATCGTTAAATATTGTAAGATCTAATGACTATAAAGGAGTGTAAAAATATTTGTTAAAGGATAGTGCTATTCACATGCTCATTCTTACCTCTCACGCATTCTCTTAAATTTCAACCGTCGGATCAAATGAATTGAAGAAAATCAAAGGAAAAATTAATAGGATTGTGTAGTGATAGGATTAAATGCACACCACAAAGTAACACACAAATGTCCTATTGATTTTCCTTATTAATACTAAGCTTTGTCAATTGTAGCATATGAAAATAAGGGTCTTTCCCGCAGAAGATTGTTTTATCTAACTACTTAAAATGTCACAAAAACTGGGTTGCTGTCCCTACTGACCAGCCACCGAAAAATAATTATTAGACCGACTTACACTTATCTAAAGTCTACGAAATTTTATATGAAGATACTAGACACACAGAGCTACACTCATACAAATTTTTGGGATTTTTGGAGTTGATTTTCTATTTAAATTAAATTGAACAAAAACAGGACAGAAACAAATTTTAAGTAGTTCACAAATTAAAAAAAACGAGTTAGGGGAATTGCTATCCACCACCAAATAATCATGAAAACATGTTATGTTTCATTCAAATTCCTTTTATTTCCAGATGAAGATGCTCAAGTTGGCTCAATGTTAGAACTCAACCTATTACTCTTTCTTACGTAGTATGTTAAGAGAATGCCGTTTTCAACTTAACTTTGTCCCTAGCATGCAATCTAGAATGGCGTGTTCATAGATTTAACAAGTAGAAATCATTAAGAACGAAAAGAGTTTGAGTCATCACAAGGCATCGTAAGTACTGGCGTTGTCTTACTCATCCTAAAAATTGATTCACATGTTAATCGCAATTAATAAGTACTACTCTATAACATATGTAGGTCCTCATTTGACAAGGGCAAGCGCACACATATTCATAGCATTAGAATCCTAAATATGCTTACTAAGTATGCATCCGTAGAAAACACATAAAGAATTCATCAATGAGACAAGTAGTGAACCAATTTTCATCCTTTCATAAAAGAAATTGAAACGAAATGTCATAACACATTTGCAATCATATTCAGGGCTTCAAAACAGCCCCTAACTACTAAAAATTAGTTACACATAATTCTCAAATAAAACCAAAGGAAAGACATGAGTTTGAGAAGATAAAACCGAAAGAAGAGAATGCCAAGATTTCCTCCTTCCTTTCCTTCCTTCCCCAACGTTGCTGCCTTGCCTTTTTTCCTTCTTTTTCCTAAAAAACTACTCTTTTGCCGCTGCAACCTGCAGCCTTTATGCCCATGCTTGCTGCCCCATTTCTGCTCCATAACTCCCCCACGAATAGCCATTTTGTGATGACAATAAGTGAGAGGAAATGGTAAAACAATTGTAACTCTTTAGGTAGTCTTTATGCCAATTACTCCCTCTTAATCCTCATCTTTAATTTCATTTCCTCTGGTATTTGAATAGGTGTCAGCTGGTTTGTTTTTGGCTGCATCAGTTTTGGCTGATAGTTTTATTGGATTTATTGCTTTCAATGCTTTCTTGTCGGTTACAAACTGCCCAGCCTCTTAGGAACCTTTCAGTGTTAAAACGACCATAACTTCTTCTAGAAAAATGATATTAGGAATCCGTAAAATGCACCAGAAAATAGACATCCATAGCTTTCTAAGCATATAAGGCTCATTCTCTAATTCATTCTGAGCTGTTTGTAACTTGCTTCCAAAGTCAGCTGACCTGCACAGGCAGTTTTGACGAATTTGTTACTTAAAATCCCACTTGTGCTATTTTTCTTTTATTTGCTTGACAAGTCCTACAAAACACAAAAACAAAGTAAATAGCTCAAAAATATAAGGAACTAACTAAGAAAAGATAAGTGAATTTGATGTAAAATATATATAAATATGAGCTTATCATGTAGAGAGGTAAAAATGGATGTTGAATAACTAGGGGTGAAACTCAGGCGGGTTGAGCGGGTTGGAAGGTCAACCTAATTCTAACCCAACTTTTACAATTCAGGGTTGAGTTCGGGTTAGGTTTCATTCGGGTTCATTTGGGCTCGGGTTTAATTGGGTTAGGGTTTACTTAGGTTGGGTTCAGGTTGTCCAACCTTTTCCAGTTTAATCTTGTAACAACTTAGTTTCCAAGAATTCCTAAAAAAATTAAGCCAAGTAGCATCAAAGCTAGCTAACTTAAATTTCATAAATCAATCTACTATACAACTTTAGGATTTAGAGACTACAAATATGAGCTGACTAATCAAAGTCTCTTATTCTCTAAAAGCTTAAGTAATTATAAACGGTAGTTTATTAAAAAAATATTAGAAAGAGCATTGGTTTTTGGACTTGGCTCACTTGGGTGTAGTATGATCATTAATCGATATGGGTTACAATTTGGTTAGATTGGTTTGGTTAGTCAGGTTGGGTTCGGTTGGGGATGGACGGGCAAATGATCATTCCAACTCAACCCAATCAATGAACAGGTTGAAATTGGATTGGGTTCGGACGGGTTATAACTGAAAAAAAAAACCCGTTTGGATTTAAAGTTGGGTTAGACATGGGCAGGTTCGGATTGGCCCAACCCAAGTTACACCTCTATAAATAACACTATCTTTTGTCAAAATCTTTGCCCCTTGATCCACCACCTTCTATATATGTGGGGTGTATTTTTTGTCACAACCAAGTGTTAGTAATGTTCATCAACTTATTTATGACTGGATGATTTTAAATTTTTTGATTTGTGTCTATCCATATCATCTATATATATATATATATGTATATATATATATGTATGTATGTATATGCATGTATTATTGTATTTACAAAAACATTATTATATGTATAAATGAGATTGTGTGTGGTTATAGTAGATGGTTATGTGGTTCTTGTCTGAGAGTTGATTTGAATGTCATTTGCTGGGAAAGTTAGGGCTTTAATTGAATCGTGCGGCAGCATCGCAAAGGACATTGCAATACCGAGTGTTTGTTTGGGGTTTCGATTAGATTAGACTAGGGGTTGGGACTTGGACGGACGATTGCCTCGGCGAACGAAGGAAGGAAGGAAGGGAGGAAGGGGCTGTTATGAAATCAGAGGCGCGCAATTGCTAACCGACTTGCTTCTCTTCTCTCGTCTTTTGATTTGATTACTTGATTTTGTTTTGTATGATCGGTTTATTCGCTGAATTGATAATTGGATTGATTGGCAATTTAGGACCTCAATGCTTTAGGTTTTCCTTGTTTTTATTAATTTAGGATTTCATTGTTTGGGTTTATGGGTCCTGATAAAAAATCCTCTTTAATTATTTAATTTGCGTTTGGTTTGCATCTTCACTGCTGCATTAGCCTCTCTCCTAATTGATTTACTTTTCACTTTTCATGCAGTAATTGGAGTCCGTACTGTATTATTGGGTACCGGAGATTGGGCTTAATGTAATTCTGATTATATCGCACCAGTCTGGAATCTGAAATTTGGAGTGTGGAGTCTGGAGAGGTAGTGATCGCATGCAAGGGCCGGCCTGTTGAAGTGTTGATCATGATATTCAGAGGACTATGGTGAGATGAATCTCGGTAATTTGCCTTCTTTCTTCTTTGTTTATTTTCAGTTTTCTTTTCCTATATCATGCAGTAGCCCTTATTTCAAAGAAAATAGGCTATTAAACTTCGTGTTTTTTGTTGACCATCCGGCGATCATTCAGGTCGTAATAATTTCACTGTAGCCATGTCTCCCTGATTTGGAGTGCATTGTAATGGATGATTAAATTCAGATTTTAGGAACATTGGAGGAATTTCCCTTATACATTAATCTAACCATACGTTTGAACGAGGAAATTGAAGAGACTGAGGAATTCCAAAATGATACAACTTAAAATGATGGAATTGACCATTCTAGAATTTGTCAAGTCTTGTTTGGCTAACCTAAAGTGTAATGGGATTTAAAGACGGAATTTTATGTTTGTTCTTTTATAGGCACCAATCTGTAAATGTGGGGTGGTGTTTGGTAGATGTGTTCACTGATGGTGGTGCTGACCAGGTAGTGGAGGTGGTGGTTGTGGTGGTGTACATAGTTGTTGTTTTTTCTTAAAATACTCACTCTTTTGGAATTTCAGAAATTACAGCTATTTAGGTGGAAATTATGAACTTCAAATTGTATATCTCTTTGTTTATTATAAATTCAAACAAGGGAATTGTTGTATGTCAATTTGAAAGTTCTTTCCTTGTTCCAAATTCCAAGTTTAGTAATTTTCATTCATGGGAATATAACAGGCCAGTTGAAGAGATTCTCACATGCAGCTTCCTGCATATGTTTTTTTTTTCCTTACTCCCTTAAGCTGAGAGTGACATTGGGTGTGGGATTTTATTTGATGTTTATGTTTCCCATGCTCTCATACGTTCAATGCTGCGAAGTCAGGATTTTCCTATATCTTTTTAATCCTCCATTGTTAATTTATGTATTGCTGCCACTACTAACTTAGTTCTTTGTATTTATTAGGTGTCATCTCAATCTGTAAAAGCGTTTGGTAAGCATTCCATAGGTGGGAAAGTTCATATTAGTGGCGAGTGTGGTGCTTGTAACGTGTGCTCTGCTCCCTGTTCATCTTGTCTGCATCTTAATAGATCATTTATGGGGTCAAAGGCTGATGAATTTTCTGATGAAACCTGTCGTGTTAATGCGGCTAGTCAATATTCTATCAATGTGGGAGATGCTTCATCTTCTTTTAAGAGAAAAGCATGTGACAGTTTACAACATACCACCAGTGAGACTAGTAACCTGCTTAGTGTTAATTCAAGTCACGATTCTTTGTCTGAAAATGCTGAAAGCAAAGCAACCATGAGGTCGTCTGATACATCTGTTGAAGTCCATGATGATAACATTTCATGTATAAGTAGAGCCAATGATGCAAATCAAGCAGTCAATAACCATAACAGGAATGTAGAACGGAAGAATTTGTCTCGTAGTTTAGCTTCTGGAAAGGCACATAAGTCAGTCATGTTGGACATGGTAAAAGCTGGAGATTCTGGTGATAGCACAGAAAAGGTGCAACCTCTTTGCTTTTACTCACGAATTGGTACATCTCTTTCCTTTAATGCAATTTTTAACTGATTTAGGAAAGGATACATCTTCTCATATGCAGGGAAAACTGCCAGAATTTTTTGGACATGCGGATTCATCATTTAAGAATGAGTCGGATATTATTGTTGGCCAGAAATTTGTTTCTTATAAAAGTTTAGGGGTCCCTACAAAATTATGTCCAAAGACAGAAGTAGAGAGTAATGGACAAGACCCAAAAGATGAAGCTTCAAAGAGTTTGGATCATGGTGAGAAAGATGTTAAGTCTAGTGAGTTAGTTGAAGTAGCTGACATGCAGCCCTTGCAATCTGCATATGGGGATGACAGTGATGAATCGGACATTGTGGAGCATGATGTGAGTTCCATCCCCCATAAAATTTGAATGTATGATTTGTTTGCTCTTTCTTCTTTGTTTTTCTTCCCCCTCAATTTTTTTTTCTGGTTTCACATGTCTCCCCATATGGTTTCGTATAAAATGATATTTTCTTGCTAGTAGTTAGCTCCGAAGGTCTGTAAATATAAGCTTCTTGATTTATGTTGTTGTTGTCACTTAATTTTATGATTAAGCCTAATGTTGATTAGCAGATTTCAGAGATAATATAGAGAGATAACAAGTATTTGCAGCTTTTTTCAGTGTCATTAAGAAAACATCCCCTGATATTCGTTAAGAGATTGTTAAATGTTTTCTATTTTTGCGCTAGTACTTCACATTTTAATTTGAAGGATGTTACCCCAGTGGATCAGTGCTCGTTAGGAGGGGTATGCGTGATGTATTCTACTATATTGTGGCCTAATTATCTTATGCTTTATGTTAGAGATAGTAGACTTTGGATAGTTGCATCATGTTAAAGGTAAGGAAGGGTTGTCTATCCATTTTTGTTATTGGCTCCTTGTGGAGGCTTTATGAACGCTTTTGTTTTATCTTTTGTTATTTTTATTTGTAAGTGACATGCTTTATAGCTTCTCCTTTCCTGTATTGGCTTCTTCATTTATGAGCTGAAAAACTAAAAACTGTTGCCTTTTCTTTTGGGGTCATAAACAGGTAAAAGTATGTGATATTTGTGGGGATGCAGGCCGCGAAGATATGCTTGCCATGTGTAGTAGGTGCAGCGATGGTGCAGAACACATGTAATAGTCTTTCATCTTATTTTTGCTGTCAGGATTTTTCTTGTGATATTTTATGTTGTTCTCATGCTTTTGATAAAAAATTTCTTAACACTATTATTGCTGAAAACAGCTATTGTATGCGAAAAATGCTTCGGAGAGTTCCTAAACGTCCATGGCTGTGTGAGGAATGCAAGTTTGCTGAGGAAACTGATAACCAGAAGCAAGGTAAAGCAGATTGAATTATATTAGTTAACACATGCTAATGTGCTGTTATTTAGTTGTGAAATGCACTAATTTTTTTTCTGTATTTGAATTCTAAAGGTTCAGATATGGAGGTGAAAAGAATGGAGAAAGTGATTACGAGTACACAAATCTCTAACAAGAGACTTGCAGAAAATGTAGAAGTGGCTCCTTCTGCGAAAAGGCAGGCTCTTGAAATGCGTGTGGGATCACCAAAAGCATCTAGCCCTAAGAGAATGGGTGCTTTATCACGCGAATCTTCATTCAAAAGCTTAGATAAGGATAGGTTGAGGTCAGCTTATCCGATTTCTCAGTCTACTAATGATATATCAGAAGCTGCACGTTCTACTTCAAATGGTTTACGGGCCAAGGGTGAGTAGTTGTTGATGCAGGTCACATGTTTCATGTTCCATCTCTACCCCTCTTTTTATTGTATAACAACTCTTTTGCTTTCTGATGTCTCGTGGGGTTCTTGTTTCTCATTTTTAACATTTTTTAGAGTTCTATATTAAGAAAGAACAACAGTTCATCGTATTTCTGTCTGCAGGTACATTTTCAAAGTCAAATTCGTTCAACGCCTTAATTTCTAAACCAAAAGTCAAACTTGTAGATGAAGTTGTTCCTCAAAAGCAAAAGGGGTCTAAAGAACATGCTTCCCTTGATATGAAGGAGAGGGTGGTGTCCAGTATGATGGGCAGATCTGTGTCTTTCAAATCTGTTAGCTCAGGGCGTTCAAATGTGTCTGAATCAAAAGTTAAAATGCTCTCGTCAAAATTTAGCCATGGTCCAGATCTTAAAGGATTGAAACAAGCAAAAGAGTGGAGCACAGTTGAAAGAAAAAATTTGTCCAAACTAGACCGCCCCAAGGCTAATTTGATAACAGCTAGTCCTATTTTCTCAACTCCTAAGAGTGACCTTGCATCTCGTGGTGAGACTAGTTTGCTTTCATCTGTGAGCAATCGAGAGCCAAAGGTTGCACTGCCTGATGGAAAATTAAGTACTTCATCAAAATCTAGTCTTACTCGTAAAGGTGTTGACACTCAAGTTGCTTCAGGTAAATCTATTCCTTCTTGATGGTGAAATTGGGCTAGTTCTGTACTTGTGTTCTTCAAGCTCGTGGTTGTGTCTTACTTTTATGTTTCTTTGTATAGTTTGTTTGATGTTTATGTATCTTGGACAAGGTGGTGTTAATAATCTAAAGTATCACCGTGTGTTTTCCATTGCAGGTGGAGGTTCATCTATGAATGGATCTAGTTCTGCTTCTGAACAAAGGTCAAACCAGGTTAGCTCTAAGGATGAATCCTTATCCAGCTATTCTGGAACCGTTGAGATATCACGCTGTAATGTAGATGGAACATTAGAGGATGTGTTACCACAATCAGGGGAAATGGCAGATCAGGATGATAAAGCCAGGGAGAGCTCTGTTCGCTGCAGGCCTGCTGTTGTAGCTAGTCCAAAATTTAAAGAGAGAGGTAATAACGTGGAATTTGGCAGTGCTGGAATTTCACAGGCTTCTGGTACTGATGCTTGTGCTCCTAGAAGTTCTAGGGAGGAGATGCAGAGAGGTAATAGGTTGAAAGATGCTATTCATGCAGCTTTTCTTCGAAAGCCTGAAATATACAGAAATAAAAGAGTGCTCGATCAATGTGACGAGTTGTCCACATCGAACATGGACTTAAGTTATGAAGTAGCTACTCAAGAGCAGTCACCTGATGGACATGCAATCCTTGGGACTTCTCCTTCTGACTTTTACAAGAATATAACTGTTAATAATTTAAAGCAGCATACAGGGCAGCCCATTGATTCTGGGTTCCCTTCCAAATTGGCAGACTCTTTTTCTGTTGTTCATTCTCTTGGCAAGCCTACAGTGAAAGATTTGCATAATCATGCTTCAGGGGCGATGTCTGTTCTTGTGAAGACAACAGCCATTCCAGAATATGAATACGTCTGGCAGTATGGTTCTCTTGGTTTCTATTAGTTGTCAAATCTTGTCTGCTTCATACTCTGCATTTTCTTTCCTTTTCTTTCTGGTGTTATTTTTTCTTTTTTCTATGTTTGTTGAAAATGTCTTATAAGATAGGTTTATCTTATTTTCATGCAGGGGGAGTTTTGAAGTGCAGAGAGGTGGAAATTTTCTGGATTTATGTGGTGGAGTTCAAGCTCACTTGTCAACTTGTGCATCGCCAAAGGTCCTTGAAGTGGTAAACAAATTTCCACACAAAATTCCTCTGAATGAAGTTCCTCGCCTGAGTGTATGGCCATCACAGTTTCATCAAAGTGGTGCTAAAGAAGATAATATTGCACTTTATTTCTTTGCCAAAGATCTTGATAGGTAGTGATAAATACTCTTTTCATTTAATATTTTCAAATTCTTTATTTCCACAAATCATTTTTTTCTTGCCTATTATGCAATTGTTTCAATTTTCAATGCAGTTACGAAAGACACTACAAGAGCCTGTTGGATGCTATGGTCAAGAATGATCTAGCCCTCATAGGGAATTTTGATGGTGTTGAACTTCTGATATTCCCATCCAATCAGCTTCCTGAGAAATCACAGCGTAAGGAATTCTGAAGTTTCATTATATTGGGTTAGGTGTTCTACCCAGTGACAATATGTTTGATGCGGTTCTGCTGTGTGCAAGCTGTGGCTTAAACTGCTTAATGCATAAATAAGTTCTGACGCTGATATTGCGAACCTTTAATTATGGAGCATATATAGAAATAGGGATAATGTTCATGTTCTGTAATCTGTATGATGGTGTCTTCTTTTAAATAATTGGCTGCTTCTCTCGTCTTGCTGATGTTTTTGCCTTTTTGGTCCTGTCCTCGAGTGCTTTCAGCTTGACCTCATTTTTGGTTATTGGTGCAGTAGTTGCTCTTTATTGCCAGCTGTTTGTGGCAATAGCATTGTTCTTGCTGACCTAGAGTCAATACTGTCTGCTGAAATCTGTTCTCTGTCATTGGCAGGTTGGAATATGCTATTTTTCCTTTGGGGTGTGTTCAGGACAATGAGGGTGCATTGTTTAGATTTTACGAAAACATGTGTTCCCAGCTTGAGAAACTCATTCAATAAAGCTCCTACTGATGGCATGACTTTGTCTGAGAGTGAGAACATATGTATACCTAAGCATATGGATGAATCTTCTCCTTCTGACAGATCTTGTGATGTTCCCTCTGCTTCCAAGGCGCCTCTGCATATGGGCCCCACAGTTTGTAAGGATCGTGAGAACAAAGATACTTATCCTGAAGAGGTGCGTTCAGGTTCAAAAGTGAACTTGGTGGTACAGGATTGTAGACTTGATTCCAACACAACAAACAATACTGGCTTGTCTGAAGGAGTTGAATGCATCACTCCTTGCCTGGTAACTTTCTTTTTTCTTCTTTTCCAGAATGTATGTGGCTTGATAAGGTGCATAATGGTGTATGTCATCTGTGTGTGTGTGTCATGCTCAGAGATTAATTTCTTTCAGAATTTTGCTTTGCAGTTTTCTTGTATCTTTCTAACGTCTGAACTAGACTTCACTGATGCTATCAATCAGATCATTGCAGGCCTTGTTCTCATTCTTTTCAGTCTTAAAAATGTGAACCTGAACAATTTTGACCAGTGTTGCTATACTGTTTTAGATGTTTTTAGATTATGATGTTGTGCATATATTTTCACCAGTGGTCAAAAGACTTTGTGACATTATTTCTTAGTCAAAAGATCCTTATTTTCTTAGCACCTGCACTTTGGTGTAGAAGTAGATGGCATTACTGATGTCACAGAACATGACTCCACAATGATCATCCATTGGACTAAGAATGTTTATTGATGCCGGTGCTATGTGTTGACACGCTGAGTGATATGTCCTGTGATGTACTCTACTCCACTAATTAACCGTGTTATAGAGGGACAATTTGTAAGGAAGGTTTGGGATTTTAAGCTTGGCCCTCATCTCATAGTTCAACTTACCTAGTCAAAATTTATTTCTTAAAAGTTGGTACTGTGACGTTGATATATTTTGGGTCAGTTTTGTTTTGACATTGAGATTTGCGTATATTTACTAAAGGGTTATTGTCTTGCATTCTGCAGCAGGAAAGTTGTATTCGAGAGAGCAGAGTTGGCACAGAAATTAAATCTTTTATTCCAACAACTGGGTCAAATAGCTCTAACAAAGGTGAGAAGAGGCAAGTGCATTGGGTCACTTCTGTTGAAAGGGAAGATACTGATTCTGTGGAGATTCGTCCTGTTTCCAGTCAAGAGGTAGCCGTTGCTGGGAGTGTGGGTCAGGAGAGATTTCCAGATAGAAAGAAAAGGGTTGGTATTGCCAAAGGGGTTGAGGAGGTGATTCTGGACAGAGTGAACATGGATAAAGCTGATTTTAAACAAGAGAGGGAATTGGGGAGAGATCATGGATATAAGGAACCAGAAGCAGCCAGAGTCAACTCTTGTCAGCCTAGTGATAGAAAACACCCAGACATACCTATTTCAGAGAGAACAACTTCTGCAGCAAGTCAAGAAATGCCATGGAATGAGGTGAATATTACACAGATGGATGGCAAGATTGGTAGTAAGAAGCCAAAAATTGGTTCAAGTGGATTTGATAGCTGTAGCATTTCTAGAGGTACAAACGCTGTGGTTGAGGAGAGGAGATGCTTTGAAGCCTGTGAGGAGAAAGTTATTCCAGAGGACTTGGGAAATACTGAAAGGTACTTCTTTCCTTTGGATTCGCGGCATGTTCAGCATTTTGGGCCAGTTGGCCACTCGGTGCCATGGAAAGATTTCTCTTCAGGGTATGAGGATAAGTCTCGAGAAGGGTTCCCAAGTCTCGAGCTAGCTCTAGGGGGAGAAACAAAACCTCAAAATAAGGGAATGCTGCCCTTCTTTGTTGGGTTAGCAGACAAGAAAGACAACAACCAAGATGAGCCTTTAGAAGCAGCGGTGGTGGATGAGAAAGATGATGATGTGTCTGCGTCACTTTCCCTTTCCCTTTCATTCCCATTCCCAGACAAGGAACAACCTGGGAAACCTGTTTCAAAACCGGAGCAGCTTCTGCCTGAAAGACACCATGTTAATACATCACTGCTTCTCTTTGGGCGCTTGCCAGACAAATGAAGTGAAGATGAATTGCTGCGTTATGTAAATTATGGTGCGTTTGAAATGCATGTGGCAGTTGTGGCTGATGATCTTGCCTGGATGCGTCGTTGGTCTTTCTCAAATATAGGATTTACCGATACTTTTTCTTAGTGTTTCTGTACTGTTTTTAGATGTTTGGTATTTGAGTGCGTTAGTATTACTATTACGGCTGTTTGTATATAAAGAGAAATAAGCCACCATAATTTTAAGAAGTCATTAGGAATTTGCAAGCCAATGTGTTGCTGATGTGACAACAAAGTGGCCAGATCCCAGATGTTGCTGCTCTGTCTGCACTTGCATTTGCGTTATTTTTCTTGGAAATGGATCCCCCTCCTGAGCATTAGGTGGGGATTCTCACGAGCAAGGGCTGTGGACCGTTAGATAAAAATTCAACGGTTATAATTATTATAACTTTAAAGAGGCTTCCTTGTTTGTAACCGTTGGATCCAACGGTCCACAGTCCTTGCTCATGAGGATTCCCATCTAATGCTCAGGAGGGGATCCATTTCCATTTTTCTTCTTCGTCTTTTATCCTTTGATGCGCTGCCAACTGCGATGTCTTTGTCGATCCGATCCAGTCCAATCCAATGGAAGACAAATTTAAGCAGTTAATAATTTTACTCTGGAACGTTGAACAAATTTAAACTCCTTTTTACTACACAAACTAAAGTTATTTCCTGGAGCAGTATTTTCGCCGTTTTCTTTGGTCCGGTAAGGTATCGGGAATTATTTTGATAAATTGTCGTGGATAGGGGTGGTAATGTGTGGTCCAAATGGATCAAAGCCTATTTCCTTCAAGACAAGTTTTTTCAGAGCCTAACAGTGCCGTCTACTAGCTCTTGGAATTGGAGGAAAATTTTAAAGCTTCAGGAACTTATTAAGCCTCGTTTCAGTGGAAGATGGGTCGTCTACCTTTCTGTGGTATGACAACTGGCACCCTTATGGCCCTCTCTTTGACATTTTGGGCAATGAGGTGGTGTTGGCCTTTGGTCTTTGTATAAACCACCGACCCGACTTACTACCAACTCGATTTTCCTTTGCATTCAATCAGATTACCACGACATTGTGGTGTTGGCTGTTTACTACCAACCAGACTTTCCATTTCATTCAATCAGATTATTACGACATTGTGCCTTCTTAGATTTTGGATTCTTTTTTTTGAGCTCCTAGCAACGACTGTATTCTCTTCAACTTCTATGTGGAATTGCATCCGGCATGTGCTCCTAAACTTTCTTGGGACCCTAGCGTGGCATAGTGCGTTTATTCCACTTGCGAGTTTTGTGTTGTGGTTAGCCATAAAGAATAAGCTGACCACTCGTGATCGCATTGGTCAGTTTGCTCCTCATGCCAATCTTAAGTGTGTTGTATGACTCTATGTTGGAATCTCACTCTCACCTTTTTTCTTTTCTTTTCTTTTTTTTTTTAAATTATTTCAAACACTCTCACCATTTCTTCGACTGCTGTTATAGTGAAGGTCTCTGACGGCATGTGTTGATGAGGTGTGGACTGAGTTCCCTGGTTCACCCATCCTTGGCCTTCTTTTGTGGAGTATGTGGTGGCCTAATGGCGGGGGAAATTTCTTCTTATGGTGGTTAGAAAACTCTCTATAGCAGTCATTATAATGTATATGGTGTGAGCGGAATAACCGCATCTTTAATAATTGCAAAAAAACTCCTACTTTAGTCCTTCAGTTGATCATCAATATGATTCGGTGTCGATTGTGTATTTTAAAAGCTAAACCTTCCACCTTAACATGGGGGTCTTCCATAATTGGAATGTTGCTGCTCCTTAGGCTCTAACACGTTTGTTACCATCTCGTGCGTGACTTAGGTTTTGGTTTTCAGGTTTTCCCTTTTGTTTGCTGGTGCTTTGAGTTTTCCTCTCAGTTCGTTGTTTTATTTTGTTGTTCATTTTGGGGTTTGCCTTTGTTAATATATTCTTTATTAAGAAAACTAATGAAAAAGACTTGAAAACTTTGAGTTTTAACGATAAGGACAAAATAAAGGGTAAAGTGAATAGTACCAGGTTTGACATTTTTAGTGTCAAAATGTGGTTTTTCGTTAAAGTGAGCAGTATTGCGGGCTTTTCGTTAAAACTCCCTTCTTTATTTAACATGAAAAAGAAAAGTTATTGTCTTGTTACTATTTTCTAGTATTTCCTTCCAAAAAAAGGAATTAAAATTCGTTCCCAACGTCTAGGACTATATATACGACAAGTGCATTATCAAAAAGCGAGCAATAAATGTTGCATTAGTAGCTAACTAATATTACAGTCTATTAATATTCGCTTTAATTTATAAGTTTTGTAAGTAAGAGACTCAAGTTGAACTCCCTTCAATCATTTCAATTAGGGGTGGGCAAACGGCCCTGGGCCTGCGGGTAGGGGCGGGTATTAGCGGTTCGGGGCGGGTCTTAATTTTAAAAAGAGTAAATTGTACGAATGGTCCCTCAACTTTAATCAAATTAGAGCAATGGTCCCTCAACTAAAAATCTATTACCATTGGTCCCTCAACTTATCAAAATGTGTAGCTATAGTCATTTTCATAAATTTTGTCAAAATAAGTTATATTGGAATGACCATTTATACAATTAGGGTCCCTCAACTCATCAAAGTGTATAATTATGGTTCTTTTTGTCAACTATGTCAAAAATTTTGTCAAAACGAGTTACATTGGAAGGACCATTGCTACAATTGGGTTAAAGTTAAGGGACCATTTCTCCAGTTGAATTAAAGTTGAGGGACCATAGCTGCACGTTTTGATAAGTTGATGGACCAATGGTAATGGATTTTTAGTTGAGGGATCATTGCTCCAATTGAGTTAAAGTTAAGGGACCATAGCTACAATTTACTCTTTTAAAAAAGAGAAACGGGGCAGGGCGGGCCTTTGAAATTTTAGGTTCGGGCCGGTTCCAAAAGTATAGAAAAACGGATACCCGGACCGGCCCGTTTGTAAAAATACCCCCATGTTGGGTACTGTTACTGTCTCCCAGGCCCACTTCTTTTTGTTCCTCCCCGTGGGCCGTGACATTTCTCACTCTCCATAACACTCAACACACACACAGAGCCCACTTTCCCGTGTTTCCCCCTCCCTCAATCTCTTGAACCTTCTCCCTTATTCCTCTGCTTTGTTTCTTCTCCCCCATCTCTGCAACTCTCTTTCCCGAAGCATAGACACACCACACCCACACCTGCACCCCACCGAGAAATGATATGCTGCCGCCACCCTCCTCCCCTACCAACTCATTCGTCTCCTCCAAAAGGAACTTGAGTCCTATGATTGTGTCATGTATGAGATAGTGACTAGCCGGGAGAGTTTAGAGAACAGAAGATTCCTTGCTGCCATAAAAAGGCTAAAAGCCAAAGGCTCATGCTCAAAAGGGTTTAACATCCTAGGATGCATTCAGCGACAGATGGCTCGAGTTCTGGCACTTGATTTCCAATTAGACTGTCTTGATTACGAGTCTGAGAATTGGTACCATGTAGATCTCGACTTCGAGACTTTCAAATTGCTTTAGGTATGTATCTTCTCTCTTATTTTTGGAGGATGTAAAATGCCGGAGGATCATTGGTGCATCTAATGCCATGGTCATTTCTTTCAGGAAGAAAAAGGTGAAAGCTTCTTCACGTTTGCGAGAGATATGACTGTTAGATCCACGAAAGCCATGATTCAAACTGTTCACCGAGGTAACTCATTTCCCTCATTTCTTCCAATTTCGTCAATTTTTTAATTTTGATTTACAAAATTTGTGAAAAGTTGTGAAATTTTCAATCGGATCTCCCCGTTTGAGTCATCCAGCTGCAGTGGGGAGTGGTAGAGAGAACTGAGAAGGTGCACAACGTGGTCAACTCAAGCTTTCTCTCTCCGGCGAGGAAGTTGGATCTGTGCAGCCTGTGCTCCAGCGGCGCTTTCTCTGTTTTTCTTTTGTTGCCAGACGCTCAGATGGGGTTTCTATTAGAACACCTGGTTTCTGTAGTGGATTACAATATGACCCATGTTTTGATTTTGTTTGTTTCTTTATCATCTTTGCAATTCTATTCTGATACATCTTCTCACAGTTATTGTTTGTTTGTTATTTTGCAGAAAATCGAGCAAGAAAAGCTAGAGAAGATACTGAAAATTAGAAGGAAAAAAAAAAACAGGGTACCCGTTGGAACCGGCCCGTTTTATATTGACCGGGTTTGGTCCGGTTCTCAGTTTGAAAATAGTATAATCCGTCCCGATCTGACCCGGTCTGGTCCGTTGTATTTTCAAGCAGGTCCGGTTCGGTCCCTTCAATTTTGGGCCCGATCCGGCCGTGCCTACCCCTAATTTCAATTACCAAAAAGAAAAAGAAAATCCAGTTAAGTCGAATCGGAGTTCGAGGAGATGGTCCAAGGTCGTGGACGGTTGACCGAAAGGGGGCGGAAGAACCAAAGCAACAAAGTTTAGGGATTAGCTTTGCCGTGTAACTTTAAACTTTACTTACTTCCGGTATTGCCCTCCTTGTTGAATTATGTGTCGAAGCACCGGGGGCAATTAGGGAAATTAAGTGATTCGAGTGTGTATTATCCAAATTATATATGAGGCAGGCTACAATGTATAAAAACCATTTCTTCCAGGTTTAGTGAAATAGTTTAGATCGCCCTTTCTTTCTTCTCCTCCTCCTCCTCCTCAGCTTCTCTCTCTGTAATTTTCTGAGTGTGTCTCTAAATTCTAATGGCGATCTGCTTTGCTCCTCTATCCACCTCATTCTCAGGTATGTGACTGAATCGGAAATCTCGAATAGCAGATTCTTATTCTTAATTAATTTATACAACAAACAAACAACAATATCGTGTGTGTATTGTTTAGTCTGATGGTATAGTGATGTTTATTTTAATGGGTGCAGGCAGCGGATGCCAGCTGAAGGCGCGTGAGGTTTTGTGGTCCTCCGCCAACGGCAATGGCAGCGTCAAGGCCAAGGCCCAAACCCAAAGGAAACATATTCACCTGCGAACCGGTCGCAATTTCACTGTTCGTGCCGAGTACAGGTAACATTCCATTTCCATACCAAATTCATCCAATTCATCATAACCACTTTCCAACTTCTCAATTGCTCTCTGTTTTATTCGATTCCATTGTACATGCACTGCAGTGACGATAGTAGAGGTGGTGGCGGCGGTGCTGATTTCGTCGCTGGTTTTGTGTTAGGAGGTGCTGTCTTTGGGACTTTGGCTTACGTTTTTGCTCCACAGGTGCTTCCATATCTAACTCTTCTGGGCTTCAGCATTCATCATGTTCAACTTGTGTTCATCATATTTATTTGTTTACCTAAATATACGCTTTCTCACGCATGGATGTCTATCTATTTTACTCCTGCTTAATGAAGTCGAATCTGTATGGCTTACCAAAAGAAAACTGACTAATACTCTCCTAATTACCATGCTTCCTTGGAATAAATCATTGCTAAGATTACACCTTTTTTTTTTTGGTGAATATTATTTTTGTAGTACTCTAAACAAAGAAGAAAGAAATACTGTTTCGTAGAGTAAATCCATTATTTGACTGTTTTAGGATGTTACTTTTATATCCTTGCCGTGTAGTTTTATGTGATTTACTATACTGTTGATGCAAGCAAAGAGATCACTGTAATGATGCTCTAGTGCTGAAATTTGTTGCTTCAACTTTGTCTGATGACATGCCCAGTCTTACTATTATTATTATTATTATTATTGGTAATTTAAGTTTAGATTTTAGATTCCCATGCTCCCATTGATTTCAGGATGCAAACTGCTCTATATGAATGAAAAGCTTGACAACTTGTGCTCCTTATCCGCAAAATACTATTATCTGTCTACATGTAGTGCTCTTTATGTGGTCTTGATTCCTGTTGACTACATGCCTTCTCACAAAGGCCCTTAATCTTGTGTTTAGATTAGCGATCTCTTAGTACCAAGGGGTTTGAAATGCACTGCAAAACATTAGATAGAGGGATTTTTAAATGACTACTAGAAAGGAGTCCTTTGAAAATTATTTGTTAAGTGGCTTTGTAATTCTCATGTATTGCATTTTCAGTCTATCCATCAAATGTTTTGTAGTGCATTTCTTACTACTGTAGACTAAATCCCTTGATAGTTACAAAACCCTCATCCAGCCATGCCTTAAAGTTATAGGATGACTATTCCGAATATGTTTTTTCATCTGGGTTTTGATTCTGGATTTCACTTTTATCTTATGCAGATTAGAAGATCTCTCCTTAATGAAGATGAATATGGATTCCGGAAGGCAAGAAGACCTATATATTACGATGAAGGTTTGGAGGTAACTGGACATCCAGCCTTTCCGACTTGTTGGATATGCAATCTATTCTTGTTTTTTTTTCCCTCTTTTTTTCTCTCAAAAAAAAAAAAAAATCTCATGGTTACTTTTCATTTTCCTGGAAAGCAGAAGACTAGGCAGACATTGAATGCAAAAATAAGCCAGCTCAATTCAGCCATTGATAATGTGTCTTCTCGTTTGAGAGGTGGGAACAATGCGCCCACGGTGCCAATAAAAAATGATCCTGAAGTGGAAGCTACCATGTGAGATTCGTTTCAGTCTCTTGAGCTACCAATGGTGCTAATTAATGGGGTTTAAATCTTTTGAGATCAATATATGTTTAAAACTGGATGTGTAACTATGTGGTCTTGCCACCATAAATCTTTTTGTGGATGTTGTTTATTTCAGTACTTTGGTTATAGTAGTCAGACTTTGCAAAAGCTGTCATTTCCATCATAATTTTGATTACAAGTTTGGAGGATTAATAAAATGGATTTTCAGTCTTTTGAGATTTGTTGGTAATGGATAAAGTCCTGGTTCAGATGTCTTCTGATTGAGCTGAACCAAGTAACAATTTAGTATATTAGTCCTGTGCTGTGCATGCATGTATTTGTTTACTATAAGGCTTTGGTCAAGATTAGAAAATAGTCCTGTGCTCGATCGCCTTATTAGTGTTGGGAGTTGTACTCCCCAGCGTCGTATAACATCTGACTAGTTTTCTTTCAGCTGGCCATGTGTGGTCTTCTTTATGTATTCTTTATTTGCAAGGTAGGATTAGGATTTATCCTTCTCTGTTATTTTTTGCTAGAATAGAGAGCTGCATTATTTTAGGAACCTTAGGGCTGTGACTTGATTCTAAGCGAGGTTGAGTTGGGGCTTACTTATCGAAGTTTCTGGTGCTGGTTGTGCTTATCTATGTTGTATGACACTCTATTCGGATATTGTGATGCGAGTGAACATTAGATGATGCATGTTTCACTACTTATTCAGATGCTAGAGATCCCAAAACAAATCAATGTTCATTTATTCCTTGTGTCCATAATAATTTAGGAGCTGGTAGTTCATCCATTTGTCGATTATAACGGGAAGGTCAGTCTTCGATTTGTGCCATCCAAACATGGAGCCGTTCAAGGTTCGTCCGCCGCACAATATAGAGGGGGGATTAATTTGAAAGCTTGTTGTAGTCGAGGGTTTGTAGTTGTATGAAAAAAAAGTAGAGTATATACCAATTTTGTGGCCTCAAGGGCTTCATTGATGAAGGGGGCAAAGCAGTGCACTCACAGCAATAGTCAACACCCGTTCCAGCTGTTGAGTGTTTGATCAACTCAGAAACCGATTTACGATCACAGTCGTCATCGGGTTTTATAAAGTCAGTCATTCCGAATGCTTCTCCGTTTCCTCTTTTCCTCTCATTTTTGTCGATGCTAATGATCCTAGGCTCCTAGCTGCACCTTGAGCTCTAGCCCCCTCAACGGCTGTCGGCCGGCCGTTTAATTAATTAGTTGTTTACAGTTTTGACTGGATGAATACAATAGTACTGGTACAGGTACTCACCCCTAATCCAACAGCAACAAGACCAACGACGGCGACGGTTGGATCCCTTTTCAAGCTTAGCTTCCTTCCAAGGAGCCCCATCCAGTAGAAAATCCACACGAGAGGAAGCCAGCGAGGGGGAGACTAGGACTCGTTGTACTAATACCAGAGATCGACAGCAGAAGAAACAGAAACAATACAATCACATGAATCAAAAGATATATACTCCACTGCTTGCCGGCCAATGCGCATTCATTCAATTGAGAGAATATTGTTGACGCCTTACAAGCAACAATGCGATGCCTTAACCTTAAGTGCACCAGTGACTACTACCACTAAAAAAAGGAAAGGAAAATGCAATCATTACAATTCAATTCAAATTCAATGCGTCTCATTAATTGCCAGTCAACGGATCCGATGAATCTGATGGTTCGTCGGAGGCGGCGGACACAAACAGATGAATGTGGTCGAGAAAGGTGAGATGCTGCGGCCTTTCATTGCGCTTCACGTACCCACGCGCCTCTTTCTCCGAATACGCGCTCAAACCCCTCCTCCCGTTCTTCATCCACAGCTCCCTTGCGTAGCTGCTGTGCGCAAAATACGCCTCCGCTTCCTCCGCCTCCCCCTCCTCCAGGACCACCAGCTTTATGGGCAGCCTCTCGTAGTGACCGCGACTCGTGCCCTCCAACTCATCCATGCGAGCCAACCCGCCACTCGACACGCCGTACAACTCCCCCGTTACCCGCTCACCCGATCCTGGCAGGTTGAGGAGAAATGGCACCCGGTAGGGCCCGCACACCAGCGGATAGTTTTCTTGGGTTCGGTAGCTGCCCAAGAATACGGCGTCTCCGCTTCTCATCAGCTCCTCCATTAAGGCGTGGTTCCCAAACCCCCGCTTTAGGGTGCCGTACGTGAAAACCACGCTCCTCCTTGGCGGCGTTGTTATACCTGTACCTGTGGCACCCTCTTCGGCGGCAGCAACCATCTTCTTCCGCTTTTCCTCTTCTCCTTCTTCTTTCAAAATTAAATCAAATCAAATTAAACTTGTGAGAGAAATAATAGAATGCCTAGACGACAGTGATATGTATATAAATAAAGAGGTATTCATCAATTTTCCCTTTGAACTTGTGATCATTGATCAATTTCCTCCCTTAACTTTAATTTTGGTCAATTTCCCCTCTCAACTCTCATAATTAGTCAATTTCCCCCCTCAACTTTAATTTGGCCAATTTCCCTTCTCAACTCTCATAATTAGTCAATTTGTATCATACTGTTAATTTTTTAATTTGATCATAATTAAACAAGTGTGTGTAAGAAACTAAATAAGATGTATGTTAATCATTTTCCTATATCTTTATCCTATTACAAATAGATTAAAATTTAGAATTTAACAATTTATCATAGATAGTATTATTAGTTATAATAAATCAATATCGAGTAATTTATTTGATTTTTGACTATGCAAAATTGATAATGAAAAGGATTGATGTGTAAATTTTTGTATGTGAATACAATTTTCTTTATAAAAGTGAAAGTTAAGTTCAAGTAAATTACGGAGAATCGAGCTTTAGTGCAAAAATGGCTAGTCAATTTATAATTTTCAACTCTTTATTAAGAATACCCATTTTATTGAAATAAGTTTGATCCATGAGTTTAGGATTATTATTTCTTTTTGTTATTATTTCTTCTTCTACATGCTTTAAACCCGATTCATAACTTTTTCTTATAATCAACCCATATCACATACTAATTGTATTATGTTTTTGTACATTTTACCCTATATTATGCATGTGAGTTTATGTTAATTTTAGTACTTTGTTGGAAGTTATTAGAAAGATTGAAAGAAAAAAAAAAAGAATCGATGCAAAATTAAAAAAAATTAACAGTATGGTGCAAATTGACTAATTATGAGAGTTGAGGGGGGAAATTGACCAAATTAAAGTTAAGGGGGGGAAATTGACTAATTATGAGAGTTGAGGGGGGAAATTGGCCAAAATTAAAGTTGAGGAGGGAAATTGGCCAATGGTCACAAGTTCGGGGGGAAATTGATGAATACCTCGTAAATAAATTTATATAAAACTTAAGAGTAGGCGAGCGGAACTTCGAATTGGAAAGCGAAAGGCCAATCGGCCAATCGTCGAAGTTAAAATTTAGAAATGAGGAATGACTTTGTTTTGGTATTTATAATAGGGAATTGTTATTGACATTTCAAAAATCTCATTCTACCCTTCAAACTTTTTATATTTGGAAAGAAAAATACATTTGTGAGGAGTGTAGAATGAGATTTTTGGAGTGTCAATAACATTTCCCTTTATAATATTAGGTAAACTAAATTTGTAGATTAAATTTACAAATTAAATGTTCCGTCTTCAATAAAAAGTAAACACGTTAATCAACCATAATAATTTACAAATTTGATTTGTAAATTTATTCCCTCTTACCTTACCTTTATATTTATAACCACATTTACCTTTATCCCATCATTTGTTTTCTTTTTTGGGATTATCCTATTTATTTATAGTTGGTCTTGGACTCAAGAAATTAGGGATTTGGATCTCATCTGGATCCATGTGGAAATCCTAGACATCCTCACATCTTAACTATTTATCGTGTAGTTAGAAATCATTTGACTTTTTTTATTTAAAATTAAATACAAATAGTAGCTGACGAAAACTGACTGCACGATATACAATGAACGGCTATGACAAAGTGGATCCGGAGATGATCCTCTTCCACAAATTAGGATCAAATGACTCATGTGAACTGTGAAACCATTGACATTGAGAATTTGAGAGGGGATAACACCGACACCAATGCTATGGAACGAATCCTACTCTAGAATACAAGATACCGATTGTTCCTAGTAGAGGTGGGCACAGTTCGGTCAGGTTGGTTATTCAGCTGGAACTCGGCAGCGAACCGACGGAATTAAAAAAGTCAGCTGAATAGGCCAGCGAAGTCCACGAGTGGCGAAGTACTGAAAGACATTGGAGACGACATATACTAAGAAATTTTAAACGTGTGATATATGCGTTCTTGGAGGCAATGCATGGTACTGTATATAAGTCACCAAGAGCAAGATGGAAGATTAGTTAGGTGGCGGCCACAAAAACTCATACAATTACAAAGGTAAGCTTGGGTTAAGTGATTAGGGTTTCTGTCAAAACTGCCTGGGGCTATAAATTAAAAGTTTTGCTTCCAAGAGAGCTTTGCATTGCACTGCACCATAATGTTATACAATAAAATGTACAAATATGAACAACGAATACATCTCACAAAAGAATTTTGCGAAATCAATGAAGGGTTCTAATTAAATTAGAAGCTGGATAAATGATCTGATCCAATGTCTGATCTAATGCGGGAACTATCAACATGGCATGCAAATGATTCTGCCAACTCTACTGCATCTTGAACCCTAAGTCGTGTGCCCTGCTGCCCCACCACTGTGGCTGCAACCCTTGCCGCTAGTGTACCTATTCCTTTCAAATCTGACACTCCTCGTAGAATACCATACAAAATTCCAGACGCATATGCATCTCCAGCACCACAAGTGTCCACTGGTACACATGGAGAAGGAGGAATATATACAGCTTCTCCTTTTACACCAATGTAAGACCCTCTTGGTCCATCAGTAACTGATGCCAGGGGAACAAAATGGCTCAGATACCTTGTAGCTGAAATGGGGCTCTCCTTTGAGGAAAAATGGCAGAATGCTCTTGCTTCGTCACTGTTTGCAAAAACAATGTCCGCATAGTTTCCAACAATTTCCCTGTATAAAGTTAAAATCACGTAAATCACCGTTCACACCACGAATGTATACCAGAACACTCCCAAGTCCCAAATATCTTAACCACCATCCATGCATGCTACATGTCACATATGGTCTAGTATTGACAAAACCAAACGTCCAATATTACAACACTATTTATCAATTATACTGCTAAGGAATTCACACACCAGTCTCAGATGAGGACATGAATTCTTTCCAATACCTTACACACAGGGACCCACAATAACAATGATGGTAACTTATCATCAAGTTTCTAATGCCTAAATTATTTTAAAACTTTATTCCCTATATGCAATATAACAGAAATCATAACATTGCATTCAGTTTGTGTTTTGTGTTAAAGCATGAGAGCCACCACAATATATGGCTTATTGAATAAAGTTTGAATGTCATATATAAAATGTACAAGTATCATGCCGTAAACAAATTAACAATACCAGAAATCATCATAGTGTCTCTCAATGCAGGAGACATCTGATGCTGTAACCGCAACCAGGGCACCACTCTTGCGTGCTACTTCACATGCTTTTGTAATTGTTTTGATTGTATCAGGAAGTTCGAATAAATAACCCTCGACTACAAATATTTTTGTATTGCAAACTGTGCTAGCCAAGCATGGATCATAATTAACAGTTGAAGATGTACCCTGGGACCAATAAAACAGGCATATTAGGGTCTCATTTGATTCACCTCATAAAAGAGATACATGAATAAATCATAAATACTGACGAAAGAATTAACAGCAAGAAAAGAACGTAAGCGTCAGTAATATTGTAAAGCTTTTAGTCATCAAAATATGTTTGACCTGATATGCAAGCATTGTACGCTGGGCATCTGAAGTTGTGAGAACTATCACGGTCCCTGTTGTCCCATCCTTGATAGGTTCAGAAAGAAAATGCAAATTCGCACGACGTAACTTGGTCCTGTACATATGTTGTGAAAGATTTTAAATTTTGTCAGATCACTCAACAAAATATTAAATAACCTATAGAACAGTAACCAAATAGTTGAAATTTAAATACAAGCTGAGTGCCAATGACGGATATGGCAACCTTCAGTTATGTGATAATTGCTATATTACAGGAGATTTCAAAAGAAGAAGATAGGATTGATCCCTATATTGTAGTGATAATCGAAAAGCAAAAACCCTACTGAATTATGGTTGGAAGAGCCTGACCTGTAAAAATCACCCAATGGATCACTCCCGACACTCCCTGCCATAGCTACATTCAAGGTAGAGCCTGCAATGGAGCCACTACCAAGCCTTGCCAAGGCCACTAAAGTGTTGGAAAGAGACCCACCAGCAGCAGCCTTATAGCTACAACCATCCATAGCTCTCAAAACTCTACCTCTCTCTTCATGATTCACAAGCTTCCTTGTTCCCTTTTCCAATCCCAATTTCTCCAGGAACTCATCATCAACAGTCCCGGAAAAGTCGACCTAGGAAGACATCATAACAAATGAAAGAATTAGTTTATATCATTCCATGCCAAATTAACATCTTTGCTCCACCCCTTAATTCGCTTGGCTACAACAGGGCCTGGGGTGCAGGTAATCGCAGCTCTTAACCACATGAGATGAAAGCGATTTGCAAATAAGCAAAGAGTTTTGAAATAATAGTGATCAGTTTTTTGTGAACGCTAATTCAAATGACGTATGTGGCGTGTGTGATTTGAAAACAGAAGACTGAAATAACAATCCTTGTTGCTTCTGTTTGGTTAAATGAATACTGTCATAAATCAAATATCAAACAAAGGGCGGGTGGTTGTTTCCTGATTTCGATTGTTTTCCTAAAACTGAAGCAAAGCAGCAGCATTGTAATTTGTAATTCGTAATTCGTAACCGGAACACAGAATTAAGCAAGCAAGCAAGCATTGAAAGAGGGGAGTAAAATTACCATGGCTTGTCCCAGGCCCAAAACGTCCCACCTATCAGGCGACCCAAAATCCGCGTCGGCGTATTCTTCTTCCTCCTCATCAGTATCAGCAGAAGGACTTTCATCTTCATCATCGTCATCAGCGCTCTCAAAGTGATCAGGTGAGTGAAAGCTACAGCAGCAGGAGGAGGAGGCGCTGAGAAACCCACGTGGCCCTCTGGTCATGGTTGCGGTTGCGGGGGTGTAATGGAGAAAAGCAAAGGCGGCAGAGGAGCTGGAGGAGGAGGAAGTAACTCTATTTTTTGAAGAAGGACGCGGTGGATAAGGCGCCGGTGGAGTGGAAGGGGGGTATAAAAAGACAGAAATGCGAGGGGAATGCGGAGAATAGAGTGGTGGAGAGCAGCCCAGGGTGAGGGCCGCACTCGTGGCGCCGATTATGTGCGGAGGAGAAACAACAACCGATACAGACATCCTCGCTCGCTCGCCCCTCTCTCTCTCTCTCTATCTATCTATCTATCTATTTACTTCTATCGAAATTTTCAAGCACGCCTCCTATTTGGAAGACCTCTTCAACCCCTACCTCTTCAACTTGTTTTTCATTCCTTTCAATCCGTCAAATCTTCTAGTCTTTTCAACTTTCCTTGCATCTTTTTCCATTTATTTTATTTTATGTTTCTTTTCATTTTTTATTTCATAATTTGATTATTATTTGTATTTGGGTTGGGTTCGGCTACTATCCAGTTCACTCATCCCCTGGCATTTTTAGCTTCGGCCCAACCCATTAGTCCATCTCCATAATATGGTAAGACAAAAGTACTTACTACGTTTCGCGGTCCCATAGGGCCACGTACACAAAATAAACGAAATTGCGGTTGGCCTTCTCGCTTTTCGCTCTCTCGCGAGTCCATACGATACGAAGCCACAGATAGACAGAGAGAGACACAGAGAGGTGAGCCCCCGGCCGATCCAGAATTTTAGTGTCAATTACCACTTACATTTGATACTTTCGCATTGTTTCAATTCTTCATGTTGTAATCAATAACTGAGATTGTGGAGTAAATCTGTCTGATGCATCGATCTGGCTGTTTATTTCTCCATCTCTAGGTGCTCTAATTGTTGAAATTCTGAACTTGATTTTGTGTAATTAGAGCAATGGACCATGCTGAGCTCACCACCGAACAGGTTCGTCCTCCTTCCGATCACTTGTTGCCATACTTTCCATGGGAATTGGGAATTACAATTCGCAAATCTCATCATTGGATCTGTCTCTTTTGTTTGTTTTTGTCGATGAAGCTGTTTGATTTCCCATTTTTCCTTTGTCAAGGTTTTGAATAGGGACATCCCATGGGAGACTTACATGACCACTAAACTCATCACTGGAACCTGCCTTCAGCTCTTGAGGCGCTACGATAAAAGATCCGAGAGCTACAGATCACAGCTTCTCGATGATGTAATTCCGCCCCCTGCTCCTTCCATGTCTGTTTTACTTTTGCTTATCTTCATTTGTACATTCATCCCACACCCCATGTTGCTCGATGCTGCCTGGCTTCATTCCATGCTTTGCTTTTCCTTAATCTTAGTGGAGATATCTTCTGGATTGGCTGAAAAAGATTGATTTTTCTTTGTCTGCTTTGTATCTCACAATGATGTTCGTAAGCTGTTCAAATGTGGCAGGATGGCCCTGCTTATGTTCAAGTGTTCGTTGGCATTTTACGTGATATTTTCAAGGAAGAAACGGTGGAATATGTCCTTGCTTTAATTGATGAAATGCTTACAGGTAACAAACTGGAACATCTTTTGGATTAAAGATTGCGCGCCTGTTCGTAAATCCAAGAGAAAAAGTAACCTTTTCTCTTTTCTTTTTGTAGCTAACCCAAAAAGAGCAAGATTGTTCCATGATAGTAGTCTTGTTGATAAAGATATCTATGAGCCTTTCTTGAGGTCAGCACATATTTACTAATTCTGTGACACCCTAAGTAATAGTTTTGTCTGTGCAAAGAAAAAAAAAAAAACCACTGCGTTACTGCGTTTCTTTTCAGGTTGCTCTGGAAGAGTAATTGGTTCATACAAGAGAAGAGCTGTAAGATACTTGCTTTAATAGTGAGGTACTCAAACATGACACACATCTAAAGTGAAATGCAAATATTTAAAGAATCAATAGAGTGCAGTTTATTTTCATTTATGTTTCTCTTTTAATATAGTGCCAGGCCAAAACTCCAAGATGGCTCTTCTGCAAATGGAGAAGCCTCAAATTCAAAGAGAAAAATAACTACTATTGATGATGTGTTGAAAGGATTGGTGGAATGGCTGTGTGCACAGGTATGCTTTCAGTTTCGGGTTACACGTTCTACGAAATGCAATAGAGTACTTTAGAAGTTGTCGGACCAGTGATTTCCACATTTCCTCAAATTTAATCAATTATTCTGTTGATATCGCAGCTATCGCTTAGTGGTTATCATTTTGGATGATATTAATTGTCTAAACATGCTTCTTATGGTATATGTAATTTGCAGTTGAAGAAGCCTTCCCATCCCAGTCGTGGTATCCCAACTGCCATCAATTGCCTTGCAACCTTACTAAAGGAACCTGTAGTTAGATGTTCCTTTGTTCAATTAGATGGGGTGAAGTTGCTTGTTCCCTTAATTTCTCCAGCTTCCACCCAACAATCTATTCAGGTAACTCTTATTGTAGACAGTTTCCATATTAGTTTCTTGACTTTGTGATTTTCTTTTTTTGACAGTATATTTTGTTTCAAACAGCTTCTTTATGAAACATGTCTATGCATCTGGCTCTTATCTTATTATGAACCTGCAATTGAGTACTTGGCTACTTCTAGAGCTCTACCACGACTCATAGAAGTTGTCAAGAGTTCCACAAAGGAGAAGGTGAGGATCTTGCCTTCCGGGATGCTATATTGTTTCATTCAAGATTAATTTGTGTATACTTGTCCGTGTTAAACTTGGTGTACATGTAAATGCATCTTTTATTTGTAATATGGGTTTGGTTATTCGTGGTAGGTTGTCAGAGTTGTTGTTTTGACCCTGAGGAACTTGCTTTCAAAAGGGACGTTTGGTGCTCAAATGGTGGACCTTGGACTGCTTCAAATCGTTCAGAGTTTGAAAGCACAAGCATGGAGTGATGAGGTGAAAAACCGAGAGACTATATGCTTCTTTTGATAGTCTGCATTTTATGTGGCGGACCAAAAGGACGGCATTCAGACTAACTTGGTATAACAAGTTAAATGAAGGGAACCAACTAGCTCGTGGAGCTATTGTTGTTCTTGTACATGCATTCTTTTAAATTATAAATCATTGGTGCAGTTTCCCTAATGAAATGAAGTTTCTTGTAGGATCTCCTGGAGGGATTAAATCAACTGGAAGAAGGTCTGAAGGATAACATCAAGAAATTAAGTTCTTTTGACAAGTATAAGCAAGAAGTCCTCCTTGGCCATCTTGACTGGTCACCCATGCACAAGGATCCAATATTCTGGCGAGAGAATATTACCAATTTTGAAGAGAACGACTTTCAGGTACTATTTTGTTTCTTGCCCAAGATTTCTCTCTTCTAATTTGCTAATTTTTCTCCTTTTAGGGAAGAAATTAGATTATTTGCTTAATGGCTGGTGTTGTATACTTTATTTCTGGGTTCTATTGGGCTTAGTTATTCAGTGGGGCTGAACTAATTCTTGAAATTATTTGTCCCATAAGATGTGTCTCCGATGTTGTGTTGTTATTAATCGCAATAGGGTATCTGTCATGAGTCCTAGGTTTATAGCTAAAATTTGGTAGTAGCTACTTTGAGCATGCACGCAGACACATGCTAATGCATATGGGATTATGGTTACTCACTCAAGGTGTTTCTTGTGTTTTGTTAGTTTTTCCTGGATTGCTTTGTTTTCCGAGACACTGTTGGATTACATTCCATGGAAAAGTGGTAGTGAATTGGGTCCATTTACTTGGTTCTAAAGGCAGTATTAAATTATATGCTGAAAGTAATTGCAGATTCCAATGCTCTTGACTCTTGAGTAATCTTTTGAAGAAACTCGTGGCTCTCGTAGAACTAATGATGCATGACCTTGTCTTGCAGATTCTTAGAGTCCTGATTACTATCTTGGACACATCCAGTGATCCTAGGGCTTTGGCCGTAGCCTGCTTTGATATCTCACAGTTTGTCCAGCAGCATCCAGCTGGAAGAGTCATAGTGACGGACCTCAAGGCCAAGGAACGCGTGATGAAACTGATGGATCATGAGAGTGCCGAGGTCACCAAAAATGCCCTGCTATGTATCCAAAGGCTTTTCCTAGGTGCCAAGTATGCGAGCTTTTTGCAGGCTTAGAGGTGCATTCCTTTGAATGGCGGAGCAATGAGGCAGCGTTTGTCTAAATGGTATTGTCCTCCAAAAGATATGTTTATGAAGGGCAGGGGTGTCTCTGTCACAGTATTAGTAGTGGTTTACATATTTATGTGTTTGAGTACTACATTTTATAGGGCTGTTTGGTTATTTGAAAATTCATTTGTTGCTGTGTTTTTTTAGCTTTCTCGGTTGGTACTTGGTACTGAGCTATAGACTAAAATAAATTCCATCGGTAATCCTGCTGGGGGAATAAAATATACTCTCTGTATTCAGCGTCATGTTTATTGTGGAGATTTTCGTTCCTTAATACTTTTACCTAAATGTGTCCGTCCATTGGACTGACAATTATTAACAATGGCAGGGACGCATGACCAGTTGGCCAACCAGGCGTTGTTTCACTTGGTTGAATTATTTATTTGAGAACAACTTACATAGCACGGTACAAAATGCCATGATGTCAGGCACCAATGAAACAGAACATATGGACTGCCAGTGATTTTTAGATAAGGTTCGGATTCAACACATTGGATGATAATAGATAGTGAGATAGACTATGATTTGCTTCTAAAGGTAGTTGAATTCTATGAAGAGAATGGGCATGGAGGAGAAGAGAAACCAAGAATGGAGCTGTCCATGTGAGGAACCTAAGAAGGAAAACTCACGGGAAGAGATTAATAATGTTGTCATCAATGGCAAGGCTGAGGAAAGCTATAATATGTTTTATTAGAAATATGTAGAAGGTAGGTTCGTCGATTGTATCTGTTGAAAATAAAATAAGTGATAATGTAACGCCTATTTTTTTTTTCTCATCTGTTTTTATGGTAATACGCTCATGAAAAAGTTCGGAATCCGTGATAGTTGAATATTAGCATTTATCCGGATCAAGCCACCATCCCATATTAACACTTATGGACAGCAGACCCACCGCCCCTTCGTATGCACTCAAATCAAATTAAAACGCAAGTCAATAAATATGCGCGGATAGAAAAAGACACAAAAATAAATAAAACCTAGAAAGAAAAATAAAAAGAGTGCGTTAATTATTTCCTATCGAGTAAATTGTAGTTATAGTCTCTTAACTTTAACTCAATTGGAGCAATGGTCTCTCAAATAAAAATTCATTACCATTGGTCCCTCAACTTTAATTCAACTGGAGAAATGGTCCATTAATTTTAACCTAATTGTAGCAATGGTCCTTCCAATATAACTCGTTTTGACAAAAATTTTGACATAGTTGACGAAAAGAACCATAATTATACACTTTGATGAGTTGATGGATTCTAATTGTATAAATGGTCATTCCAACATAGCTTATTTTGACAAAATTTTGACAAAATTGATGAGAAGGACTATAGCTACACATTTTGATAAGTTGAGGGACCAATGGTAATGGATTTTTAATTGAGGGACCATTGCTCCAATTTGATTAAAGTTGAAGGACCATTCGTGCAATTTACTCTTTCCTATCTTAGTCGGTCCTCCTCCGACGCATGAAATTACTGATGAGTCCTTTTCCCTTTCCAAAGTCTAACTACTACTTTCACCAAAATCAGACGAACGCGGCGAAGAAATTAGAAGCTTTTTAAAAATCTCACGAGTCAGAAATTTTAGAATTCAGAATTGAAAGAGAGAATTGAGAGAGTGTATCGAATCGAATCGAGAGGATGTGGTTAGAGATCATCTGCGGGCTGATAATATATCAGTTGTACAGGTGGTTCGTCTCCTCCGATGACGACGACGTCTTGGACCTGGAGACCTCTGATTCCAAGGCTCTCTTCTCCGTCGGTGACAGGCTTGCCAAGCTTTACGGCGGTAAGGTCTACGTCGGCCTTCGCATTCCCGATGCTGATACCGCTTCCCCTCAGACTATCGATTTGGTCCTCGTCTCCGAAGGGTAACCCCTAAACTAAACCCTTCTGACTCTATTTTTATTATTATTATTTTCAATTGCTTTTCTTTTTTCTATCTATTATGCTGATGGATGAATCTATCTGTTGTTCGTCTTCGTTTGCTTGTGTTTTTTCTTTACAAAAAATCAAATTCAAAATAATAAAAATAAAAAAGGGAGGCAGCGGTCGTGAGTGTAAAGAATTTATCAGGATTAGTTTCAGTGAATGCGGATGGCAGCTGGGTTTGTGAGGGCTACAGTAGTAAGCATAAGGCGCAGCATCTACCTGACCCTGTAAGACCCTTCTTCTTCACTCCCCTTAATTTACCATTATTTTCTTCTTCTCCTAAGTCCTAGCAAGCATCTTCATTGCTGCCTGCCAATGTGTTTGTGTGGCCTGTTAAATGCAATCGCGAATCATTTGTAACCGGGTAATACTTTGATTCAAAGGTTTATTTCATGACTTACCAGTGCACGGTTTGCATTCTCTATACCTTTTTCTGTATGCATTCCATTTTCGTAGACAATGGCGGCATGGATATTCATTCGTGATCATTTAGTATTACATCTACGGCCCTATCTAGTATCTATCACGTAAATAAGGAATTTGGGAATTTGGTCTTTACTTTTCTATCCTCAATTTTTCTGCTTTTCAGGTGTTGGAGACCAAAAAACGAGCTTCAATTCTTGAATCATATTTAGAACAAAGAGGAGTTGCTTTACCACAAGGATATTTGTCTTGCAAAGTAATCCTTTCCCATCCAAAAGTTTGGTACGTCCTGGAGTCGTCTCATGCTTTCAATTGCTCTAATTTATTATTACTTGGTCTTCTCTGAGTACGATTTCTCTCCAAATTGCTAGTGCTCTGCTTTCTCATGTTTCTTGCTGTGGACATTACTAGTGAACAAAGACTGATTTCTGAACATTTCTTGAACTATCAAGGGGGGGCTTTTAAGAGGTTTTGACATGTAGGTGTAGATATATGTGGTTGAGAGGTATTGACGTTTAAAGCCATGCATTGCAAATTGTTTTTAAGAAGGAATTTTTGGATGGTGCAAATGCCTTCGAATCTAATTACTTTTCATGCTAATAACATTTCTTACTTTTTCTGCGTATCGAAGTCTTAGTGTCTTACTTATACATAATTCTTTTTCTGTAGTACCATTCAGTCAAGCAATTTTCCATCAGAAGTCGTAACCTATGACCAGTGGATGCAGCTGAAACCAGAACCAAAAAACATGTTTTCTGGTTGGTTTAAAGGTGCCTTCCGTGGTGGAAAGAAAGAGATGCAAGAAT
Organism: Heteromeles arbutifolia; assembly: GCA_024362995.1. Lineage (NCBI taxonomy): Eukaryota > Viridiplantae > Streptophyta > Magnoliopsida > Rosales > Rosaceae > Heteromeles > Heteromeles arbutifolia. The sequence continues at coordinate 35,370,375 of JANCRC010000009.1, read as the reverse complement.
CTATGCATCAGAAGCTTGATTTCATTCTTAGTACAGCTCCAATGTGGGATAGGTTTGTTGCCCTTTACTTTCAAAGTTTTCTGTTCAATTTTCCTGGGAATTGGGATTAGGTATTATCTTATAAGCCATGGCGAAACCGGCTCAGAGCCAACCCCATATAATTCACAATTATGAAACTCAATACACGCTACAACCACAGGAATAAATATATGGGTAAGCAGATATGTAAAATGTTAATGAACCAACTACGAAGAACTTAAGGTTCGAATTCCTTAACACTCGAGGCAAAGTCAGTGAGGATTTAGGCCTTTCTTAACTGTCCTGAGTCTAATCATTAAGTCATTTCTTTCTATGCAAGTTGGAATTACAGAGAAATAGGCTGTTTGATACACAAAGAATTCATATATGTGGATGCTGTTTAGTGTTTTTTTTTTATTGGCCTGCAGGTTGGAGCTCAAAGGTAGTAAGTATGTTCTTGGAGAATTTCTAGAATTCAAGGGTAAGCAGGAAGATGTTCAGGCTTTGAAAAATATCAAAAGATCAAAAATTGGCCGCCTTGTAGTTCAAAAGACGAGCATGCTTGGATTTGGTAATTCCCAAAGTTCTTCTCTCTCTGTTGAGTATTATTTATGCTGAAGTATATAAAACGATCAAGGATGCAAAGGCATACATCCTGATTGGAATTTTAAAAGCTTTGGAATAGACATTGCATTTAGCCACATGCTTAAATATTGGCCCCTTTATTTGTGGCAGCCCCTTCAAGGCTTCAAGTTCTGTACTCTCCTCGTGATTATCGGAGCGAAGGAGCTTCAGCTTCTGAGTGGATGGAGGTAAATGTAAGGTCTAGTACAGAGGTCCTCTTCCAGCCAGAAAATTCTTCTAGAGTCCGCAAGTTTAAGCTCTCTTCGATCGTCTCTGTGTCACTGAGTGCTTAAAGATTCCTCCTGCTGAGTCTACATCTACAGATCTGCAGGTAGGAAAAAGTAGCCTTGAATTATCTGTGTAATTGTCTTGACTCTTGTACTGTTGTCGATTTCTTTTGGATGTGTGGGGCATATGGAAGTGCTAATAGGAATTTAAATTATGCATTAAATTGATTTGGAGGAAAAATACTTGGGTGCGACCGTAGAAACTGTCCTGTGGTTACTTATCTCATGTGTGAACTGTAACATCACGTGGCAATGTCGCACCCAACTATTTCTCATTTTAGGCCATTGTGAAACTTGTGTTGAAGAATCAGTGATATGGTATAAACGAGAATCCAAACATGAGATGCTGCGTGGTGCATGTGCACGCGTTACAAGTTAGAGTAGGAAAAGCGAAGATTGGATTGGTTGAAAGTGAAATTCCCGTTAATAATACTATATATAGATAAAGCAAAAAAAATCTACAAATTCTTATCAAAGCGTTTATATCTAACGCACACTTAATTCACAAGCATTCGACGTTTTGGTATCAACTGTAGTAAAATTAATGGCTGAGTTGAAGGGCTGTGTCAAAGTCGACCATGAGTTTGTTGAGTTTCTCGTTGCTTATCTTCTGTTGGTACACCACCATTGTCTCCGTCTCCTCGAAACTGCAATCGTACGTTTCAACTTTCAACACAAATTGTTTAAATCATTTCACTTCAGACGAGAGAGAAGCAAATCAAACCTTGGGGTTTGGGATTGGGTTTGCGTTTGCGTTTGGAGAAATGAAGTTTGAGAAGGCGGCAAGAGCATGCGGGCGAGCTCAACGGCGTCTTTGTAGCAATTGATGACTCTGTCGAAGCATACGTATCTTCCGTAGGATGACGCGTCTTCAAAGACGGAGATGTGTGCGTCAACAAGGAACTTGAGATCAACAGTCACCAAGAGCCCATCTTGGTACATCTCAGCCGTTCCTTTTAGATACGGATTAGTGATGGTGAGATCGGGGCTCATCAACAGCCCGCCATTGACGGACACCATGTTCAGTCCTCGGTCCATTGCTAGAGCCCATGCTGTCTTCTCGGCTAAGGTCTTCGAGAGGGCATGCCACAGCTGATCCGAAACAAATTTAATTCATGACGGTCAGCCTAATGGTGGAGACAGATTGGAACATTTTGATCGATGTAAAATGACTGTGCTGTTAAAATCGAGCTAAACCATACGGGATTGCATTCGGCTCACTTTTATCTACGCAATAACAAAACCGCTCATGTTTATGAAATAAAATAATACCTTGAATCTTTTACAAAAATTGACATCGCTCCAGTTTCTCTCACCAAAGTCATGGGAGGAGGACGGCGACGTTGTACGGTCGTCCCTCCAAATCACAGCTGTTACAGAGGATGTAAAGACTACTTTGTGTATGGTATCAGTTTGGGCACAAGCTTCCAGTACGTTATGAGCTGCTCTGACCTCTGCCTCTGCCATAAATTCCTGCATCAAATATTATACATAATTATTCAATGTGGATTAAGTAAAGGCAATATTGGAATGGAAGGGAGACGTACATCATAAGTGGGGTGGTCTGAAGGAGGCTCGAAGGAGTAGAAAAGGGCAGAGCACCCTTTCAAAGCGTCCATAATGCTGTGGTAGTCAAAGGGGTCTGAACGGAAAACGCTCACTTTCTTCTTCTTTACCAATTCGTCATCAAAACACTCTGCTTCATCACCAAGACCCTCACCCGCACCCGCACATACAACAATTCATTAAACAAATGGAAATAAATGGAAATCGGAAGACTAAACACTCAAGAAAAGAGGACGAGTTGCAGTGTACGTATGAGCTAAAAGACTTCAATATATCCAGCTTGCTAGTTGATTGGTTTCTTTGGTTTCTATTTACTCTGACAGAGGATTGGAAATAACATAAAGACTGCATTTCGAAGGAGGAGGAGGAAGAAGAAAACAATTCAACAAAATATTTATAGATTACAGATAAATACATGGGTAATAGGTTAACATACATACTGTGATGGGTTTGGAGTGCAGCATGGACTGCATAGCCTCTGTGCAAGAGGCGATGGACGAGAGTGGAGCCTAGGCGGCCGGACGCATCCATGACGCAGACTCTGGTGGTCCTTGAACATGGACTAATTTCATCAGCACCATCATCATCAGAACTACAAATAGCATCTGCTGCAAGAGCCATCGATGGATGGATGGATCAGATGGGATGGGATGGATGGATCAGATGGGATGGGATGGATAGCAACTATATGGGAATGAGGGAGGGATCTGAATTTCTGAAATATAATCTAGGGAATGCCATTGGGATTTGGATTGCAATTGAATTAGGGGCTAGCACATAGCAGCAGCTGCAAAGTCCAAGCACTAAATGGTGGAATTGAAGCAGGTAGGTGGCACGTAGCTACAACCTAACTAGCACAGGCAAGAGTAGTATTTAATGCGTGGGGGAGGAGAGGACTCAGAGGAAGGGTCTCTCTCAGTAATTATATAAACAGAAGATAGTTTGGAAGGTGAGCGTTGGGTTGGGTTGAGTTGGACCGTTCACCATTGGAGAAGGGTATGGACAACACCAATGCAATGCAGAAGAAGAAGACGACATCAATATATAGAATCAGATAATGTATTATATATATACACACACAGAGAGATGGTTGTATAATATATATTATACATAATCATCAACATATAGAATCAGATAAGAAAGCAGGGTGGCATAAAACTAATTTTGTTTGTTTACTGACAGTTAAGCGGCATCAAACAACTCAACTCTGCAGCAAAGCGAGCGAGCAGGCCCGCCGGCCATACAAATTATTGTACATGGAGCTCATTCTGTCCATACATACATGACCAGAACGGTGAACGACGAACCTAACTAAATAATACTTCATATTCCATTATTCCAAACAGCCTGCCTACCTACAGGCTACAACTACAATACAATTTGATGCATGCAATTAAGTTTCTATTCCAAAATTGCAATAGAATTATAGCAAGTTATGTCTACAATGACCAAGCAACAGAGCCATGTCCATGTTGGTTCACTTATTCATATACCCATCTTAACATAGCAACAAGTTCATCATATTGGCATATTTTCCACTAGACAACTTCAGTTCCATTAAGACAAGATGAGCACCGGAGGAATTTCTTCGTGATAATACTTGGGCCCTAACGAGTCAGCACCCCACATCTTTTTTCCAAATACATGGGTCAATAACATGTTCATTGTTCTAAAAAACTAGCGATGTGTTATGAATTGTTTGTGAGCCAAGTCAATGGGATTTCAAAACAAAATCACATGTGTTGCACTATTACTGGCACATATCCTTCGGTAAGGGGTCAGGACCCAAGTATTATCCATTTCTTTGAGTCTCTGGTATTCTGCACCGGACATAAGGTGAGAAGCAAAATCAAACATCTGCCTACAGCTATCACATGAGAAGAGGATTACATTAAAACCTTGGGGTCTAAACAATGACGGGATGCAACTATCTCAAAACGAAAATTCTTCTGGCACTTCTTGAAATTCCCTCAACAGGAAGCTCTTGTACTTGTCTTCAAGATCCCCACCTGGGGACATGTAATACAACATTTCCAGTTCAAAATTATACCTACAAAATTTACTTAACAACAAGGGAAAGCAATAAAAGAGTCATTAGGTTACTTTTAGCTTCAAATGGTGGGATGTTCTCGGACAAAGTTGATTGCACCAGATTAGCCAAATCTTTGCCTGATACATCAACAAATGAGTTATATTGACTAAATGCATTTAAGTCTACAAACTCCTTAAAATCACGCATAATCAATCATCACCAACTTATAAGTTAAAACTCAGATTGAAAACATGGTAGAAAAGTCGGATTTCAAGTCGTGGATTTCATACTGCAGCTAGTTCAAGCGCTAGACAATTTTCTAGGATATGAGTAACTATATCAAGATTCAAGAGGCTCGCTCCTATGACCTATCCAAAAGAAAGCTGAAGTCATCCCATTTTCTCTTACCATTTACATTCTTTTCTCCTCCATTGACATTCAATAAGTAAGATGAGATCTTGTCATCTTGCAACTGCAGAACCACCCAGAAAGGTAAATTGTTCACATTATTGATAAATTCATAACACGGCATTAACAAATCTATATGAATGGGCAAAGCATATTATTAAAGAAACAATTATTATTTGACCTTGGACAGAAATGCCTTAGCTAGTTCCATTGGGTGAATAGACGAAGGGCCTTTGTTGTATGCGGGCATGAACTTCCCATTCTGATAACCAGCTAAGAAGTGATAAGCTGCCTGGCCAGGGGAGAGCTTTGAAACAGAAGGGATAACGCCAGAACTGCTTGAACAGAAAATAGAATAAAAAGCAATGCAAGGTCACTATGCGCAGGACACATTAGGAAAGAGGAGTAAAATGAACGGAAGCAGTAAGTGTCGGGTTTTCGGAAAGATTACTGATATGCAACATACTTAGAATGAACACAAAACAACCTTTGGATGACAGTTACAGTGTAGTGATGTGTGTAAGATAACAATTCGGCTAGCACAGCCAAAGACCGATGCTCATTCCTATTAGAAACATGCTCAAATGGAACCGAACAATTCTTTACAGGGTTCTATTACCTGTCAGAAGATGCAAGGACTACAACAGATGGGAACTTGAACAGATTTTGGCCACCAGTTTGAAACAATGGTGCAACACCTTCAGAAGAAAGAATTACACCTGTCTCCTTAGGCACCAACAGATGTCTGCAGCTCTTAAAGGTACCTTTGGGTGCAAATATAAGAACCACAGAATCACCAGACACTAGAAGCCTGAAAATTTGAACCTCCCAGTGTAAATCACCCATGGTATAGTAATAAAGACTGTAATGCTCAATAAAAGAATAGAGAACCTGTACCTTGCACATAGTGGAAGGCCTCCCCGTGCAAATATAACAGGTCCAGACAAGGCCGCTAGTGCATCTTTAGTTACATTTAAATCTGAGAAGGCTTTACCACATAAAACAAGTGATGAACGCTCAATATCAGCAGCTATAAATCCATTATTTCCTTTAGATCCAAGGTCAATAACATCCCCAATTCCTGAACTGCATGATCAAATATATATATATATATATATATATATATATATATCAATAAACATGTAATCAACATTGATGTCATGAGAAATTCTTAAAGCATGTTTTCTTGTGGTTGGTTGCACAATGTACTCAACCAAGACACGTTAGAAAATGAAAGTTGATTACCTTATAGAAGTAGTCACATAAACTGTCAAAGGACATGAATCGTGAGAAACTGCACGGGTGGAAGTCCCCCAGAGAATACGGGAAAGTGAGAGCACAGCAGACGGACTATCACTTATTAAACGAACTTTTGCATCACATTTTGGTAATGAACCGATAGCACCGTCATGAACAAAAATGTTGGAGATGGATGATATATGACTTGTGACCTGATAATATGAAATAAAAGGTGGTATAATAAACACGGTGAAACGAATGTAAGACAACAGAAAAAAGAGAAAGGAGGAGATCGAAACGTGCATGTTTCAAAAGCTTAGTGAAGTGTGGCTTGGAAATTTGGGAAGCTCCTCCTCCTCCTGCTGCTGCTGCTCCTATTCCATGGAAATGTCCTCTAACAAGAAGTGGAAGTCCTGACAATGATTCTAAAAGGGCAACAAAAAGTTAAACAAAAGGAAAGAAAGAAAGTAATGATGATAATATTGCCAACCTGGAATTGTTGCACCCTTGTGTTGAAGTTGAGAGGAGGTCAAATTATGAAAAGCTTGGTGGTCGACAATTACACCTTTGCCGGCCAAAGCCATGTTAAGACCACACGAGAAATCGAGGACCCTCCCTGTCCCTGTCCCTGCCTCCGTCCCTGCCGGCCGTGCCCCTGCAATAAAGATTAAGCCATGAGTCAGCGAATCAGCAAGTGAGCTGCAAGGCTGAAACTGCAACTTTCTGCATATTGCAACACATGCATTTACATGAAGAGAGAGAGAGAGAGAGAGAGTGACGCACGCACGCGTTGGGAGGAGAGGAAGAAAGGCAGGGATGTTGAACTGAATGAGCCTTCAATGAACCGCTTCAAGTTGAAGTTGAGGATTCTCATCATCCTCTCTCTCTCTTCCTCTCCCTCTTCCTCCGTCGGCTATTCAGTGTATCAATATCAATTGATTTGGGGATGTCGGTCGTTTGTTATAATTGCCGTAAAATAAGCTATGCTACTAGCCTGTGCCGGTGTACGGCATCACCACCACCACAGAGTAGACTAGAGTAGAGAGTTTTATTCTCTCGCCGGCGTCTAACAGTGATACCGGCTGCAGCAGGGGCAGCTAGCCCATATGACATTATATGGGCCTATTGGGCTCTAAACCAAGTCTGCGCCTTTCTGGACTCTATCTCCCACTACTACAGTAGTTCATAAAGGCTTAAGCAGGGAGTTATTTTTTATATTTTTTTTTAAATAAAAAAATCACAAAAGCAAGGGGCTGGCTGGGAGGAGCTTGCTTGACGTAGAAGAAGAAGAAGCTGACAATTGAAATCGGAGCTCCAAGTCAGGTGGATCTCATCTCATGATCTCTTCAGCAGTCAGAGAAGTGAGTGAGTGAGTTAGTTGCCTTCAACTTGCTTTCTTCAGGTAGGATTAGGATTAGGATTTGTTATGAACTCAAAATGTAATTGAGGTTTATGCTTTAATTGAATTGTAATTGAGGATTACGGTTATTCAGTCTCATCACTTCCTATTTGTATTTGTCTCGCTCCCTTTCTCACTATTCAGTTAGAAAAATTGCACCTTCGTCAATCAATCAGGCAGGCTACCTCGGTGATGGGAACACTGAGCTCCCAAATTTTGAATTTATGTCCATGGGAGAAGCTTCTTTCCTTCCATGTTCGTGGGACCCATGAAAACCTTTGCACCCCTTCCCTTCCCTACCACTTTTGAAGCCGGATGCGGAGTCGATTTGAATTTCCCCAACACCACCGCTACCACCACCTTCATGGATTCTTCTGGTCCTGCCCTCGCGCTCGCGCCCCCTTCAATTGCAGAGCCTCATGACGCCATGGAGTTTGAATCTCATGAAGCCGCATACACCTTCTACAAAGCATATGCCAAGTCCGTCGGTTTCGGCACTGCTAAGTTGAGCAGTCGTCGCTCTAGAGCATCCAAGGAGTTCATTGATGCCAAATTTTCATGCATCCGATACGGAAACAAGCAGCAGTCCGATGATGCCATCAATCCTCGACCTTCTTCCAAAATTGGCTGCAAGGCGAGCATGCATGTCAAGCGCAGGCCAAGTGGTAATTGGTATGTTTATAGTTTCGTAAAGGACCACAACCATCAGCTTTTACCAGATCAAGCACATTTCTTTCGCAGCCACAGAAACACTGACCCCCTTAACAATGATGTTAGAATCCGGAGACGCAAGAGTTTAGCTGCAGTGTCCAGCCTCTTCAGTGCCTATCGAAATGTTGATTGTCTGGAGACTTACTTGCGAAATCAGCATGACAAAGGACGGAGTTTGGCTTTAGAAGCAGGGGATGCTCAACTGCTGCTTGAATATTTTATGCGCATACAGGAAGACAATCCAAAATTCTTCTATGCAGTTGATCTGAATGAAGAGCATGGGTTGAGAAATGTGTTCTGGGTTGATGCCAAAGGAATGGAAGATTACACTAACTTCAACGATGTTGTTTTCTTCGACACCACATACTTCACATACAAGTATAAAATACCGCTGGTTCTGTTTATAGGAGTGAACCATCATATTCAGCCCACATTACTTGGCTGTGCTTTGATTGCAGATGAGACCGTTTATACTTTTATGTGGCTAATGCAAACATGGTTTATAGCAATGGGGGAACAAGCTCCGCGAGTAATACTCACCGACCAGAACGAAGCCATCAAAGCAGCTATTCCAACAGTATTTCCAGGCACCCGCCATTGCTTTTCTTTATGGAACATAATGGAGAAGATGCACAGGCAGCTCGAGTTTCTAAGTATGTGGCATGACAGTTTTATGGAAAAATTTAGTAAGTGTATCTTCAAGTCCTGGTCAGAACAACAATTTGAAAAGAGATGGTGGAAACTTATTGATAGATTTAATCTTAGGGACGTTGAATGGATGCAGTCATTGTTTGAAGAGCGTACTCGTTGGGCCCCTACTTTCATGAGAGATATATCCTTCGCCGGGTTGTCTCCAACTTCACGGTCAGAAAGTTTGAACTCTTCCTTTAACAAGTATATTCAAGGGGAAACTTCACTGCGAGAGTTTATGGAAAGATACAGAGCAATTCTTGAAGATAGGTATGAAGAGGAAGCGAAAGCAAATTTTGATACTTGGCATGAAACGCCTGAGTTAAAGTCTCCGTCGCCGTTTGAGAAACAAATGTCACTAGTGTACACGCATGAGGTTTTCAAATACTTTCAAGTTGAGGTTTTGGGAGCAGCTGCTTGTCATCTTAAGAAAGAAAAGGAAGGCGAGACATCAACTACGTACAGTGTTAAAGACTTTGAAGACAATCAGAATTATATTGTAGAGTGGAATGAATCAAAATCAGATATATATTGTTCTTGCCACTTATTCGAGTAATCTCTGTAGACATGCTATTGTTGTTCTCCAAATGTCTGGTGTTTTCATCATCCCTCCCAAATATATATTGCAGCGATGGACAAATGCTGCTATGAGCAGGCATGACATTGGTGAAAGAGTGGATGAGGTTCAGTCTAAAGTCCATCGCTACAATGATTTATGTCGAAGAGCCATAATAGTGGGTGAAGAAGGGTCACTCTCGCAAGAAAGTTATGATGTAGCATTATCTGCCATAAAAGAAGCGTGGAAGCAATGTGCAAGTTTAAACAACTCTATTGAGAACAATGCAAAACCTCATGATTCAGCAATGCATGGTGTTTGCGGTGTTGATGAAGAGAATCAATGCAGCACTACATCTAGTGCCAACAAGACTCCTAGGAGAGCCGGGTCTGGGAAGGAGGTGGCTAGGAATGGGAATAACACAAGCAAGAAAGGAAAGGTACCTGATGGTTTATGCGGTCATTTTCTTCATTGTTTTTCCATTTTGAAAATAGCTTTTAACTTGTTTGTCTGAATTTGGGATATAGGTGAGTAGTGAAAAATGATAGAGCATTACTAAGGACTCAAGTTTGCTTAATTGGCATAACAGGTACCTCAGCTGGAAGCTACGACCATTTGAACGCAAGACGGCCTTCACCAAATGGTATGTTTCCTGATAGTAAATTGTACACAAATTTAATAGAGGTATTCCTAAAAATGAGCCACCTCTGAAAACTGCTACTTTTGAAGATTTTGGTCTTTCCAATCAGGACACTTTTCACTGTGCAGAAAACAAAAGCATTAATGCTGGACAGGGATCTGCTGAGGGGCCATATGATCTAATTGGGAAATAAATTGAATCACGGATTCTAATACTGATGCTATAACTTAGAATTGAGGATGGCAGAGTTTTACTGATCATAAGCCCATGTTGTCATGTTCAAGGGTTTGGGTTGAGGATTCTGAACTTGTTTGATAAACTGACCTGAGAATACTCGAATCTGTATCCCTTTGCAGGTTGACAGGGTTGAGTTAAACCGTATGAACGCAATGGTTTGTTAACATATTGAACAGTGCTTATACGTATGCTATGTGAAATATATGGGACCTTTTCTTAGGTGTATGATGTATGGGGTGAAACCTTTGAACTTGAATCTTGGTGGATATTGAACAGTGCTTACAGATGTTAAGCATAACTTACGTTCCATTTTATATCAAATCCAAGTTTAATTATCACCAATACAGCATGAATAATTTGATTTGAGTGTATACCATTACAATGTATAGGGCACTTTTCTATTGCTCTGTGTGTGATGTGTGATACTGGTACTATTAGTAAAGTGTTGATCTCCAACTCCAAGGTCGGATTTTGTAAGGAGGTGGGCATGAAGTAGAGCATATGAGACTAATGGAAACTTGTTACTTGTGGCAGCAACTTTCGGACTCGAGGCCCATGCAGTTGCATAATGTGCTGCCGACAATGTTTCGAAGTGTTGCATTGACACAGTTCCACAATGTGGCCTCAACACATGTCCATGAGAATAATCTCCCTCAATAACTCAAACATTACCTTCTCTTTTAAAGAGAGACCTCAGACCAGTGTGCCTGTACAGACGAACTGCTGAAGGACGGACTGGCTGCAGTAAATGTAAAGGTCAGGATCGGTTGCTGGTAAATTATATGTTGTGCAGTTAGGTGGGAAGCATTAGGGGTTGGGTTGGGTTGCGTTGGGGTTTCAGGTGAGTAGTATGGAAAGAATCATTTACATGGTTTAGGGAAGCAAAATAGAGTAGAGTAAATTGTACGAATGGTCCCTCAACTAAAAATTCATTGCCATTGGTCCCTCAACTTATCAAAATGTATAGCTATAGTCTTTCTCATCAATTTTGTCAAAATTTTGTCAAAATAAGTTACGTTGGAATGACCATTTATACAATTAGGATCCCTCAACTCATCAAAGTGTATAATTATGGTTGTTTTCATCAACTATGTCAAAATTTTTGTCAAAACGAGTTATATTGGAAGGACCATTGCTACAATTGGGTTAAAGTTAAGAGACCATTTCTCCAGTTGAATTAAAGTTGAGGGATCAATGGTAATGGATTTTTAGTTGAGGGACCATAGCTGCACCTTTTGATAAATTGAGGGACCAATGGTAATGGATTTTTAGTTGAGGGACCATTGCTCCAATTGAGTTAAAGTTAAGGAACCATAGCTACAATTTACTCAGTAGAGTAAAGCATCTACTCCTTTTTCTTTTTTCTTTTTCAATTCAACATCTGAGGCTAAGCATCCCAAAATCCGATTCCTATTCTTTCTTTAGTCGGTAAATGCTGAAACTAAATTTGATGACAAAATTTTGAAAATTAGAGGACATAAAAGTTGATGATTGGTGTATTACTTAACCGTTGATAAACTTGTTCCTTCTTATTAGTGACAAATCATTTAGTTTATAAATTTTGTCTCTAAAGTTAGTTACTTTAGCATTACCCTTTTATTTATTAGAGAAATATTAGATAGACCAACTTTTTAGACTACATTTATAAATCATGTGATGTGTTATCAATAAAAAATAAACACGTTAATTAATCATGTGATGTACTACTAATAAAAAATATGGAAAACTGATTAAAAAGATTTGAAAATTTTAATTTTTAACGATAAGGATAAAATAAATGGTGAAGTAAATAGTAGCATGATTAATTTTTTTCTATGAAAATATAATTTTTCGTTAAAATAAACAACTTCCTTTATTATAAAAATGGACGGTGCAAAGGAAAAAGGGAAAAGAATAAAATATGGGATTGTTCCCCACCCCCAAAAATAAGAAAATATCACATAAATATCATGTTTGAGACGTAAGTGGGTCCCGCCCACCAAAGTTAACGGCAGCGCGAGCGACTATATATGCGGACTCATTCTTACCATAGCAATACCATACAAGCAAAAAAGCAAATCAGGTCCATCAGGAAGGAGGAGGAGGAGGAAGAGATGGCGCCAAGCACAAAGTCACTAGTATCAGAATCAGAAGCAGCACCGGTCCGTCGCTACCGCATCGGGTACGCCTTCGCACCCAAAAAAGAGCAGACCTTCATCCAGCCCTCTCTCCTCCACCATGCCTCCCGATACGGCATCGATTTCGTCCCCATTTCAATCCCCGATTCCACCACCACCGCCAAGACCCTGATCGAGCAAGGCCCCTTCGATTGCATCATCCACAAGATCTACGGCCCCCACTGGAACCAACACCTCAAGGAATACTTGTCCCAGTATCCACAAACGCTCATTCTTGACCCGCCCGAGTCCATCGAGCGCCTCCACAATCGGGTCTCCATGCTCGACGTCTTCGCCGCCTTTGAATTGAAGCCGCGTCAGTCAGGCGACAAGTTCCAATCGAAGATCTCGGTGCCCAAACAGGTGCTGGTTGATCATTACCCGGAAGGCGAAGAAGAGACTAAGTTGTTGGCCGGGTTGGAGTTTCCGGTGATTGCAAAGCCGTTACTGGCGAATGGCAGCACCAAGTCGCACGAGATGTGTTTGATTTTTAGCCCCAAGGGGTTGCGCAGTCTTCTAGCCGATACTAATAGTCCCATTTTGCTGCAACAGTTTGTGAACCACGGCGGGGTGGTGTTCAAGGGTTACGCGATTGGGGAGCACGTCCAGTGCGTCAAGCGGAGGTCGCTGCCGGACATTTCGAAGGAGCGGGTGACCGCATTAGAAGAAGCGGTGCTTCCGTTTTCGCAGATATCAAATTCGGCGAATGACGAGCATAATCTGGCTCATGATCCTCACGAAATGCCTCCTCTGGAGCTTGTTGAGGAGGCGGCGAAGGGGATACGCGTGGGCCTCAAACTCAACTTCTTCAACTTTGACATGATAAGAGATTCGAAGGACCCCAACAGCTATTTTGTGATCGACATCAATTACTTTCCTGGGTATGCCAAATTGCCTAACTATGAGCATGCCTTTACAGACTTTTTGCTGAATCTGCTTTCAACTAGTAGCCATCCCCAAAAGCAAAAGGAGCCGCTGCAGCGCAAGGAAGAAGAAAGTGCTACCAGTTTCGAGTCCGATGTCAAACAAAACAGGGGTCATGAGGAGTGGGAGGACGAGGGAAAGGAGGAGATTTGACAGTTGAAGAGTAATAAAAATTGTGTTACTTGGATTGGATTTGGTTGGGTTTTTCCAATTTAGGTACCTCTGATTTCTTCTTGTGATGAGAGACATACATATGGTCAATGTAGTGGAGAGTGGTGAGTGCATGATATGATATGATATGGGTCATCATCATCATCATCATGAGCATACATGTAGATACGAATTACATGTAAGCTGGGTAACTTGTAACATGTATCATCATGTGCACAAATAAATATTTGAATAATTGCAGCAGCTACCTTTAAATTTGCAAATCATATGTCTGTGTCTATATATATATATATGGTTTTGGTCTTCTTATTTTCCCAGATGCAGCTGTAGCAGCTGGTTGTTCATGAAATGATAGGTTTTATGCTAATTCTCCCTCACTTTGCTGTCTCCCTCCCTCATACTCTCACTCACTCACTGACTCTCAGAAGAACAAGGTTGAAACAATTAATTTTGAGAATTTGGAAAACAAGTGCAACCTCCTTTCGTTTGATCCTCTTGAGAGTGTTAAAATTGAATAATGCAGGGTTTGAATCGAGGCTTGAGGTGTTAATATCATCTTAAAACAAAATCGCTGAGTTTATATTTAAATCAGATTATTAAAGTTGACCATGCTCTCTGTCTTTGCATACAGGGTTGATACTTAAATGGATGAATCCTCGTCTTGAATAATTTGGACTAGGATTCTCTCTTTCTATTTCCCTCTTTTTCTTACATTCTCCGCTTAATCTTTCTCTTCATAAAAAAAATTAACACAAGATGTTGATCTAATTTAATCATGACCGTTCAAATATGAGGGAGAAAAAAAAAGAATAATTTATACGTGACTCATTACTTTACTTATCAAGAGAAATTTTTAGTTGTGACGGGAACACAAATGGTACACCACGTGTTTTAATAGGAGTGATGGGAAATTTTATTTTTTAAACTATTAACTTTTTAACACACATATCTCATCATTTGTATATGATACGTGATGTACCATCCCGTGTACCGATTACACTGAAAAAACTCTCGTGGTTTGACAACTTCAGCCCTTCAGTCCAGTGTATCGAAATCGATATAACTGTCTCTTTCTTTGCCGATTCCCGATTGCTCAACCAAAATAAATAAATAAAAATCCAAGGCCAAGGTTCCAGTCAATTAATTTAAGCCTATAATATATGTATGCACACACGTGTCTCGATGGTCTGATTGGCACGTACGGTGTGTACGGATCCTTTTCCTCAGAATCCGGAAAATCCCGCGAACATGTTTTTTATGCGATCAGTTTTCGTTAAGTACTATTTATATTTAATTTTAAATTTTAAATTTTAAATAATTTATGACCGTACGATGTACGATGGACGAACATGATTACAGAATACCCGGATCCTCAGAAAATGATCCAGCGAGGATCCTTTTCCGTGAGAATAATCTATACATATTTGGCAAGGATATAGGTATATATGATTAGTTGCTTTTATAGCTAGGTCAATACTCAATACATTTATAGGGTACCCTTGTTGTCGTTGTACAAGAAGGAATTAGCTTGCTCTTGTAACTTGAATTGTCTAATTTTTCACTTACCAATTTCAATTGGTGCCTGGTTCGATCTGTACCAATTCCCATGCATGCATCCACCATTGTTTGGTTACTAATTAATACTATGGCAAAGATCCCCTCTAGGTCTCTAGCTCCAATTTAAATGAAAAATTGGGATATTGGAGCTAGATCGAGAATTCATGCTTCATTAGTAGTCATGTCAGGCGGACGGACACAATTAAATAATAAATTACAAAAAGGGAAAAATTACACCGATCAAGCATTAAGTAACACCTGATCATCATGGGGATTGGGGGCGTACTATCATCAGTCCGAGGCGCAGGACCCAGGACTCAGGACTAGTACCGTACGTAACGTTCTTCTTCCCATTGCATGCATGCTTGTATTTAACGGAGATATATAATTTACATTACATGGCCGTCCAGCAGGAGGAAGTTCGTGGATTCCAGACGGCGGGGAGCATGAACTTCATGCCCTTCTCTCCCACGGCATTGTAAGACCCACCAGTAGCGCGGTCGACCTCAACCTTGCCGGTCTTTCCTGGGACAGCGCCGCTTCCGAAGATGTTTTCGCACTCGGTGCCGGCCTCGACGGGGTCGCTCTTTCGTCCCGGCTTGAAGAATCCAGTGTTGAATGGGTTCGTGACGGTGGCAGCCAAGCCGGAGGCGAAGTTTAAGAGCATGGCGTCAATGCCCATGTTGCCGTTGGGAGGCTTCACCGTCACTTGATTAGGAGTACCGTAGTCCAGCCTCTGGAATGGCCAACCGCAAGCCCCGGGACACTCGATTTCGGGGTTTCCGACGATGAGGTAGGGTCTGTTCTCAATCAAGCCGTGCTCATAGCATTTGCCACGGCACAAGCTGTGCACCGTCACTTGGCTCCCGGTGAAGATCACGTTAATAGTGTTGGGCTTTCCGGAGCCGGCCTTATTCACCAGTCTCTTGATGAACTCAAAGGTTATCACTTTTCCGATCGAGTACTTGTCGTCGCTCTGCTGGGTCCCCACCTTGATCCGGAGTCTGGGTGGGGTACCTTTACCGGGGTTTGGACCAGCGAACAATTGGTAGCTCTCGATGACGTCCCACCACCTGTGCACGGCGGCGACGTGATCGTTCCCCGTGTTCTCGAGTGACCTCAGGAAACTCCGGATCACGTTCTTTTGTTCGGCTGTGAACTGGCCGTAAAATAGGATGGAAAGGTTAATGTCGCCGGTCATCAGAGGCCCTCCGTGGTATGTGATGGGTCCGCCACCTCCAGGAGCTGGGACGCTGCCGCCGGCAGCAGGTGCTAAACCACCAGCGTGTACGACACCACCGGGTTTGCCGCCAGCAGTTACAGGTGCACCACCTTTTCGACCGCCACCTTTTTGTGCACCGCCACCTCTTTGTGCACCGCCACCTTTGTGTGCACCACCACCTCTGTGTGCACCACCACCTTTCTTTGTAGCACCTTTATTTGCACCGCGGCCTCTTCCCTTGTTGGAAGCCAATACCAAAGTAGTGGTAGTAATATCGATGAGCAATACAAGGCAGAGAGCGAGAGCTGCAAGCCGCCGGTTCCCCAGGCGACTACCCACCACCGGGAGGGAAAATGATGCTGCCATTATAAATTTATTCCTTGTCTCTTTTTTTTTTCTTTTTTTTTTTTCTTTTTCAATTGCCACTTTTCTGTCGTTTTCTCTCTTCTGTATCTCGCCCCTATATATATATATATATATATATATATATATATATATATATAGATATGGAAGAAACATGTATGCATGCATGCATGCGTGAAGCTGGAGGCTGAGTTTCCCTCCGCCCCACAAATTAAGGGCAACTCTCCCTCGAAATATTTCATTATCTTAATTAACGGACACACCACAAGACTTGACCACACACTAATTGTTTCTGTTTCTGCCAATAAAAATTGAGTAGACTATATTTAGTTGAGGTTGGGGAGGAGAAATTTTTAGTTGTGACGGGAATACGGATGGTACATCATGTGTTTTTATACAAGTGGTGGAAAATTTTAATTTTTAAGTTATAACACATAACCCACCATTTATATAGGGACACGTGGTGTACCACCTCGTGTGACGGTCACACTGAAAAATCTCTCGTTGGGGAGGAGGAAGGGAAACTATTAGGCCATCTCCAACTGAAGGGTCCAAAGGGCCAGAGGGCCGAAAATAGCCCGAAAACCGTATCCAACCGAGGGCTAGGCCAGAGGGCTCTGGAATCTGGGAAGGCCCCACAGAATCGGAAAGGGCTGGAGGGCTAGCTGCATCTAGCCAGCCCCGAGCTGGCTTTTTTTTTTTTAATGTTTTGTTATTCCTGTCGGTTATAACTAAGGTATAAAATATCGATGATATCGGAAATATCGGTAGTCCAAAAACACGGAAATATCGATGGAAATATCGGGATATTATCGATATCGATAAAAATAATATGGAAACCACGGAAATTGTAAGAAAAACTTGGAAATTTTTATTGAAACTTTGCATGATGTTTATTTAATCAATTATCTATTAGTTTATTACAAAAAATTGGAAGGAAATGCATTGCATGATGGATTTAACTGATTTAAGCTGATTATATAGGGAGCTGGCAAACATCGTGAGTGTAGAAATTATGTAGTAATTAATGAAAGAAGTTTAAACACACCATAATCATTTATATATAATGAATTAGTACAATATTTTACACTTTATACATTACATGGTAAGATACATGAGTGACTTAGTACCAAGGTTCTAAAAAACGTTAGGCGCTAGTCGGGCAGCAGGCTAGCGCCTAGCGCCTAGGCGGCTAGGAGGGATCTAGGCGGGCGCCTAGGCGGATTTAGGTAAATTTCTTATATATTTTGATGAATTAATTAAATTTACTATATCAAATGTAAATAATTATTGACAAATACGTTATTTTTTATAGAAGAATATACATATGTGAATGTTTTATGTACATATATAATATGCTTGCCTTGAAAAAAAAAAACAAAATATTATCTAAATAATTTATAATGTATATAACATTTATATATATATATATATATATAAATAATATATATCTTAAACTTTTAAAAATATAACCCCATTATTAAAACCATCACACCTCACCCGTCCACCACCTTGGGTCCATGGCTTCAACATAAAATATATATTTGAGATCCCATTCCATCAAAACCACATCACCCGTCCACCACTTTGGGTCCATGGCTTCAATATAAAATATATATTTTTTTTTTTTGGACAAAAGCTTCAATATAAAATATATATTTGAGATCCTTCCCAGTCCATCAAAACCATCAGCGCCCATGGTTTTGACAATTAAAACCATCAGCTTTTCCCTTATTTGAGATCCCAGTCCTCAGACTCCTCGCCCTCACATGAAATGTTTCAGACTTTCAGTCTCTCTCTCTCTTCGCACTCTTCTCCTCTACTCTTCATAGACGAGCTTCAGAACATACATACCACAGATTGAAATGTTTAATTCTCTCTCTCTCTCTCTTTTTTCACAGTCCCTTCCCGCATCTTCACAGAGAAGAGTTGCAGAAATTCGCCGATAATCTCTCTATCTATCTCTCTTCGCACTTTCTCTTCCCTCAGATCTGTTGTGAAAATTGCTGCAACTCTCCTTCTCGAAGCACAGACACACCACAGCCACATCCCACCGTGACCTCGGCGACGACAGAGCCTCGGCGATATTATGACGATAATCACTTGGATAGGTGTAGAAATATCGGACTCTCAAAAAAACGATAATATCGGCGATATTTCGCCGATATTATCGATATTTAAGATCCGACAGAAATAAACCGACAGAAATAATGTATAATAATTATTAGTGTCGGTTATAACCGACACCAATGGCAATGTTATATTATAGCAATTTGAATAGTGTCGGTTATAACCGACACTAATTGTAATTTGAATTCTCAATTTTTTTATATTTTTTTTTATGAATTTAAACCTTTTTTTTTTCTTTTTTTTTCTATAACTTCTATTTCACAAAATTTGTTTCATATTTTTTTTAAATTCTATTTTTTTTCCTATAACTTCCTAAGTCATTATACAACATTAAATTAAATTAAGTAACATGAAACAACATTAAATAACATCAACATAAAATTTAAACAACATTTAAGTTGTAGTTTTTAAATAATAAATTATGTTTGGCCTTATGGCCCTTTGGCCCTCGGTTGAAGACGATTTTTTGTGACAGGGCTAAAACGAGCCCTCTGACTCTTTGACCCTCGATTGGAGACGGAGGCAAAGAATCTTGGAGGGCCAGATGTTAGAGATGGCCTTATTATTAATTGATTCGATTCAGTGGAGTGGATACAAGACCTAGTCAAAAGTCCCCACCTTTCTACCTATTAATGGAGGCTTATATTCCCCATTTACATTTTGGGCAATATATACTAACGTTACGTGCACTCGGCGAATTTTTAGGTATTTTAGACTGGAGCCTGGAGGGAGGCGGAGAGCTTATTAGTGACTGTGAGATGACCTCGTCCTAAATCTTATACAATACGTGAGTCGACATTTCATTAAGATAAAACGTACTAATGTGTCGTAGAACGATCGATGTCGTAAAAACAACATTTTGTTCTTGAGGAGCAGTTATTTGGTTCTTTTCCAGATTCTTGAGGTTGAGAATAACTTACAGATAAAAAGAACATATTAACAAGTAATCAAGGATCTCACAAGTGACACCCTGCTTGTTATCTTTAACTTCATCCAATCCAAGTACAACACTACAACGCTACAACGCTTATTACATTGACATGTTATTCCGCGGTAAATATAAATGTACATTGGTATGGTTAAACCCGAATGCATGGGGAGAAAGCAACGTTTATAACTTTGCATCAACATAACTTCCCCTCCTGCTCGCTCATTGCTCATCTCCGTCTGTTGATCCAACCTCTAACATGAACAGACAAATCAAACACACTCATACCCTGTACACTCCGCTGCAGTCAGGTTTCTCCTGTTTTGTGCGGTCGATATATGGCTATGGGTTTCTTTACATTTCGCCCACTTTGACACCTTCCTGTCTTCGTTCTTCCGTAGCATTGCAAGCAGAGACTTAAGACCATTCCTCATACAATTCAGCGTTCCTGTAACCAGCTCCCTGCAACATAAAACAATCCCAAAATAACAATCAATAACCTGTTCAGTTTACAAGTACTTGACAAGACAGAGACTTTATTTTTGACAAGTATATAAAACCACAAGGGCACATGCATCTAAGCTATGGTTCTCTCCACTACTGCACGTTTCTTATTATCTTCTACTAGACAATCCTTTCCCTGCATCATTTTGTTGAGGAATTTCAACAAAAAATGTGTAAACTCTACGTTTTTAATAGCTGGACATACAAGTATAATAACTTACAACTTCAGAGATTCAAGATACCTATATCTTGCAGATAAATGCATATTAATAACAAAAATTAATTGAAAACTTGGTTTTTGTTACGTCTTTCTCCTAATCTTTTAAACTTGTTTATATATTCACATTGCCTCTAAAGAATGCAAATCCATGCCATGGGCCAATCAAGCGAGCTAAACATGTCCACTGCAGGTAGCCAAAATGTTTTATTTTCTAAAAATTCTGCAATCATCTTTTATTAAAGAAAAAGAAAAATAGTTTCTTCATCAAAACAACATGGTATATTAGAACGAACCAAAAAAGAAGCGTGTTATACTTACAATGGTGAGCAAGGAGATCGGCCACCATTTACATAGTACACAAACAGATATGAATCATAATGCTGACCATTGATCAAGTAAAAGCCTTGCAACCTTCTTACACACATGAATGACATTTTTTGGTACAAATGGATTGCAGAATTGTTGTAAGAAATGACATGCAAGTAAATTGCCCGGCAGGTTGGAATACTTGAGGCATATTTTATGACCTCACGAATAAGTGCTGAAGCTGCAAGTCCAAGGAAAAAAAATTACCATATAGTGAAAGAAAGTCTTAGCCTCCATAACAAAAAAGAGACAAACTTTTACCTATGCCAAGATTTCTGAAAGATTCTACTACTCCCAGTGTCAAAATGTAGACCAACGTCTGATCTGAATTTGATGAGTCGTAACTGAGCAAATCCCCAATCTACAAGACCAATGGTTTTTTCATAAAAGAGTTAGGGTAATTCAGGAAACTTGAACAAAACAATGCAGCAAACCATACTTCCATATACTTGCAAAATCGTGAATGTAAACCTCTGTAAATACTCCCAATTTTCCAATGACTTCAATTAAACCAGAAAGACCAAATAATAACCAACATAACTTACGGTTAGTGGGGATTCCTCCTCATAAATTCACACAGGAAAGAAAGAGGCAGGAATATAGAGGACACACCTCACTTTCTCTTGCAAGAACAACTCGTGCAGTTACAAATCCAATAAGTTCATCACTTTGACCATTTGGACGACTTCGATCAACAGCTGCCCATGACACAATATCTTGTCCATTGACGACATTTTGGAAAAACTCAGCCTCATACCTGTAGAGATTGGCAAAACCTTTTGTAGAAAGCTGTGTCATGGTAGCAAAGAACATGCCCATGCGAAAGTTGCAGATGAGATTATGTACCTAATGGGAAACAAATCGGCATGGATTTTCTCTAAGATCTCAAGGTCAGACGGTTGTATAGGCCTATAGGATATGGCTGGACGACAGGGAAGTTTTGGGTTCACCATTGGGATTGTGTAGTCAATCCCCAGCAAAGACTTGATATACTTGGAGAATCTGCGCAACTTCTCCTTCCATTTATGCCACATCAGCCACATAGGCCATGCAGTAGTTTACGTCAACTGCAAAAGGAATGACGCCTTCCAATAATTTTCATATTTGCAAATCATAAATACAAACAGCGATATGACATTAAGAGGTTGAAAAACCTGATGCGTCTATGAAATCCACAAGCTAATGAAGATTAGCATCTTCGAACTTTCAAATATCACTAGGTTGCCTCAAAATTTAACATGGAAGTTAGCAGAGTGAGGTGGTAGATGATTTTCTAATGTCCCATTTAATTTCCAAGAAGAGATTTGAAAAAGAAATCTTCTTCGAAAACAACATTCAGGTTCAAGTACTCTGCAAATTCCAAATTCCCTTTCTTGATGTCATATTTATTGGCCGCTTGAATGTAACTTCTTTGCTTCCAGAATTGATAAAATAAAAAATAAATAAAAACTAAAAAATTGGTAAATTTGTGTATCATACGGAAAAGCAAATTGAGAATAACAAGTTGAGTACATTATCCTGTACAGTTGAGGGCGAGTAATGTACCATGTGGAGCTAACCGATGTAAGGGCATTGTTTGCCAAGATAATAAGCACAAAGAACCATTACAGAGCAGGCACGCTTATGCATTATTACAGGAAAAGAGGTGAAACATAAATCATGGGTACAACAAGTATTTACCTGGACTGACGCTTTCCTGGACAGTGAGTGGGAACAGGAATCTCGAGACGTGATCTGCAGAGTGAACTAGGGACGTCATTGTTTTTGTTTTACCAAAAATCAAGTCTTGCAGTTTATTCCAAAAGAAAGATTATCAGAAAGGTTTATGGGAGCGAATACGGACAGGATCGTGTATATTCAAGTCAAGATAAGGAACACGATATATTTGGAATTAAGAATACGAAGAGGAGAGGGCAATTGAGTAGTTGGGAAATTGTGTAATGGTCCAACTGAATCGAATTCTATGAACTGGAAAGGCCTGCAACTGTAAGAAGAACATCTTACAATCTTCTTACAATGAGAGAGAGACCAAAGGCGACAAGAAAAAAGGTCAATTCTTCAAGTGCATCAAACCAAAGTGTGGAGGAATGATGAATTGTCATAGGCAACCGATAACACATAGTGCAAAGACAAGAGAAAGAAATCATGCAATAATACTAATAGTAATACCATTTGAATTCTTAGAAACAAGAACCGCGTATTAATAATCCTTGTTCCACAGAAAGAAAAGAATATTAACAAGTAATGCCTGACCTGAAGAATAATTTGATAAAAAAAAAAAAAGACAGAAAGCAAACCCAGGTGAGAGATCTCAGTCAGGTTACCTTGGTGGGGTGGGTGGGTGGGTGGCTGCGACGCCGGAAGTAAGGAAGGAAGGATGGGTTTCTGTGAGAAAATGGAGATTTGGAATCCACTAAGTTTGTCGTCTCAGCTCAGCTCAGCTCAGGCTCTGTCGAACAAGGCAACATCCATCCATCAAAACTCCAATCCAAAGAGACCAAGACTTTGCAGCAAGGAACTTGTTCCCTTGTTTTAGTTTATTCTCTCTTTTTCTTTATTCTTCGCTTTTCAAGATGGGTTGGGTTGAGTTTCTTGGGCTCAACTCTTACTCTCAAACGGGTTTACACAAACATAAAAGATCCAATCTTGTTTTCCCCGCTAAGCTTTCCTTTTATTTACCTTTTTTCTTGTGTGTAAATCAATTAATTTAAGGGCATGTTTAATGATATAAAATAGGAATTCATAGGTTTTCATCATATGTACATACCTTAAAAAAATAAAAGATAAATAAAAAAGGAAACGGAAGCGATTTTTCAACTCCATTTTTTTTTCTAGCCTTTGAATTTAATATATCAAAACAGAATAAAGGGACAAAAACGTGATAGAAACAAGGAAATGACCATAAAAGGAAAAAACAAGAGTGTAAAAATCCCTACCCTTTGAAACTTACAAAAGAAAAAAGAGAAAATATATCATTAGTTTACGGAAAAAATGATAAATACATCTGTTTGCTTGATCTATGATTAATGCTTCCAGTCTTGGATAGGGTTCAGCTTCTATACCCCACGTATACATAGTAACTGTTCAGGATGCCAACCACTCCAACACCAAGAGGTGAGTCTGGGTCGTTTGGCATTAGCATCAGACACGGTTCAAAGTTGAAGGAGAGGAGAGGAGAGGAGACACGGAGAGGAGCTCTTCTTGCAAGGAAACACCACCACCAATCACTTCAAATACTTTATATATCATTCCTTTTGATCACTGCTCAAGCCACGACAACTATAATCACAATGATGAGGATGACTCCAAATATCACCAACAGCAAACAAGTCTGCCCAAATAGCACAAATAATTAGCAACCTCTATGAATCCAATGCTTTATATGTAATAGCTGAAACAAAGAAATTAACCAACTACGTATATCAATCCAGCCAATATATCGCATCCTTTGGTTAAAAATTTTGAATAGCAACTTATCTTGGAGTTGAATACACAAAACAAGAGAAAACAGGAATCGGGTTGAACAAACTCATGTTGAAGGAAAAGAAAATTACCAGAGATGAATTAGATCTTTGGGTCTTGGATGCTTTCACAAGGTGGGAGGTAGCTTGTACAGTTGCAGCGTGGGAGTTCTCAATGTTAGAACCAATATCATCTGAAACACACACATGTACACACAGCATCGTTCAAACAGGGAACACAAAGTACAAGTGACTTAAAAAACACAAATTCAATTTCTGAGTAACAATGAACAGAAACTGGACTAACCAATTATAGCCCCTTGATCATGGACCAGGACAGCTAGATCTTTGAAAATCTCATTAACCTCACTGATCTGTTGTTGAATTTCTTGGATCCCTTGCTCCCTTTCTTCAATAATGGCTTCATTGAATGCAATCTCATTGTCCGCAAGTACAACCTCTTGTCTGCGTACAACATATTCAAATCTATAACTTAACTATGGATTCCAGTTGCATCACATAAAGCACTCAACATCAAAGGCAATAACTAATTTGCAGGGCAGGTCCCAATTACTGGAGAATGCTACGCAGTTAGAAGATGTGTTTCCATATAAAAAAAAAATTAAGAAAAAGGAGAAAACATCACCATGGGAAAGAATATACATTCACCTGGCCTATCAAAGCTCACAAAACAATGAGAGGGGTCAACACAATCCATGTAACAAATTTATCGGTGAAATGGAGAACTTTAGGATCAGGCACAAAAGAAAAATCCCAATAACTAGTTAAGAAGGTATTCCTTTCCTTTTAAAGGACGTGGCTCATCTAGAAACTCAAAGATTGCTATGGTTTTAGGATGACGAATTTTCCTTCAGGGTATTACAGAGAGAAATAACAGAAGTTTCTCAACTTCTGGAAGTATATTAAGTTGCCCACCTCTTTGATTCTAGAAGAAGAGTTTGCTGTTTGGGACTCCTAGATGAACTCATCTCCTGCTCATGGGCAGGATGACTGCACAATACAATGAAAGGAATTGATGAGTAGAACATATAAATAATAAAGAGAAGAATTAGAGCTAAACCATCGATCAACTTAGACGTGCAAGTTTACACTTTACAGAAACTTGAATGCTTGTGTAAAAGCGTGTTCCTTTTCGTAAGAACATGTAACAAGATAATACCTGGATGGAAGAACATCTTTGGGAACAAAGGGAGCATATGTTGTTTCCCTTTCAGCTGCAAGCCTCTGAGCCTTCTGAAATTCTTTGAGAACCGCCTGGAAATCCTTTGCAAGCTTAGCATCTGCAATCTTCTTGACAACCTGCAGTTTGTCACCCAAAAAGGGTGAAGCCCGATAATAACAACTTACTTAACATAGTTAGACAGGCATAATGAATTGAATGCTTACAGTAACTTGGGCATGGTGATCAGTTTCACTAGCTTGCTTGAGTTTGTCTGAAGTATCTTTCACCAACTGCCCAATATGCGCCCTTGTCTTATGCCTGTCAGTGCAAACTCCCAATTCCCAATTTAGATCAACAGTGAATTAGGTCGGAACATTGATAACTCTCAATGTACAATCAATCAAACAATCAATCAATCAATCAATCAAATATTATGTTTAATTATACAAACCTAACAAGAAATTGAAAAGAGGGGAACAATTATTATTAAGAAGAAGCAGAAAATGAGAATATGAAAAGTAGTACTGACAGATTGTCGCGGAGTTGAAGGGTGTCTTTGGGGGTGCCGAGGGAATTGACGAGGCGGTAATAAGTGGATACGGCGGTGTTGATTTGGAAAATCCCGGCAGACAGGGCCTGAGACGGCTCGTAAAGATTTTGATTTCGATTTTGCTGCTGCTGGTTCTGAATTGAAACGAAAGGTCGTCGTTGTTGCTGCTGTTGCTGTTGCTGTTGCTGTTGGTGAGAAGAACCAGCCTCAAGATCTTGGAAACTCATTCTTCCTTCCACCTTTTTTTTTTCTGTTGCTTCTTTGTTGCT
The DNA here is from genome assembly GCA_024362995.1 of Heteromeles arbutifolia. Taxonomy (NCBI): domain Eukaryota; kingdom Viridiplantae; phylum Streptophyta; class Magnoliopsida; order Rosales; family Rosaceae; genus Heteromeles; species Heteromeles arbutifolia. The sequence continues at coordinate 35,343,964 of JANCRC010000009.1, read as the reverse complement.
GCTGCTGCTGCTGCTGCTGCTGTTCCCTTCCTTGTGTTATGGGGTTGCTTCCCTTGGATTGCGGTGTTTGGTGGTTGGCTGCAGAAAAAGACTGACCAAGGAAATTTCGTTGGTTAGGTTATTTTGGTTTGGTTTGGTTGTTTTTGTTACAATGCCTTTACAATAAGTACAGTGGATTCAATCCAATCACTTCTTTCTTCTCTCTCGAATGAAAATTCACCTCTACTTGATAGGAAAGGTCAAACTATGTTGTTATTCCGCAAGCAAGAAGGACTCACCACCGTCTCCCCCCCCCCCACCCCCTTAAATGTCCGCCAGTGGGACCCCCAAGCGCACGACAATGCTCTGTAGGCCACGGCACAACCGCTGTTCAAGGCTTTAGTAGGCCTCAGAGCCAGCCCAATTTTATAACGTTGGATTGGGTTTTCGGCCCAAATTATAACAACTGACATCACCTGACTCACTCGTAACATACTTTGCCACGCGGCCCTTCTGGCTCCCTCCCTAATAACCGCTTTCCTCCCTCCCTCCGTCTCTCTCTCTATCTCTCTCTTTTTCTTTCTTCTCTGTGGAATCAAGCAAACTGCAAACACGCCTTCGGTTTGATGATGGAGGTGAGTGTAATGTCTTTTTTTTTTTTAAGTGTATATGGTTTGATTCATTTTGTTATCTTCTTTCTTAAATAAATATCGTTACCTTACCAAATTAAAAAAATTGCTTTTGAATGTTTGATTCCGTTTTATGTTATGTTGTTAGATTTTATGATTCTACGCTCTGTTTTTTTTTTTTTCATTTAAAAATTGTGATGAATTCAAATAGAAAGTTTGTTGCGGAATCTGAATTGTGAATCTTTTAGTGCTTCTTGCATTTAGGAACACATCCCCTTATACAGTATTAGTCCGATCTAACTTTTTTCCTCTTTTTTTTTTTGTGGAAAGGAAAGGGCTTTATTTTAATTTCTTTAATTTGTACTAGAAAGCATTTCCTTTCCATAATTACACTTGTTCTCTTTATCGAAAGGAAAGTGCTTTTGTTTATCCGTTTGAAACTTTGGCTGTAAGAGAGCATAGTATGGTTTTCTGATGCTTTTCAGTAGAAGGCCAGTTGTGCAGATGTGATCATCGTTAATATGGGCGTGCTATAATTTATACAATGCGATCGTCATTTCTTTACTCCATATTCATGCTTACATGCATCCTCTCAATTTCACATAACAGATAAGGACAGTGAAAGTTAGCAATGTCTCCCTCGGTGCAACGGAACTTGATTTAAAGGACTTCTTTTCCTTCTCTGGTGATATTGAATACATTGAAATTCAAGGGTTTCATTTCTTTTCTCTCTCTCTCTCTCTCTCTCTCTCTCTCTCTCTCTTTTCCGTTTACTAATTGTCCAAATACATTGAGACGCAGGAGGTTGATTTCTTTTCTTCTTTATTGCAGTGACAACGAGAGGTCTCAGGTGGCATATGTTACCTTCAAGGATTTCAAGGGGGCAGAAACTTCAGTGCTTCTTTCGGTCATTCACTTCTGAACGCTTCTTTAGTTTTCTTTTTTCTCTTCTTGTCCTTTTTTCCTTAGTTGTTTAACTTATGTTCCCGACTTTTTACTTTTTTTTTTGTAAACTTGCCTATCTAATGGAAACCGGGTGGAATCTGATATCCTGATTACTCTAAATCAGTTTTATTGTCATCTCATCTGATTTTCTTAATTATGTGTCTTATCTTTCAGGGAGCAACAATTGTCGATCAGTCCGTTACCATAGATCTGGCTCCAGATTACAAGCTTCCAGCTGCTGTGGCTTCAGCACTTCCAACTGTAATATTATTTTCTAAGGGCACCTTTTCGTCTATCATCAATAATAATTGCTTCTGACGGCGTTCAGTTTTTCATCCTCCTCAGGCAACAGAAAATGTTAGTCCTGTTGGTGCTCAACCCGCTGTTCACAACGCAGAGGATGTCGTGAGCAGCATGCTCGCCAGAGGATTCATTTTGGGAAAAGATGCGATCAACAAGGCAAAGGCCTTTGATGAGAAACACCAGCTTAGTTCCACTGCGACGGCCACAGTTTCTTCTTTGGACCAAAAGATTGGTTTCACTGATAAACTTAGTGCTGGCACAACCATGGTAAATGATAAGGTGAAGCAAATGGATGAAAGGTTTCAGGTTTCTGAGAAGACCAAGATTGCGTTTTCAGCTGCTGAGCAAACGGTGAGTAGTGCTGGATCTGCAATCATGCAGAATCGTTACGTATTAACTGGGACATCATGGGTAACCGATGCTTTTAAAAGGGCTGCCAAGGCAGCAACAGAAGTGAGCCAGAAGACGGCGGATAAGGTTTCAGCTCAGGAAGAGGGTGGAAGGAAAGTGGAAGGAGGTGGTCCGGTCCATTAGTGAGTCCATTCTCCGACATCTGTTAGCTACTAAAAGCAACCTTCCTAGCCTAGCACGGAACCAAGGGTTCATGGTCTCATTTGCATAAGCTTTTAAGTAGTGTTATACAAAGTTGATATTTCCTTCTACAAGTACACGGTTGGTAGTAGTAGCAGTAGTACTTTCCTGTTTGTTTGGAAATGGAAGTTGTAATTTAGAGGAGGAGGAATTGATGTTACGTGTGATTTTCTCATGAATGAAAACTTTGATGTTCTTTCGTTGCAGCTTATATAAATTCAAATTACGCATGTACAGATAAGTATGTACAACATCAATTGTTTTATACGTATGTTCCAGTCGTTTGCTTCATACGAGCAACCATACATATCACATCATTCTGATCAAGCCATGTACATATAAAACCAATAAAATTAACTAATATTTACAGAGACGTGTTGTAAACTTGCAGATGACTTGATTAAAGTTGTCAAACTACATTAGTACTCATTTAGATGTGTTTTTAAAATGAATGAAAGCGTTTTAAAAAAAAATATTTTTAGGTTCTAAAAGCACTTGAAGTGCTTTTTGCAAGAAGTATTAGTCAGAGGCGGCGTTGAGGGGGAGCAAAAGGTGCAATCGCACAGGGCCCCCAAATTTGAAGGGCCCATCAAATTTTTTGGTATCTTATATTTATATGTAATAATGTTATATATTATAAAAAACTTTTATTAGCACTTTAAAATCTTATAGTGCACTTTTATAAGTGTAAATATATTTTATTTCTAAATATAAAAATTTAAAGTGCACAATGAGATATTAGGAGTGCCAATAACACCTTAAAAAACAATTTTCTTTTCAATTTTATTATATAATACGCTATATATTCAAGTGAAATTTTAAAGTTAAGAGTTTTTGAAGCTTTTTTTCTTTCTTTATTTGGTTGCTTAAGGTTGAACTGTTTTTTATTATTTAGTAAAAGTTATGTTTGTAACTCTTTTTACTTATTTAATGACACTTGTAAACTTATAATCAGTGAGTCAAAAAGGTTGTTTTGATTTAAGTTATTATTTTTTAGTACCAATATCTTGTCCTACTTATAAAAATAAAAAATAATAATAAAAAAAGTATCTTAAAAAGAGGCCCTTTTATAAAATTCGCACAGGACCCCGAAATCTCAGAGACGGCCCTGGCACCAGTTATGTGCTTCTTCCGAATGTTTTTTTAGGATTTACTTGCATTTAAATATTAGTTCTAAAAATATTTTCATCAAAAAAACTTTCAATTACTTTAAAAGCACATTCAAACGAATTTTTAATTAATAGATTAACAGACAAGAAAAAAGGTTGTGGAATTCAGACTTGAACGTTTCCCGCTGCTGTGTTTCCAAGTGAGGGTTGACCGGTTGTTGATGAGTCCAAATCTTCTACACTCAAAAACTCATGTGGCTTTTCTGTGCCTTTAATTTTATTGAGTTTGTTTTGGGACTCGGGAATTGAAGCTTGATTTGATTGGATAAGACGGTTGACATGTTCAATAAAATCAAAGATACGAAGAGGCCACATAAATTTTTGGATGCAGAAGATTTGAACTCGTTGACGAGGGAGGATGAAGCGGAGGTTTGCAGGAGTTTCTATTGAGTTTACAAGTGCTTTGTTAAAATTAAATCTGAACCGTTGATAAGTTGACTGAAGAAACAGAGGCGCAGATTTGATCAAGCACGCGAGCAGGGGAGAATATCTGGGGCCTTGTAATGCAAGTTTGCGTGTTAGTGGGGCAAAGGTTAGGAATTGAAATCCGACGGTGCGAGATGAGAATATAAACCATTCGTCATTCAACAACTTTGACGTTGAGGACTGACTAACTGCCAATGAGAATAGTCCACGCGGCTTAGAAGCAACCGCTCCAACCCAATTTTTTATTTTCTATTTTCTCATTTCAATCCATGATCAATTAGTCACTAAAGACAACAACCGCTCCATGTAACAAAAAGGGATTCTTAGTTTTTTTTTTTTGGTAAACAAAAAAAAAATTCTTAGTTTTAAAGCGGAGTCAGTGAACTATGCCATACGTTGTTTCACATATATAAAAAGAAACGAACCATTACATTATAAGCAGTGTATCGCAATTGACGAATTAAGGGATTTACTTTCTATATTTTTTAAAAAGTAATGTAATGAAGACTAAATTTATAAATTAAAATTGTAAACTAAATGATGTACCACCAATAAGAAATGAGCACGTTTATCAACGTTTAAGTAATAGTTCAATCATCAACTTCCATGTCATTTAGTTTACAAAACTTAGTATACAAATTTAATCTCTCTAACATTAGTCAGCTTCTAAAACGTCCAATTTGTTAATAATTGTTGTCAAATTTAATCACAAGATGGGAAAAAAATGCCATCTGTGCTCCTTATTAATCAATAAACATGTACACGCTTACCATCAGGAATATGACAATTGTAATTTATTATGATAATGAAGTGTGAATGCGAATAATTACATCTTTGATCTTTCTTACTTTTGCAGGGTGTATGCCCTATTAACCTACAAATTGATTAACACGCTAAACAGAGGTTAGTGTAACCTTTAATTCTAAATCAGTGATGGTGCCAAATAATTATAGAGGTTAAGTTTTTAAATTGATGTATTACAAATAAGAAATAAACACGTTAATTAATAATTTGATGATCAACAATCACATTATTCGATTGACACAAAATTAATTTTAGAATTTGCCTCCCATAATTACATTTCGTTTTCCAAATTAATTAATTAATTAAAAAGAAAAGAATGAAAAAAATATATAAAATATTCAGGTAATTTAATTACGTTAGCAAACGTAGAAGAGAGAGAAAAGGGCGGTGAAAGGCTGAAACTCCAAGGTAGGAAGGAAGGAGAGAGCCTTTATTCACTTTACTGAGTCGTTGCTCCTTGTCGTCCCAAGACTTCAGAGTCCCAACCCACCCCCCACTCCTACGCGCAGAGAAGGAGAGAGAGCTCCCATTTCCTTCCAGAAACAAACGAAAGAGGTAAGCAGGCACGCACACAGTTCTCACCCTCTGTTTTCAATTACGTATTCTTTGAATTTCCATCCAATTTTAAGTTTTAACCAAATATCGGATTCTTTTCCATTCATATGACGATATCTGGTCTGATCGATTCCCTTTTTTCATAAATACTTGCTTGGTTGCTGAGAAAAGCATCAGAAAAGTCATCAAACCAAAAAATAAAAAGAGCTTAAGAAACTAAATTATGGATTGTTGACTTTATATAGAGTTTTTGGAAATTAAAGTTACAGTCTTTGAACGGTTTCAAGAATTTTTATTTGAGGTATCCTTCAAGTATCCTCCTTTAATTGTTCTCTGTTCAGTTTGGTTGTCAAGAAATTGAAGGGCAGAAAAGGGAGGGATTCCGGGAAAGAAAAGTTCCGGCTTCGCCAATCATTTTGGGGTTTAAGGTCGATTTTTATTACAGTTTTATGCTTTCGATTTCATTCTTTCCGTTAGTTATGGATCCTTTGGGTTTTGAGTTACTCAAAGATGGAGAATTGCTTAATCTTTAGGCTTGGCCCCAGATAAAGCGGAGTGAAAATTCTTCTTCTTTGGCTTTGAATATTAGAAATCTTAAATGATATTTCTTCTTTGCAACAGAATGATATCTTTCCCATCTTTGATGACAATTAATTAGTATTTATCATACATTTTCAGGAAAACTTTTTGAAGGTTTTTGTTTAAGACTTAAAAGGTCTGCAACGATGAGCGACAATTTGATGGAGAAAGTGAACGCTCTTGGCGAGCGCCTCAAGATCGAAGGCTCTGAGGTCGGTCGAAAAATGAGTGCTGGATTTAGCTCAGTGAGCTTCAAGGTGAAGGAGCTCTTCCAAGGCCCAAACCAAGCAGATAAGATCGTTGAAGATGCCACATCAGAGGCACTCGAAGAACCTGACTGGGCTATGAATCTTGAAATTTGCGACATGATCAATACTGAAAGAGTTAACAGTGTTGAATTGATTCGTGGGCTGAAAAAGCGGATTACGTTGAAGAATCCTAGGGTCCAGTACCTTGCGCTAATGCTGCTTGAAACATGTGTTAAGAACTGTGAAAAGGCTTTCTCAGAAATAGCTGCGGAGAGAGTTCTTGATGAGATGGTGAAGCTGATTGACGACCCTCAGACTGTTGTTAATAATCGCAATAAAGCTTTGATGCTGATCGAAGCATGGGGGGAATCGACCGGTGAGCTCCGGTATTTGCCTGTTTATGAGGAAACATACAAGGTACCGGTAAACCTTTGGTGCCTGTTTCATATCTTGTGTCAAATTTATCTTACATCTTGTTCTTTCATGACTAGAACATATTTAAAGACAAATACCACTTCTGTTACCCCTGAGTTTAGCTGGACACATAGGAAGTACTTAAAAATTTGAAACAGCCATTACAAGTTGTCCTGAGGTTCTTCCTATGAGGTCTGATTGCAGCTGACTAGGAAATGTACAATTTAGCCTCGGTACTAGAGTGATCAGAAAAGAATTTAGCTGGCCAGTTTACCATTGGTAAGGAATACAACGCTTAATGTTGAATAAGAAACTGAGTAACACCCTAAATTGAAAGTATACCGTACTTCATAATTTATGTGGCTTTTATGCTACTATTATCCTTATCCACAATCTGATTTTCTTGAGCCTCCATCGTGTTGGGTGGTGCAGTTGGTAGATCTATATTTCTATTGTTTGAAGAAGTGGTTTCATGGTACTTATACTTTTATGCTTGGACCACCTCAATTTCAGAGTTTAAGATCAAGGGGTATTCGGTTTCCCGGTCGCGACAATGAGAGTTTGGCACCAATATTCACTCCCCCTCGTTCAGTTTCTGCTTCAGAGTCAGATGCTAGTTTTTCCCAGCAGATTCCGGTTGAGATTCCTGCTCAAAGCTTTACGGCTGAACAAACAAAGGAAGCATTTGATGTTGCAAGAAACAGTATTGAGCTTCTTAATACTGTTTTCTCCTCTTCACCCCAACAAGATGCTTTACAGGTGATTTTTATATGGTTTTCTCACTTGCATATCCTCTTTGACTCCTGCATCTAATCTGTTAATATATGGGATTTCTGTCACCTACATTCTGTGAGATGCATGGAACTATCAATGTCACAACTTTTTCTTGTGTTATCGACTGATCAATATGATTTTTACTTGTTTTTTCTTTTTTAGGCAAGTCAGTTTTAGGGACACTACCTATACTCAAACTTAAAATGGGCCTTTGAAAATAGGTGAATATACCACTTGGCCTGTTCCATAAGACCATATCCCATCCAATCTAGAGCCAAGTGTTACTGGGTTGACATTAAGACGACATCTTCCATGGGGACAGCCAGTTCAAAGCTAATTTAACTCATAGTACAATGTCAGCCCAACAAGGAATATGAAAACCTGATGCAATTATAATGCTGCATGAGGGCATATGTTATCTTATTCAATTACGTATGTTTGTTCAAGAATAACTAGTTATGTATTTATATTTAGGAACTAAGAATTAGATCAAAAGAGATATGGATTAAAATGTTGTTGTCTCATTGGCAGGATGACTTGACAGCCACACTTGTACAGCAGTGCCGCCAATCTCTATCCACTGTCCTGAGAATTATAGAGACAGCTGGAGAGAACGAGGCCTTGCTGTTTGAAGCATTGAATGTGAATGATGAGATCCATAAGGCTCTATCCAAGTATGAAGAACTGATAAGGCCTTCAGTTGTTCCAACTGCGCCAGAACCTGCAATGATACCTGTTGCCGTGGAGCCTGATGAATCGCCAAGTCATGTGAAAGAGGATTACTTGATTAGAAAACCAGCTGCTTCTCGAGGTTTGGTTCATGCGGGGAGCAACGATGACATGATGGATGATCTTGATGAGATGATATTTGGCAAGAAAGGTGGAAGTTCATCTGAAGGAAGCCAAGATCCGAAGAAGCAGCAGACGCCAGCAAAGGATGACCTGATCAGCTTTTGATATGGTTTAAATTTATAATTCAATATACTTACTGGAAAACTTTGCTGGTGTTAGCACCAGCAAATTTAGGTGTTGATTGTTGGAGATGTTGAAGTTTGATGTTTGAAAGATTTCACCTTGAACATAAATGTCGTCTCTTTTTTTTTTCCTTTCTTCCTGTTCTTCTCAGTACATTGACCATTGTTTCTGCACATTTTGTGCAAGTAATCGAATTTGGATGCACAGTATCTATGCGGTGGCCTTCATATCTCAGATATCGTTGAGTTGTATATAATCGCGTATTTATTTCTTTGATCACATGATTTATGTCTTGTGAAATCCGCACAGGCTAGTGCTTATTTTTTTAGTATGTCACACAACCTCTTTCCTTGATGGCTACCAGATCAAGGCCGTGCTCGTAATCCATCCAATTTTCCTTATTTGTAAAAAAAAGGTTTTAGCTGACGGCCTTATCCAATCAATTACTTGTCCACCTCCTGGTGTGCGTGATTCTGTCCAAAGCCATAGTATGACATGTTATTTTTATCTCTTTCGTCACGTAATTTTAATATTTATTAAAATACAGAATGTGAAGGTCCAAGCAGGCTCCGGTGTGTCGATCAACAAGTCCAGAGAATGTTTTTGTGAGGATTTTAAGATTTTTCAATCACATTAATTCATCGTATATCATTTTTTGTCAGTTACTATTTTTTAAATAAAAAAATTTACAATAATTTTTTACCACACAATATACGATGAACGGATGTAATTTAAAAATCTTCGAAATCTTTACAAAGAGACCCACAAAGAAGATCCGGCGAGAATTCACTCAAACAAGTGGGCATTTTAATTTGTATTTGCATCGCCGTCATCGGAGATGAATAAAACAACGAGGAGTTTAATGGTAGAAGAGAAGGCTCTCACAGACTCACAGAGAATGCCTGCGAAGCAAATGGCCAGATCCAAATCCCCTGTGCTTCTCCTGCTTCTGGCTCTCCTCGCCCTCTCCCTCATCTTCCTACTCTTCTCCTTCCACAGCCCCTCCGCCGCCGATCCCTCTGCCATCCTCCACCCTAACCAACCCACTTACAAACCCGAAACCTCCTTTGTCGCCTCCCTCGAGCGCTTCCTCCTCGCCCACAAATCCCGCCCTTCCAAGCCCCGCGATGACACCGTCCTCACCACGCCCACCCAATCCCAACTCAAGCACCTGGACGATCTGGTCTTCCAGAGCGACAGCCACAGGTTGTACGCCGATCCATACTACCCGCTTAGCTTGCCCATGAGGGTTTACGTGTACGACATGCCCAGCAAGTTCACTTACGATCTCCTCTGGCTCTTCCGAAACTCTTACAAGGAGACCTTCAATCTCACCTCTAATGGCAGCCCCGTCCACCGCCTCATTGAGCAGGTTTTACTTTTTTTACTTGTTATTGTGACTAATTCCTTTTTAATTTTCTTAATGGAGCATTTGGATGCGGATGAACTGAATTGGCGGGGCTAATTTTGTGCAGCATTCAATCGATTACTGGCTGTGGGTGGATTTGATAGCTCCGGAGTCAGAGAGGCTGTTGAAAAGCGTAGTGAGAGTGCATAGGCAAGAGGAGGCAGACCTCTTCTACATCCCATTCTTCACCACCATCAGTTTCTTCTTACTGGAGAAGCAGCAATGCAAAGCACTTTACAGGGTCTGACTGCCACCCCCAAGGTTTCCCTTAATTGCTTGCTGATTGCTGCACATCAACCATACACATATATATATATATATATATGCGTGTGTGTGTCATAAGTTCATGACATATCTCACATTGTTAGCATCATGTGATGCGCAGTTAATTTAAACCTTTGTGCCCTTCTGCGTGTTCGACTGTATTTTGACCCTTTCGTACTCCTAAACTTATCTAGTACTATTGTTGTTATTTGTGTACGAAGGAAGTTGTCAAGTGGGTCACCGATCAGCCGGCCTGGAACCGATCCCAAGGACGGGATCACATTCTTCCTGTTCACCATCCCTGGTCTTTTAAGTCTGTTCGCCGCCTCATGAAGAATGCAATTTGGTTGCTTCCTGATATGGACTCCACTGGCAACTGGTCATTGTTCCACTTTATTTCCTTCCTGAGCTCTAAATTCACTAAGGATCATTACTCCGCTCAAGCTGGTTTAACTCTATTTTGCTCTACTTATAGGTACAAACCTGGACAAGTCTATCTGGAGAAAGATCTAATTCTTCCTTACGTTGCGAATGTTGATTTTTGTGATGCGAGATGCATATCCGAGACTCGATCCAAGAGAACAACATTGCTCTATTTTCGCGGCCGGCTTAAAAGAAATGCTGTAAGCCTTTTGACTTATTTTTGGCTACAAAATGTGTTGATTTGAACTGAACCACCTGGAAGTGATATAACATTTTCTTTTGGGATTAATTAAAGCAAGAAACGCGTACACTAAAGGAGGAGTTAGGCTTGAGTGCATTCAAAACGATTTTAAATGATAAAAGAACGTGCGTAGGATATAGAGGCAATGTCTTTTCCGCAGTTAATGGATATCAATCATTGTGGGATAAAATTTTGTCCCATTCTCAGCTTAAGAACGTCTGGCTCTTATTCGCAGGCGCACAAATTGTATTTCAACAGGTATAGCTAATTTATTGTGTTCTGATTTCAGGGAGGGAAGATACGCTCACAACTTGTGGCAGAACTAAGTGGTTCTGAGGGTGTAGCTATAGAGGAAGGGACAGCAGGAGAAGCAGGAAAGGCAGCAGCTCAGAGTGGAATGCGCAAGTAAAATTTTTTGGATCCTTGCCCTGCTTTGTGATGTAATTTCGTTGTATCATCTTTAATTTAGTTGAGTTGGTTTCTCTGTCAGGTCTGTGTTTTGCTTAAGTCCAGCTGGTGATACTCCATCCTCTGCTAGATTGTTTGATGCCATTGTTAGTGGTTGCATACCAGTTATAGTTAGTGATGAACTGGAACTTCCTTTTGAAGGAATACTAGATTATAGGAAGGTATGTATACCTAAACGTTCAGATTATTGCTCACAGTAATGTCTGTCGAAATCCATCTTTCATGGCGTTTTCTTATATCGTTGGCCGTATACCCATTGTATTCAACAGTTGCTTTTTCATCTTTGCCTGCAGATAGCTTTATTTATTTCTTCTAGTGATGCTGTACAACCAGGTTGGCTTGTAACATTTCTAAGAAACATTAGCCATGCTCAAATAGAGGAAATGCGTCAGAATCTTGCCAAGGTCTGTGACTGAAAATTTGAAGTGAAATGTTATTATTTTGTTGTTGCTGCTGTCTGTATTCGTATATCTTGTCAAAAGGTTGGAGTAGACATAAATCTTCACGGGGACTGATTTATTCTATTTTTGTCTTTCCCAGTACTCAAGACATTTCCTCTACTCAAGTCCAGCCCAGCCCTTGGGTCCGGAAGACCTGGTTTGGAGAATGGTATGATTAGCTTGGTCGACAAAACTGTATGGTTTAGTACATGCAGCTGCATAAACAAACATAAGAAGCCTAACTCCGGTTTAGAAGTATTGATTTAAGGTTTGTTTGTTGTGCAACAGATGGCTGGTAAGTTGGTTAATATAAAGCTTCACACCCGGAGATCTCAACGGGTGGTGAAAGAGTCGAGAAGTATTTGCACTTGTGATTGCAAGCGTGCCAACTCTACAACCGCAGGTCGCTGGTAACTGTAATTAAAGCTATATGAAAAAACAAAAACAAAATCATATTTTCATCGCAAGGAACAACCGGGAAGAAAAGCCGTCGTTGTCATTCTTCAATCCGGATCTCAGAGGCGGCAACGATTTGTAGCATGGGGGTGTAGGATAAGATTGGTCATTGGTGTGGTCTTGGCATATCTTAGACCATTGGGAGCGGAGCAGCGTCAGTTGAATGAATGTGTGGGAATGTAGAGCTCGGCCCAATGTAGCAGTGTTGATAGCGACATGCTCTATGTGTATCTCAATTCTCAAGTTCAAATTTCAAATGCGTGTTTGGAAAAGGCATCATCTCTCAATATAAAATGAATCTCTCTTTCGTGAAAGCGTTCGTTATTCATACGACTGTACGAGCTTGGTTTGGTAAATGGTTGGGTTGGGTAAAGAGGCCAAATAAAGCATTTTCTTTTTTCCTCTCTCTCTCAAAAGTTCAAAACAAAGAAAAGGGCAAAGCGTGGGAAAGCGGTGGGGAATGCATGTGATGTGCTTGCTTGAATCGGGGTGGCCCACGCTGTCACCATCTTTCATGAATACGCCGAGGACCGAGGCAGGTGGGGCGGGCCAACAAGAAAGGCAAACCTTGGACTAGACGTGCCCAACATTTTTCGGATTTTGCTCCTCATATTAATAATCCTATCTTATTAGATTAATATACTTGCAAAATCTTCTCAGACCCACCTCATAATCCCATTTGAAATCTTTATATATAATTTTTTTCGCTTATTTGTAGTTATGACACCTGTACTCTTTATCACTACGTGTTGTCTCGTTTTATTACCTGCACTCTTTCTTCGTTGTCTAACTTTAACACAAGTACTCTTCCTCAAGGTCTCTCTTTGACGTGGCATGAACGATTTAATCTTTTCGACTATATTGGTTAGGTGACGTGTGCTATGGCATGTTAGTGGAATCCATAGGTGATGGGAGGTGAGTCAAACTCAAATTAGGGTATGATTTCTCCAGATTGAGAGAGATATAAGAACATAAGGTTAAATTTCAAGATTTGTGAATCAATTCCAATGTTTTCGGATCCTTTTGCAAGGATTCTTAGAGTTGTATCTTGAGAGACTCCACCTCTATTGCTCTCCTCTTCTTTATTTTTCTTGATTGAAAAAATCAAGCGCTGGTTTGACATCCCAAATCCCTGCACTCGTAGGTTCTACAAAAACAGTTGAAAATACTAAATTGCACATGCCAAAGATAGTCATCATGCTTGATTACATGACCACCAGGTAGCCAAAATAACGAAACTGAATGAAAAAAATCGTTAAAGATGCAATATTTTTTCACTACGATAGAATAGTCTACACTAAATTAAACTATAGCAAGTGATATTTGAACACAAAATCTTATATGCATGACTCTTAACTAATTGAGTTACAAGCCACTTGCAAAAGATGGAGTGATTTAATAAGCAATTATTTGCGTTCAAATGGTAGTTTTCAAACATTATCTTATTCATTGGTTCGTAGGCATTGTAAGTATAATTGTTTTCTATTTATTGAATAGAATTATACGTATAAATTATAAACGGAAGAAGGATATAAAAGAAGATGTGTCGTGGCACCGATCATGACAGATATGCCATGACATATCGCACCAATGTACGTAATACGTGCATATATTCATGACTCACAAGCAAAAACCAAATTTATTAATTTACTAGATAGGGATAGGATAAATTTATCTTTGGCTAGTGAGTATTTATATAAAAGTAAATACAAAGGGAAGCGTTGCCACGATACTTAATCATTTATTTATAAGATGAGAGATTGCCCTTGCATCTTTAGTCATTTTCCATTTCTCATAGTATTGCATTGCCATTTGGTAACCGAGTGGAGTGGAGTTGTCTCTTCCTGTTGTCTTGGTAAATTGGTAATACAGTTGTGTGTGTGTGTGTGTGTAATCATTAGTTAATGTGAAATTTACAGTCTTTCTTTCTTCTTCTTATTCAAACCAAGTTTGATTTGATTTCACACGTAAATTGAACACAGCCAGCTCATTATTCAGTAATCCAAGTTTGACTTCTTATTTAAACCAATTTTGATTTTGATTTTTATAATTATTAGTTAATATCTCCTCAATACCCTTTTCTTTTTTATTTCTCTTTTTTTTTTCTTTTTTTTTTTGCTTCGTGAGATAAGAATATGAGAATGAGATAAAGAAACTTAGAACAAGGCAATGAATTATCGTAATTGAGCTCTTATGGCACGTTTATGTAACCTTAATGAAAGTAGGAGGAATTGAATTGAGGAGGAGTTTGAATGAGGAGAAGTCATAATCGGATTCCTGTTGACGCTGTTTACTTAAATGTTCTGAAATCGAAATAGAAATGACACTAATTCCATAAAGTTGTTTACTAATTCAACAGAATCGAAATATAAATCAATATGATTACTAAAATGCCCTTGTCCCAAATCAAATATTTTATATATATTTTTAATGAAATTTGATATAATATATAATACTAAGAAAAAAATTAAATTACTTTTTTATTTCATAGACACACTAAAATACTTTTGTTTATTTTTTTATTTTATAAATTTAAGTATTTACTTTAATATTTAAATTTTCTCCCTCAAATTGTAGTTTATTCTCTTCGGCATATGCATGGAGCTATGTATAATGTGAATGAGCATGGAATTTTGCATAATGTGAATGAGGGCATAATAGGAAGAAAAAATGCATTCCTGATTCCCTCACCCTCCTGGAATTCAAATACCTCATCTATCCAGAGAATCTCACTCCTCCAATTTCAAGAATTGCATTCATTGTTTCGGGTGGGGTCCACCACATTATTGACTCCCCAGTATTTTGTAAACATCGGAATAATCCGTAATCGGAATTCAATTCCGTTTTTTTATTCACATTACCCTTACATAAACGCGCTATTAGTGTTTGGCATGCAGGTGTAACCAGACTAGATCATCTGAACGTTTCTTTGTATTATTCGAATGAGGATCCTCTTCGGATTCTCTTTATGAGAATTCTAGGGATCCTCCAATCATGTATGTTTATCGTGCAGTTAGTTTTCGTCAGATATTGTTTATATTCAATTTTAAATAAAAAAAATTTACAATGATTTTTAACCGCATGATATACGATGAACATATGTGATTAGATAATTCTCATAATCTTCACAAAGAAAATCCGGAGAAGATCCTCGTTCATATTATTCTATTTTGTGTTTGGGCAACCGGCATAAAATGCTTAATCTCATTATACTTTTTATAATCACATGAACCGGAAAGGATAGGAGAGTGCCTTCTTTTTTAAGTATTTAATTACTTCCCTTTGACCTTCATTTACCTTTCCCTTTTGCTTTTTACTTTTAACCTTTTATATGCACGTTTATCTACATATTTACTCTTTCTTTATGTATAAAGTAAAAATAAAAAAAACTACCAGTTTTTGTTTAACCATTCTACAACCATGCTACTTCAAAAATTCAAACTTTTATTTTATTTTAAACGGTGGTTGACAATGTTATTTTATTTTATTTTATATCTTGGATAGAATATGGAATATTATTCCCGAGTAAATTGTAGTTATGGTCCCTTAACTTTAACTCAATTGGAGCAATGGTCCCTCAACTAAAAATCCATTACCATTGGTCCCTCAACTTTAATTCAATTGGAGAAATGGTCCCTTAACTTTAACCCAATTGTAGCAATGGTCATTCCAATATAACTCGTTTTGACAAAAATTTTGACATAGTTGATGAAAAGAACCATAATTATACACTTTGATGAGTTGAGGGATTCTAATTGTATAAATGGTCATTCCAACATAGCTTATTTTGACAAAATTTTGACAAAATTGATGAGAAGGACTATTGCTACACATTTTGATAAGTTGAGGGACTAATGGTAATGGATTTTTAATTGAGGGACCATTGCTCCAATTTGATTAAAGTTGAGGGACCATTCGTACAATTTACTCTATTATTCCTTGTCCAAGTTTCCACTCATAGAACGAACGAGAGAGACAAAACCTTACCATAAACTTATGGACACTGCAAAATCTGAGATGGTGAGGCTTCCCATTTTCTTAATGACAATAATAATAAAAATGGAAAGACACCTAATCTTAGACTGTCACGCAATTCATAACCACTAAGACTAAGCATCCATGAATGAGTCTTTCTTTCCTTCTAAATCAATAATAATAGTAATCAATCAAATAAATAATTGCGATATAAAACCACAAATTCACAATTGGAGGAAAATCTGCTGAGAGGGAGCCGGCCATCCACCGCAATTCTAAGTCATAACCCACCGACTCTGAACCTTCTTTTTAGTTGCCACCATAAATCCCATTGCATATATGAATCTTTTCTTTTTTTCTACGAAACCACTGTAATATGAATCTAAATTCGTATTCAATCAATAAATTATATGAAATGCTAATTATACTTTGCAATATATACTCAAGAGATATTCAAGAGATAGCGAGTGAGATAATCTTATGTCCAAGCAAACTTATAAAACTCACAATATAAAATTAGAGGTGAATGGAGCCATGATGCAAAGTGTGAATATAAGAATTTTCACGTTGCGTGAGGGGGGCTTTTGACATGGTAAGCCGTTATATGAACAATAAATTTGGTGCTTATTGCTTTAGATTAGGAAGTGTGTTGAAAAAATAAAAAGATTTCACATCAAATTTGACAAAATGTAATATAAAATGGATATTTTTATTTTTAATTACATCGAGACATTTGATGATGGAAGTAGGTGAGTAAGATGAAAATTTAAGACATTTGAATGTGATTAGTATTTAGTGTGTTGGAAAAATAAAAAGATTTCACATCAAAATTGACAAAATGTAATATAAAATGGATATTTTTATTTTTAATTACATCAAGACATTTGATGATGGAAGTAGGTGAGTAAGATGCAAATTTGAGACATTTGAATGTGATTAGTATTTAGTAGTACTTTGTCTCTCTAATTTCTTAGACAATAATAATAATATGCAACTTTAAAGGATTGAATTTGCTAAGTTTTGAAATACAAGGTCCAAATTAATACAAGGCCGGAATATAAGGACGTCAAATGTAATTTTGTAAATAAAAAAGGGAATTATTATTAGCATTCAAAAAATCTTATTTGGTATTCCAAACTTTCTATAATTAGAAAGAAAAACACACTTATGAGGAAGGTAAAATAAAATTTTTAGAATACTAATAACAATTCTCATAAAAAAATAGAGCAAGAGACAGCCGTATGTATGTGTTTTTATATTTTGATTTATGAAAAATATTTAAAGTTTGAAAATAATAGGTGAGAAAAGGCAGCGATGTATTTATTAGTGCTTGCTGAGTCCTGACTCCTGATCACGACTACGTCCCCCAAGTCCCAAACCCCACTTGAATATCTCTTGTCTTCTCTTTCTTCCCCTCTTTCTTTTGTTCTCAAATGCTGCTGCTGCCTCCTCCTACTACTAGACACTATATACTAGATACATACATAACTCAACGCAACGGACAATTGCAGAGAGAGAAAGAAAGAGATAGACAATGTCAGAGAGAGAGAGAGAGAGAGAGAGAGAGAGAGCCGACTGGCAACCTTCGAAATTTGAATTGAACAATTCCCCTTGAGAGTTGAGACAAAACCCTTTCGCTTTCGTTGAGTCTCTTTGCAACCTTCACCTTCACCCTCACCCCCCACACACACATGTTTCAGATCTCTCTCCTCTTATAAACGCTTCGCATTTTGTTAATCGTTCCACCCTCTCTTCCTTTCTTCTCCCATTTTCTTTCACTCCTCTCGAATCGATTCGGACATGCTCCGATTTTTTCTCCACTAGACGACTAACGAAGAAAAAGGTAAAAACGCTTTTGTTTTTCTTCTTCTTGGTCCGTTTGGTTGCTGAGGAAAATAATGTCCGTGGATTTCTGATGTGATGTGGTTTCTTAGACTAGCAGCTAGTTGCTGGTTTTCAAGATTTGGGGGTTTACTTTACTCACCCGATTCGATTCGATTCCATGTGATGTGGGTTTTTAGTGTTTCCTGCTTTGTTGTCGAGTTTATGGGCAGCGGATCATATTTTGACTTTGCGTTGCTCTCCGTTGAGTTTTGATATTTACAAGATCCGCTGTTGATTTTTATTTTCTTTTTCAATTGTTCTGATGCAGTTTTGAATTTCTTTTTCTTTGTGAAAAGCAGCAACTAAGGATTAACCACTGCTACTGGTTCAAAAATGGCGTCCAGATCGTTCAAGCCGAGCCGCTCGGATATGTCATCAAACTCTGATATGCCTGATTCCAACAAGAAGACTCCAATCCCTCCAACTGTGACATTTGGCCGCAGAACTTCCTCGGGTCGCTACATGAGCTACTCCAGGGATGATCTCGACAGTGAACTTGGGAGTGGTGAGTATATGAACTATACAGTGCACATACCACCAACCCCGGATAACCAACCCATGGATCCATCCATCTCGCAGAAGGTTGAAGAGCAATATGTGTCCAATTCCCTTTTTACGGGCGGATTTAATAGTGTTACGCGAGCCCATCTTATGGACAAGGTGATCGAATCTGAAACAAACCATCCTCAGATGGCTGGTGCTAAAGGTTCATCGTGTGCAATTCCTGGCTGTGATGCAAATGTGATGAGCGATGGACGCGGGGAGGATATTCTTCCTTGTGAGTGTGATTACAAAATATGCCGGGATTGCTATACAGATGCTGTGAAAACTGGGGGTGGTATTTGCCCTGGATGCAAGGAACCGTACAAAATCACAGATTTGGATGATGTGGCTGCGGATAACGATGCACGGCCACCGCTCCCACTTCCTCTGCCAAAAGTATTGTCCAAAAATGAGAGGAGATTGTCACTGATGAAGTCTACAAAGTCAGTGCTAATGAGGAGTCAAACTGGGGATTTTGATCACAACCGGTGGCTCTTTGAAACAAAGGGAACTTATGGGTATGGGAATGCCATATGGCCCAAGGAGGGAGGTTTTGGAGATGATAAAGAAGATGAAGTCGTTGATAGAACAGAGTTGTTGAACAAACCATGGAGGCCACTCACGCGGAAAATAAAAATACCTGCAGCTATTATAAGCCCGTATAGGTACGTATCTTACCTTATGCTTGTCCAGTCTTTACCTCCGTAGCTTAACTGCTTAAGATATACCAGGTTATGATGGCAATCTCATATGCAAAACTTTATTCGTTGAGATGCATTTCTACATTAAGTGATAAGAAGATCCATAGAGTACACATATGCGGTCCCATTCCCGTTGGAAGATAATATGACTGTAAGCATAAGGTAGTGATCACATGTGATCAAGGGTTAATTTTTTTAGATTGGAGAATGCTTTCGACCTATGTGTCACCGAACCAAAATGTAATTGTCTAATGAGCAACATGTTGGTGTAGTTCTACTGATGGATAGATAGCTCCATGACCAGTTATTTTGCATGGAAGTTGCTTTAATTTTTTTCATGGCCTATTGTTTGGATTATAAATATGCTGTGAATACTGACTTCTGACGAGTACTGGTTACGTAGTATATATAGTGTGTATTCATAAAGTGCATGCTTATGCTATTGTTTATGGTCTTCTAAAATGTACATATGCTCAATAGTTCCAAAATATCCAGACTCATTCGCTGTTTATCTGCCTGGTGAGTGGTGATATTCCTTTTGAGGTCATTCTTTTCATTGCCCTGCAAATAATTGCCTTTTTTCTCTCTGTTACTTATGTGTTCACAGGCTTCTGATTTTTGTTCGTATGGGTGTCCTTGGGCTGTTCTTGGCATGGAGGATCGATCACCCAAATACTGATGCAATGTGGCTCTGGGGAATGTCAATAGTTTGTGAGATATGGTTTGCTTTTTCTTGGCTTCTTGACCAACTGCCGAAGTTCTGCCCAATCAATCGCTCAACAGATCTTAATGTCTTGAAGGAGAAATTTGAAACACCTAGTCCCAACAACCCCTCTGGGAAATCTGATCTTCCAGGCATAGATATCTTTGTGTCCACTGCAGATCCAGACAAAGAACCACCTCTTGTCACTGCAAACACTATCTTATCTATTCTAGCTACTGATTACCCTGTTGAAAAGCTAGCTTGCTATGTTTCTGATGATGGAGGTGCCCTTTTAACTTTTGAGGCCATGGCAGAAGCTGCTAGTTTTGCTAATGTATGGGCACCATTCTGCCGCAAACATGCTATTGAACCCAGGAATCCTGAATCTTACTTCAGTTTGAAGAGGGATCCATACAAGAACAAAGTGCTGCCTGACTTTGTCAAGGACCGAAGAAGGGTAAAACGTGAATATGATGAGTTCAAGGTTCGGATCAATGGACTGCCTGAATCTATACGCCGCCGATCAGATGCTTATCATGCTCGGGAAGAAATCAAGGCCATGAAGCTTCAAAGAGAGAACAGAGAGGACGAACCAGTGGAGGGTGTGAAGATTCCCAAAGCAACGTGGATGGCTGATGGAACGCACTGGCCAGGGACTTGGTTGAGTGCTTCACCTGAGCATTCTAAGGGTGACCATGCTGGTATTATACAGGTATTCCTCTATTCCTGGTAACCTATATTATTTTGTTCTAACTGCAGATGATAGATTGTTCTTAAATATTTTGTATGTGCACACTATAACAAGTAGGGCAACATGAGGGTTAACATTTATTTGCCATGCAGGTGATGTTGAAACCTCCCAGTGATGAACCGCTGCATGGAGCTGATGATGATGCTAGGCTCATCAACCTCACAGATGTTGATATCCGTCTTCCCATGCTTGTTTATGTGTCGCGTGAGAAACGCCCAGGCTATGATCACAACAAGAAGGCAGGTGCCATGAATGCCCTCGTTCGGGCCTCTGCCATCATGTCCAATGGCCCGTTCATTCTCAACCTTGACTGTGACCATTATATTTACAACTCTCAGGCAATGAGGGAGGGTATGTGCTTCATGATGGATCGTGGTGGCGACCGCCTTTGTTATGTCCAGTTCCCTCAGAGATTTGAGGGTATCGACCCTTCAGACCGATATGCCAATCACAACACTGTTTTCTTTGATGTCAATATGCGAGCTCTTGATGGACTTCAGGGCCCTGTTTATGTTGGAACTGGATGTCTCTTTCGTAGAGTTGCCCTTTATGGTTTCGACCCACCTCGGTCAAAAGACACTCACCCTGGTTGTTGCAGTTGCTGCTTCTCTCGTCGCAGAAAGAATACCTCGGTAGCCAACACCTCTGAAGAAAACCGATCCTTAAGAATGGGTGATTCTGATGATGACGAGATGAATCTCTCCCTGCTGCCTAAGAGGTTTGGGAACTCAACTTTACTCATTGATTCGATTCCAGTGGCAGAGTTCCAAGGTCGTCCGCTAGCAGATCACCCAGCTGTGAAGAATGGACGCCCACCTGGTGCTCTCACCATTCCCCGTGAGCTTCTTGATGCCTCTACTGTTGCAGAGGCAATCAGTGTCATTTCGTGCTGGTACGAAGACAAGACTGAGTGGGGAGAGCGTGTAGGGTGGATTTACGGATCAGTTACTGAAGATGTGGTCACTGGGTATAGGATGCATAACAGAGGATGGAAATCAGTTTACTGTGTGACCAAGCGAGATGCATTCCGTGGAAGTGCTCCTATCAATCTTACAGATAGGTTGCATCAGGTTCTGCGCTGGGCTACTGGCTCAGTTGAGATTTTCTTCTCCCGCAACAACGCACTCCTAGCCAGCTCAAGAATGAAGTTTCTGCAAAGGATAGCATACCTCAATGTGGGTATCTACCCCTTTACCTCCATCTTTCTTATCGTCTACTGCTTCCTCCCGGCGCTATCCCTCTTCTCGGGTCAGTTCATTGTGCAGACCCTCAGCGTTAGTTTCCTGACTTACCTTTTGGCCATTACTCTCACTCTATGCATGCTTGCCATCCTTGAGATTAAATGGTCTGGCATCGAGCTAGAGGAGTGGTGGAGAAACGAGCAGTTTTGGTTGATTGGAGGGACTAGTGCGCACCTTGCTGCTGTGCTTCAGGGGCTGCTGAAAGTAATTGCAGGGATTGAAATCTCTTTCACCTTAACTTCAAAGTCGGGTGGCGATGACGAGGATGATGAGTTTGCTGACCTCTATATTGTGAAATGGTCCTCTCTCATGATACCGCCGATAACAATCATGATGGTCAACTTAATCGGCATAGCAGTTGGGTTCAGCCGCACAATATACAGCGAAATACCAGAATGGAGCAGGTTAATTGGCGGGGTGTTCTTCAGTTTCTGGGTATTAGCGCATCTGTATCCGTTTGCCAAAGGGTTGATGGGGAGACGAGGGAAGACGCCCACCATTGTTTATGTGTGGTCAGGGCTCATTGCGATTACCATCTCTCTTCTTTGGGTGGCAATCAATCCCCCTTCGGGTGCGAGCGGAATTGGGGGATCCTTCTCATTCCCGTAGAAAGGGGGTCGTTCGTTTACTGTTAAATCTTGTGTTGAGTTACATTTCTTTATTTGTTTGATACCTGAGCAAGTCAATCTTGCTTGTTCCTCCATTTGAATTTTGTGTAGCAGACTAGCAGTAACAGTAAGGAAGAATGATGGGGACCAAACAGAGAGATAGGAGGAGGGATATGGATATATGATGTTGTCGTTTTAGTTGCTTTCTTTTTCTGGCATTTTATGGATGCTTTTTATTCAGTGTTTCGCCTTCACTTTCACTTGCTACATTCCTAATTCCTTGGCCATTTCATATGTTCCTCACTTTTTTTTCTTCTCATTTGAAATTATTTTTTATTTTTTTGGTCAAATTTGGATATATATTAACCCAACAGTTGCATGTTTCTCATCAACTGTGAGCTGTAACCTACGATTTTTAGTCGGTTGTACAAATTTCAACAAAAAGTCGACATAAAATCTATTTTCTTGCAATCATTTTTCTCAGAAACTTTGAGCTATGACCTACGATTTTTAGTCGATTTTGCAAATTTCAACAAAAAGCCAACATAAAATCTATTTTCTTGCAATAATCGCCCCACTGTAGGACATGATTCCTGTCTCCAACAGTTGCATTTTTCTCAAAAATTGACTTGTAACGAATTGTGCAATTATCGCAATTAAAATCATGTCATTAATGAATTTTTTTTATCCGCAATTTTTAATCTGTTCAGAAAATGTTTACAAGAGAAATATCATCAAACCTATTTTAGTGTCAAATAATAATGGTAAGTCGAAATGACCGAAATGGAGTACGCTAAAGTTGCAAGATGCCATTACATTATAAAACATACATCACAAGGACCAAAACTTGCAAATGCCTTCTACGCCTTAACTTTCTTACTGGATCCATCCTTCGATTTCTTTGACTTCCGTTTTTTCGTAGCTGCCGTTTCTTTCAACCGCTTAGAGGTCTTTCGCTCCTCATCTCCAGGTACGTTTATTAACGTCCCATTCTCATCGTCCGCAGCAGAGTGCATCAAAGACTTGTCCTGCAATACTCTTGTATCTGTCTCTGGTTCAATGACTGACATTCCAGTCAGAGTGTAGTTCACCAAATACGTGTTTGTTTCGTGCCTGTCCATTCTGCTAAAATGCCTCTGAGAATACGAGAGGAGACCTTCAAGGATTTCCCCAATGCCTTTTATCTGACAAAACCAAAAATCACTGTCAAGCCTTGAGCTATCTATAGAGCGCTGTGCTTTTCTTTGTAACCTTAATTAGACGCGGGCGCAAAGGTATGTACAGCAAAGAAAACTACCTCATTAATCTTTGTTGGACTGAGGATGTTGAAAACTTTGAAAAGCACAAAGTGTGCAACATGACAGAGCTTTGGCTTTGTATTCCATTCTCGAACATATTCAAATAGTAGCCTGATCTCTTCCTCGCCGAGGGCAAGAAGGGCTTTCTCCATCTGCTTTTCAGTCTCTCTCTTCCTGCAGACAATTTGAATAGGTTACATTCTCAAAGTTTACGACGCAACCAGCAAGTGGAAAAAAAAAAAAAAAAAAAAGAAAAAAACATAAAGAGAAGATAAAAGCAAACCTCCAGATTTCAGAAAAGCACTGATAAAGCTTATGAGGCCTGCGAAGCTCAAATGCGACTTGAATTGCTTTAGAAAAGTCAGCATCTAATACAGCATTTTCTAGTTCTTGATTCTTTAAAACACCTTCCTCCTGTATAATCATGAAAATTTCCATTATATAAATAATTATCCATCGAGTGAATTTGACGTAACTAGATAAAGAGAATTCAAATTGATAATCTGGTGCCGTGCGGGTTGCCTAGGAGCAATATTTGTCTACATTTAATATCTTAAGATTTCACCTATCAGTATAACTATAAATCTTTGGACCAGATCTTACAGTAACCTGACTTATTAATGAAATTCAGTTAAATATAATATCAATGGGCTTAGAAATGAATCCGTTCAATTTTTAAGATTTTGCATTTAATGAAACCGTATTACCTCTATACACCAAAAATAAAAGCAATGTGATAGCTCACCTCCCTACGAAAAGCTTCCTCTTTATCAGAAGCAGTACAATCATACCATATATTGATGACAGCATCGCTGCTGCCAGTTGCAAGCATTTCTGTCTTTTTTCCAACAGCCAAGGCATAAACCTGTAGGGTAAATCCTGTCAATGACAAGGAAAGCAAAAATCTACTTGGTGGGGAAGAAAGGAAAAAGTTAGCTTGACCATCCAGGTTATGAATGAAAATCATTTTGAATGTTCCACTGATTATGCACAACAGTAATCGAGCTACCCAAAAATCCATTTAAATAGATCTCAAAGGCCAAATCCAAGAGAAGATAAGATGCAGGCTGTAAGGTCTGTAAGAAGACCAACATCAAGATATCTAACCCAACCTATTTAGTTGCTATAATCCAAAGGTCCAATCTACAACTTGAGTGCTACATGTTGATGGTCACAATTTGACTACTACATGAATATCACATGCTTTCCCGTGTATTATCCAATCTCATAGCGAACTTTCAATGAACTGATTAGAACATTCTATAGATGTGACTACAACATGACAGTCATGTGTAAATGATTGACAATGACGAGAATTTCAAATTCCTAACTTCTAAGCTCTAACTTTTAACATCTTGTAAGATATGAATATATCTAATGATGTAGCCTATAATATGCATTATAGTGACAAGTAACTTGAGATACATATTTTCAGCACCTTGTCATCATGCTGATCATATGTAGCAATGCATTCATCGGTTTTGACCATCCACAGTTTTACCAACCCATCAGCACCTGAAAATGATAACGTGGTCAATGTGCGTATATAATCAGAGTTTCAAGGATGTGAGAAGAACCAAAGTCAGAACTGAGCCTCATTACCTGAAGAAATAAACTGGGTTCCACGAGTAAGAAATGATGCTCTTAATACACTTGACATATGCCCTTCAAATGTTTTCAAGCATGAACCATCAGATATGGCCCATATCTTTATCGTTTTATCACCAGAAGCCGTTATAACACATTGATCAACTGGAGAGAACTCTACAGACCAAACTCCCCTTTTATGACCCTTAAGTACAACTACTGGTACAAGATCCGGAAGCCTCCATACACAAGCAGTGCGATCCTGATCAATGAAAAACCCAGAAAGTTTAATAAGATAGTGTCATTCAGCGTATTTAGGATCCTCCTTTCTCCCAAAGAAACATCAACTATAAATAGAAATATGATAAATGCGATAGAATCAAAGAAGCAGTGCCTCAAAGTCTACAAACCTGTGAACCGCTACAAACTAAACTATCATTTGGTGCAACAGCTACTGAATTGATATCCTTATCGTGGGCTGCTACACCGGCCTTTGCTTTCAGATTCACAGGCTTTTCCGCTTTGTCTGAAAGACCATCCAAACTCCACACCTTGAGGGTACGATCACTGAAAAAGAAATTATATAGGTAATTTTAAGCACCTAATAGAGCTCAATAGAAGTATCCTCCTTGAGGTTGCAACCCATAGGGTAATCTTTCAACTATTTAAAGCATCACCAGTAAACCCAAACAAAGATAGTTTAGGTTACAATCGTAAACAAACTGTAAGACAGAATGCTGGTAAGAGGATGAGCTGCATAAGTGCTGACCTACTACCACTAATGAAGAAGTCTTTCCGCTTTTTTGAGAAAGCAATAGCTCCAATACCTCCCATATGACCTATGCCAAGACCAAGGCAACATTTGCTTTCTGAATCCCACAACCGAACCTACAGATAATGGAGTAAGAAATGTGAACAAACCACTTATTAACATGGCGATATGGAGAGAGAGAATCAAAGGGGAGGGTTGAGAATGAAGTGAAGTGTTTTCACACAGCTTTCGTCTCTAACAGAGTTCATGCAATCTATACGACTGCCCTATGAGAAGAACAGAAACTGAAACTTACAGTGTTGTCTTTGCTTCCAGTCACAATAAGTGGTTTTCCACAACTTGATATGCAGGTGTCAAGGCATAGAACAATTCCGGTATGACCTGCCAATACATAAGAACATGACATGGATGCAATGTCATACACTCGTACCTGCATGTTTCCAGATTAAACAATACATCAATAACCAAATATATAACACATATTTCTTAATCACACATATACCTCAAGCATGCCCCCACATGGTAACTTCGCCCAACTTCAAACAGATAGGACCAGGTCACCAGGAAAACAACAAAAATGTACATTTGTGAACAATGCCAACGACAATAATTCCCAAATAAAAGACAATTGGAAATGAACAGATGGATATTCAGCTGCAAAACACACTAAAAACAAAGAATGTAATCATCTATATCAGAATATTCATAAAAGAAGATTTGCCTGCACCAGCTCTAAATCCTCGTCAGTGAAGCAAGGATTTTTGCGAACATACATGGTGGAAATACATAATGGTATACAGATTAAAAAAGGGCCACTTGTAGAAAATTTTAATGTCAAAACCAATTTTCACCTAAATTGTTAACCAATAATTCAGTTCAAAGGCTTTTAAGATAACAATGAAGAAACTTTCATATTTAGTAGAAACCAATTCTACTTGAAATCCACCAATATACACAACTTAAGATAGATATGAATCCAGTACGTTTACCTGTTCAAGATTTGTGGCAACAGCAAGAAATTGTTCCTCATCTCCTACAAACTTCATATCCACAATCTCATCGTTGTAACCTACAAGTCTTTTGCTCAATTCAAATTGCAGCGTCCCCTCTGGCAACTTAATTGGGGAATATAAAAGGAACTCCTGATCAGCAGTCACACAAAGCAACCCTTTATCTGAAGGAAGCATGACAGCTGCGGTGAAACCCCTATTTGATTGATCCACATCTGAAGACAGAGTAACATCTGAGGACTTTTGCTCATATAGGCAAACTGCACTGTCAAAATAAATAGAGTACCAGTAAACAAACTCATAAAAAACAAACCATTCATTCAAAAACAAACTCACAATTATTTAACGCATAAGTAAAATTATATAACCAAAATTAATTCAAATGAAATAGTATAAGAACGCCCTTAGGATTTACCCTTCAGAATTCCAAATCCGTACAATCCCACGGTCACCAACTGTTATAAAACAAATTTCAGGTAATCCACTTTTCTTCCCACTTTGCTTCTTGCAGGAACCCAAATAGGATGATAATGGAGTTCCAGAATGGACTGCACACACAGCTTCAAGAACCTCATATGTTGTTACAGTCTTCATGCAGCTATAGTCATGAAGGTCCCACAAGATTACAACCTAAAACCATTCAGCAATCAATATCTTGTTAACATATCAACAGCATTGGAAAGTAAACAGCAGGATAAATAATGCTCAGTGAGCTGTCCAGTGAGACAGAGTAATTAGGCATTTGAGAAAATATGTTGACAAAAAAAATTCAGGATTGCATAACAACAAAATAATTATACAAAAGCATATTCTTATGTCAGTATAGACAATCTAGTTAAGGTTGGCCACTAAAACCCTTCACTATCCATGATCTAATCATTCATGACCCAAAACAACCCCAGTCACAATATTTAATTGGCGCACACTCAGATCAAACTTAGCCGCGTCTATTACAAAGACTAAGGCTCAGAACAAACAAAGAGAATACTAGGTGGTACTGAATGAAAAAAATAAAAGCGTAAACTGAGGCACACAGATGCATGCACATGTAACAGAAAATTAGCACTAAAGTATTGAGTGAACCCAAGATTAGTTCAGGCGTTACCTTATCTCTTCCAGCTGTGAGCAAAGTCCATCCGTCTTCAGACAGTGCCATAGAAGTTACTGTTGAGTTATGCGCATTAAGCGTCGCAACGCACTTCTTGGTTAATAGGTCCCAAACATGCACATTTGTATCATCGCTTGCAGAGAAAAGCTAGTAAAATAGAGACCAGTCAGCATGATGAGTTGTTACAAATGCACAAAAGTAGTTTCAACCCACTTCATCTGGAACCATAAAGGCGGAAACGACAGGTAAGATCTATGTGGACATTGAGCTTACAAGTTGTTTAGTAGGATCAGGATGGAAGAGAACACTAGAAACAACCCCTTTGTGGCCTTTAAAGTAATGAGTGCAAAAGCTGCCATCAACATCCCAAACAAGAACCTTCCTATCAGCTCCGGCAGTCGCAAGCAATCCACCAGACGGGTGACAAGACATTCCCATCACTGGCCCCTCATGACCCTACTCCGAAACCGAAAATGTCATACCCAATAATTTTTCATTTTAGTAATAGTAACTAATTAATCAGCAGCCAAAGAGAAGCATTTGATTTGATTTGAATTGATTAGGAAATTACCTTCCAAGAACGCACGCACTTCAAGGTGGAGAGGTCCCAAATCCTAATTTGGCGACTGTGACCGGCGGAGAAGAGCAGCCTGTTGTCGGGGCTGAGAGCCAAAGCGGTAACTTCATCTAAGTCGACTTCAATGGTAGACCGAATCGAGGCGTTCGATGAATCCACGATCTTAATGGATTCGCCGCACTTGCAGGCGATGAATGAGCCGTCGGATGAGACGGCGAAGGGACCGCCGGAGTAGAACTGCTGCAGAGATGGCACGCACCGGTAGTTCTTCTTCAGAGGTAGAGACGCCATGAGAGAACAGGTGGAGCTCCGCACTCAACGGTTGCAGAGAAAGAGAGAGAGAGAGAGAGAGAGAGAGAGAGAGAGAGAGTCCAAAACCGCTAAATGTGTGGGAGCTCAGATAGGGTTTAAGGATGCTATCAACAAAAACCGAATAGGGTTTAACGAAAAATAAAAGAAAGACGAAGGAGAGAGGGAGAGAGAGAGAGGCAGCCCAAAATATGGGCCAAGGAGGTGATGGGCTTCACTTGGACTGGAGAGTTGTAAAATCTTGGTAAGATTTTAATCCATTTTTTGGTGGGCTTTCGATGATAAAACTAGCGAAAACCATTAAAAAGTTTCACATCTAAAACCTTTTTTGTATCAAGAACATTTTTTTTACTTTGAGACAAAGAACAAAAAAGGAGTCACTCATGAAGTTTTGATTAAACAAAAATGTCCTTGATATATAATAATAAAAAGTGCCCTTAATGATATAAAAAAGTTTTGCGAGGTGCTTTTTATTTTTACTTTTTTGTAAATATTATTAGACAGTAGTGCTCTGTTGTTTCTCATATTGAATAATATAGTTATAGAGGCTATAAAGACTCGTTTAAGATTGCTTTTGAAAATATGTAGTACATTTATTCAGATTTCAATTTTTTTTTTTTTTTGACATTTGGAAGTGTTTCCTAAATAGAGGTGGACTATGTCTATTTATGTGTGACCTTTTTGTATTAAAGATGTGGTTAGCATTCGTAAAGGTGGTCGCTAAGCGGGGTCCAAATAGTTTCATTTCTAATTCATTTGTTTAGCACCATAAATCAAACTATTAATGACATGCTTACTTATTTAGAATATATGCGGAAAAAATGATAGAATCCTCATGTCGAGGATTACGATGACCTATTAATCTCCATTATCCTTTGACACTTGAGTTATTCAAAAAAATTTAAAAAGTATTCCTTCTAGTGCAAGTAAAATTTACTATCTAGTACTATGACCCAATGGTTTTTCTTTTGACATGTAAGTAAGAGGTTACGTGTCCAACTCACGTGGATGACGAGGACATGTTTTCTTTGTGTTGAGTTTAGGTAGTGACCGACACATGCCATAGTATAGTCCAATCCCCTTTCTTTTTAAAGTCAAATAATTATACAAGTAAAATTCACGTGGAACATGAAAGAAAAATCTTGAAAGTGAAATGGAGCAACAGTTCCCTCATGTTGTTAGACATCCATGTGGTACCTACCTTAAGATCTATAGTTTCTTGTTTTAATGCATGCCTTGTTCGTATGTAGGCATGCAGGAAGAAGAGTAGCTATTTGGTTTTCAACAACAAAAACTAGGGAATAAGAAGACCGTTGGGTACTGGAAATTGTATAATTGGCTGAGAAGGTCAGTTCGTGGGGGTGGGGGTGGAGGTGGAGGGAGGGGCTTTACGCAATAATCAATTAGTTGGAGGTGGGGTAGGCAGGCAGCGTGTTGAATTTTCATTTCTTTTGGTAAATTACTAGATATACTAATTATGTCTTAATCAGACTAATTATGCCTTAATCATAAGGGAAGGCTTTAGCCATGCCTGGTCAACTTTGGACTTTGTTTTACTTTGTCTTATGGTACTTTCAATTCTTGCTAACCTCTCCCCAATCGTTAATTATTTCGTAACTTTTTTTTAATTTGATGTGCAATGTACGACAAGTTTTTTATGCAAACAACTCTAACTTAACAAAATAATTGACAAAATCGACGGTTTAAAAGATAATGACATGCCACTTAGGACCACGGTCTATTGGTATTTCTCTTCACTTGTAAGTAAAAAGGTCTTAGGTTCGATTTTCGCCAAATGCAAAGTTGAACCACATTATTCTGGCAATCTCATTGTAAGGCTTAATTCACTTCTCCATCCCTTTAGTGTAGATACTATCGATTGTTCAAAAGAAAGAAAGACAATGACATGCCACTTAGTACTACTGTCTAATGAAATTTTCGCCAAATGCGAATTTAAACTACATTATACTAGCACATTGTGAGGCTTAGTCCACCTTCTTCCCTTAGTGTAGATAATATTATTTGTTTTAAGAAAAGAAAAAAAAAAGACAATAACATAAGTTGAAAGTTCAAAACAAGTTATATAAGCAAAATTAAAATTTTAAAAGACAAAGTGGAATAATAATGTCTAATATTCAAAGGTCAATGTTGAAGGAAAGGGACTTAGTAACAGCTATTGAGAAGTCAACATATCACTCTTGATATTTTGGCTTATTATAGGAGACAAATTTGTAATTGAATTGTATAAATTTCTATTTCTTTTGAATATCTGGAATGTAGGCTAGATTACTTCTTTGTCAAGAGAACCTCTTTGAATAAAAGTCTTCTTATATCATTAGAAGAAAACTCACTTTTGCATAACACTTTGTCCGCTATTTTATATGGTACCAGAGTTAAGTTAAAAGCGTTGTTCTTGTGGCGCTACTCCCTTTTGTTGTTATTTCAAAGTAGCGTTTTTTTTTTCGTCGACCATTGCCATGTCTAAAGACGAGCTATTGAGCGGAAGCAATTATGATGCCAAGGCTGACACTTCCAATCCATTGCTCATCCACCATTCAGATCATTCAAATCACCCATCAATAATTTTAGTCTCGAAACCACTTAACGGGCGCAATTATTTTACCTGGCGCCGTGCCATGAAGATCTCACTGGGTGTCAAAAACAAACTTGGCTTTGTTGATGGTACTGTCACACAACCCTCCGCCAAGGCCAAGCTGGGCGATCATTCTTTATGGCAGAGATGCAACGAAATGATCAATGCATGGCCAATCATTACCAACGTTTAAAATAATCTAATTATTAACTTTCATATCATTTAAT
Organism: Heteromeles arbutifolia; assembly: GCA_024362995.1. NCBI lineage: Eukaryota > Viridiplantae > Streptophyta > Magnoliopsida > Rosales > Rosaceae > Heteromeles > Heteromeles arbutifolia. The sequence continues at coordinate 35,311,986 of JANCRC010000009.1, read as the reverse complement.
TTACAAAATTTAATCTACAAATTTAGTTCCTCTAACATTACCTTATAAAAAACCATCCTATGGACAGCAACCATTGAATACGACAGCAGGAAGGCTTGGTTGGTTGATGATTGAACGTGTGGTAAGGCATGCTTCTCCTCCTAACCCTTTTACAACCCCATCTGCCAAAACTCAACACACCCCTCTCTCTCTCTCTCTCTCTCTCTCTCTCTCTCTAACACAAACAGCAACCCTTGTTCCTACCTACTCCTCCTCACCCCATCTGGCCTCTCCTCCTTGTATTTATTACTTCTCACAAACTCCACTTTTTTCTGATCAACAACAACAACGACGCACACGTAGCTGCTCTCTCTCTCTCACACACACAGAGCAACCCTTGTTCGTACCTACCTCCTCCTTCTTACCCCATCTCCTTGTATTTATTACTTCTCACAAACTCCACTTTTTTGTGACCAACAACAACAACGCGCACGTAGCTACTCTCTCTCTTTCTTCTCTCTGATCATCATTTGATTCATTTCTGCTAGCCAGCTATATTATATCAAGCCTCCTCTTTCTCCAATTCTTATTTTTCTGTATATTTCAATCTGTTTGTTGGTCGATATATCACACACAAAGAAGCAACAGTCACCATGATCTCCATTGCTTCTAATTCCATTGAAACCCAAAAGCCGGCAGACACATCTACCAATCTCTTGCCTCCTCTGATTAATTCTACCTCCCAACAAAACCTAACCCAATTGCAACCCCCCGCCTGCACCAACAATATTATTGATTCCACCACCGCCACCGCCACCATTAACAATGTATTCAGATCAAAACTACCAGACATACCCATCCCCAACCACCTCCCTCTCCACACCTACTGCTTCCAGAACCTCCCCGAGTTCTCCGACAGGCCTTGCTTGATTGTGGGCTCCACCGGAAAATCATACTCTTTCTCCGAGACCCACCTCATTTCTCAGAAGACCGGCGCCGGCCTCTCCAACCTCGGCATCCAAAAAGGCGACGTCATCATGATCCTCCTCCAAAACTGCGCAGAGTTCGTCTTCGCTTTTATGGGCGCTTCCCTGATCGGCGCCGTTACCACCACCGCCAACCCCTTCTACACAACTGCCGAGATTTTCAAGCAGGTCAAGGCCGCTAATGCCAAACTCATCATCACTCAATCCCAATACGTCGATAAGCTCCGAGAACATCCCTCCTCCGCCGACGGTGCCGACCAGAATAACTACCCAAAACTCGGCGAAGACTTTAAGGTCGTCACTGTTGACGATCCTCCGGAGGATTGCTTGCATTTCTCCGTGCTCTCCGAGGCCAACGAGAAGGAGCTTCCGGACGTGTTGATCGACGCGGAGGACCCGGTGGCCCTACCGTTCTCTTCGGGGACCACGGGGCTCCCCAAGGGAGTCATTCTAACACACAAGAGCTTGGTCACCAGCGTGGCCCAGCAGGTGGACGGAGAGAATCCAAACCTCTACTTGAAGGAGGACGACGTCGTATTGTGCGTGCTGCCGTTGTTTCACATATTTTCGTTGAACAGCGTGCTGATGTGCTCGCTGCGAGCAGGGGCCGGAGTTCTGCTGATGCACAAGTTTGAGATAGGTACGCTTCTGGAGCTGATTCAGCGGTACCGAGTGTCGGTGGCAGCGGTGGTGCCGCCGCTGGTTATAGCGCTGGCGAAGAACCCAATGGTGGCGGAGTTCGACCTGAGCTCTATTAGGGTGGTGTTGTCGGGAGCGGCGCCCCTGGGGAAGGAGCTGGAGGAGGCGCTCAAGAGCCGAGTCCCTCAGGCAGTGTTGGGTCAGGTTAGTACAAGTGTACACATGACTTGTTTCGTTTCTCAATGGATTCTTCAGCCAATCATCTCACATTCATTTCATTCATGCTAGTTAAATTAGCACCGTCCATTCAGACAAAATCACGGAATATTATTACAAATCTAAATCGGATCGGATGACATTCATAGCCGTAGTACAGCCCCCTCAAGACAATATTGAATATTGTCTAGCTCAGTACGTAGCTCCCGCGTTGACCATATGAATTGTAAATCTAACATTTCTTTGGTATTAGTCACAATTATTTACAGAGGGAACCTAATAATTCAAAATTAGCAGTTTAAGTGGAGTGTAGTGTTGAAGTGTTGTTGTAGGGTAGAGGAGAATGAGCGTTGGGAACATTTGTTGTTGTTGATATGCCGGTCAATTTACGTGACATGTGTACACAAACAATCTGCCGCTGGAGAAACAAACTTACGTGACTGTTTTGTTAAGTTGTTAGAGTGTGTGTTGAGAAACAAACTTACGTGTTCCTAATATTTTTTTCAAATTAATTAATTTAAGAGTAATACTAGGGAGACAAAGTTGTAGATAAAATTTGTAAACTAAATGATATGTGAACAAATTGAAATGAACACGTTTATCAACGCCTAAGTAATAATCCAATTAACAACTTCCATGTCATTTAATTTATAAATTTTGTCTAAAAATTTAATCTTCATAACAATTACTCTTAATTTAATCCTCACCCACATGGCATATACACACACACACATGCTCTCTCGTGCACCCCCAAATTGGCCGCTCCATAGCCTCAAACTTAGCTAATTCCCTTCAAAATTTGTTCTATGAAATATTAGGATCACCTTATTGGATTACGGGTTATTAGTTAAATGAATGCATGGGGCTAATGGCTTGGGAATTTGTCTTTTTAAATTATATTTTCAGTTCTCTATAGTTTCGATAGAATTGTTGTATCCCAAAAAAAGTTATGATATGGATGTACGTGTTACAATAGCAGCCACAAAAGCAAGCAATAACAAATAAAATAATTGAAGACGGAGACCCTAGCGAATAGATCGGGGCGTCGGATGGATGCATGCATGCAGTCACACTCGTGGATAGCAATGATCAAGGGAATTAAAGACCGCTCTCGTAAACCCTATTTTATTGGACCAAAATTTAATAGCTAATGTTTGATCGTTTAACAATTTCAAGTACTAATTAGAATCTGCTTACCAGTTATCTTAACTGAGTTATGTGCATGTAAATCGTAATTAGTTGAAGCTATTAAGTGTTAACAATATGGTTAACTAATTAATTACTGTGAATGAAATGAATGTAGGGTTATGGAATGACGGAGGCAGGGCCGGTGCTGTCAATGTGCACGGCATTCGCAAAGGAACCGATGCCAACCAAGTCAGGGTCGTGTGGGACGGTGGTCCGAAATGCAGAGCTCAAGGTCCTTGACCCTAAAACTGGTCTGTCACTCGACTATAACCAACCAGGCGAGATTTGCATCCGTGGCTCTCAAATTATGAAAGGTATAATTAACTACCTATCCTAAATATTAATCCGCGTTAATTAATTACTTATCGATCTCTGTTCTTTCTGATTAATTTCTCCTAAATAATTAACCGTAAATATACGTACGATGCGTACCCTACCAGGATATTTGAATGACGCTGCGGCTACGGCAACCACCATAGACACAGAGGGCTGGCTTCACACTGGTGACGTGGGTTATGTGGATGATGACGATGAGGTTTTCATCGTTGACAGAGTCAAGGAGCTCATCAAATTCAAAGGCTTCCAAGTATGCATGTTATTATAATATAATTTTCGTTAATGATGAGTTAATTAAGAAGCTTAATATATATATAGCATTAATCTTTCAATAAAATAAAATAAATTTAATTCGAGCTTTTGTACAATCATTCACGAATGAACGACGTACTTTAATCTTTCAATAAAATAAAATAAATTTAATTCGAGCTTTTATACAATCATTCGCGAATGAACGACGTACATATACACACACACACACACACACATATATCGAGGGGCTAATATATATAATCCTGTTTTACAGGTGCCACCAGCTGAGCTGGAGTCCCTCCTTATAAGCCACCCATCAATTGCAGATGCGGCCGTTGTTCCGTAAGTATTTTTACACAAACAATGTCTTAATCCCATTAATTAATCACTAAAAATGCTCGCAAAACCTTGATCGAAGCATAACGTATTTGTGTTATCAATGATTGCAATTAACGAGCAGGCAAACAGATGATGCTGCTGGTGAGGTTCCCGTTGCATTTGTGGTTCGGTCTGATGGTCTTGAACTTACTGAAGAGACTGTAAAAGAATTTATAGCAAAACAGGTACATCATACAAATATATATATATATATGTGTGTGTGTGTGTGTGTGTGTGTATAAATTTGCAATGGAATTGATAATAATTTATTTGTCTGGAATAGTGAAATTGAATGAATGAAACTGCATGCAGGTGGTGTTTTACAAGAGACTGCACAAGGTGCACTTTGTCCATGCAATTCCAAAGTCTGCGGCTGGAAAGATCTTGAGAAAAGACCTGAGAGCCAAGCTTGCCACCGCAACCCCACCGCTGCCCTAATTTTGATGAATCATCTTAATTAGCATGTACTGTATCATAATGTTATTATTTTTCCCATTTGAAGGTGAAAACCGGGCTCGAACAATCCTACGTGTAATTCTTTGAAACACTATATCAACTTTGGTATCCATCATTTCATATCATATCAAATTTGTTGATGAATAAGAACATGACGATTTTAATTGGTACCTTTATATGATTAATATCTCTGACTTAACCACTACTCTTTATCTCTTATGTATTCATAGTTGAGAAAGTTAATTTATAGTCATTAAATTCTATTTTAATTATCTAACTTTTCCTTTTTAATTAAGTCCCGGAAAATACTAACCTAGATACTACGTTTTAAGAAAGTTTTAAGGATGACTGATATAAAAGAAAATTTGTTTTATATATTTTTTTGAGTACTGATAATCCCATCCTATTGTCCTATTTTCCCACCCATATTTTAATAAAAATCTCAAAAGTATTAATAACATGTTTATAATTTTATAAAAAGACTGTTAAACCCCTACCCCATTTATCCCCCATCGTCTCTCTCCATCCCCGTTTCTCTGTTCCGTTTCATCTCTCTTTTATCGGCTTTTGCACCGACCACCACGGTAGGAAGCATGAAGGATCAGGAGGAGCATGGCAAAGTTGTGGTGATGGAGGAAGGGCAAGAGGAGTGCTCCTCTCCTCTGGGGCAAGTCACTTCTCGTTTGGGGCTTAGATTTCAATTTCTATTGAATTTGAATGGTTGTGGAGATTGAAAGCGTCATCATGGCGGTAATTAACTTTTTAGTTTGTTTTTTTTATTACTCTGAACTTCATTGCTTGATAGTTGCTACAAGTGCAAGTGACTTGTTGCCGTAGTACAAAATCTAGAGATACATAGCTTGTGGACAAGATTGAGAAAATGGTATTGGATTATGGGATTTTGGGTTGGCTAATTGACGCGTTTTGCTGCTAAATGAAGTTGGAAACAAGATAATAATGGTGTGGTGCTGGTGCTGTGATAAAGGTTATTTTTGGAATAATAGAGGGTGGGAAAATAAGATTTTAATTTTTTTAATTTTTATATTGGGTGAGAATATAAAGGGGTGGAGAAATAAGACAATGGGGTGGGTCTAGTATCACTTTTTTTTTTGTTAAGCTGGGTATCGCTAGCCAAAATTTTTGTCATTTTTTTTTTGTTTTAAGAAAATGGTGTAGCTTAATAAAATGATTTAAAAAGTTGATGTTCAACTTAATTTATAACAAAAATGTTATTCTTATAATCTATTTATACTATCATTTGTATTATAAAGAAAAGATGAAAATTGAATAATGTTCCCACATACATAAAATACCAAGAGGATTATGGGGATTCTCCAATCACATATGTTCATCGTATATCATGCGGTCATAAATCATTGTAAATTTTTTTATTTAAAATTGAATATAAACAGTACTTGAAAAAAACTGACCGCACAATTTACGATGAACGAATGTGATTGGAGGATCCCCAGAATCCTCACAAAGAGGAGAGATTTTTCAATGTAATCAGTACACGAGGTGGTACATAACGTGTCACTATACAATAGTGGAATATGTGTGCTAAAAAATTAATAACTTAAAAAATAAAATTTCTCACCACACCACTTCTATTAAAACACGTAATATATCACTTGTGTTCCTATCATAATGAAAAATCTCTCCACAAAGAAGATCCGGGATCCTCTCTCCATAAATTATTTTAGAAGCGCGAAAGTTACACATGCAGACTCTTAACAACACAAACCCTACAAAAACCCTCAACTGAAAACGTCTAAACCCCCCATCTGCCGCCTTGTATTCTTCGCCAGCAAAACGAAGAGGGCATTCATCCCCATCCGATGTGAGAAAGAATATTAGATTTCCTTGGTCATCAAGACAAACATTTTTTCTCCCAACAAACATAAATTAATTAAACCTCTCTAAAACCCTCCTCCCACTTTTTTCCCTTCTAAAAATCCAATTAATTCCAAAGGGTTTTGCTTTTCACTAAAACCCCCAAAAGGAATTGCAAATATGGCCAAGCCCACATACGCATTAGGGCTTATCACCGCCGTGGCCGCCTCCGCCTCCACCTCCTTGTCCAAGACTAACTCCAACTGTGCTTATGCCGACGGCCCTTTCAACTTCTCTCCCTTCTCTTCTTCTCCTTCCAATGCTTCCCAACAACCCTCCTCCCTTTCTTCTCCGCTCCAATCTGCGCCGTCAGTTTCGCCGCCATCGACCTCCCCGACCGGAGGTGCTGCCGAGCCCCCTCCCCCACCCAAGGTTCGCAATGATCAACCCAGGACATCTGCCGCTGGCTTCGATCCTGAGCCTCTGGAACGCGCTGCTAAGTTGTTGGACAAAATCGCCAAATCTTCTAGTGCCAAAGAGGTTGCAATTTAGGGCCTTTTCTTTGCATCTTTTTCAGGAATTATATTTGATTTGTTTTTTTGTTTTTAACTGGGATTTTTGGATTTTGATCTTCTGCTTTATTGACGGGCTCTGTTTGTTATTTAGTTACTTTATAGAAATATAACTTTTAATATTTGATGGTTCATGTCTAAATTCAGAAGTTGGAATGCACTTATGGAATATGCCATTTATTTCGTCTTATTATTTGTCCATGTTTGTGCTTGGAGAGAAGTAGCAGGATGTGTTAGAAATTTCATCAAGCAGCCCTTTTATTTTGATGGTTTTCCGTGAATTGATGTTTTTTTTAATGGTTGCTCTTTTGCCACTGCATAGGTCATCGGAGCTACAGTGAAGCATGAAGAGACAAGGCAGGCTGAGTTGAACGCAAAGGCTGCGGAGTATGCTGCCATGAAAGCCCAAACTGAAGCGGTAAGATGTTCTACTTATTACCCCCATTAGGCTTTTTTGGATTAGTGACACTCCTATAAGTTGGTAAATTCCCGATGTGATTCTCCTGGCACCAGCTTTTCTGAAGTCATCTACTTCATGACAGGATACGAAGAAGGCCATCTACGAGGAGCAGAAAAAGCTAGCTCAGTTTCAAGCCCAAACAAATTCCCAAATGGCTAGGTATCAGGATGAATTGGCAAAGAAGAGGATGGAGGCAAGCTGACTTGGAGCTTTTTTTTGGGATTTCACACGGAAGCTTTTGGAGAATACGAAATTCAATTCTAGATTTAATTCGTTGATGTTAATGCAGAATGAAAATAGATTGGCAAGAGAGAGGAACCAAGAGATGGTAAAATGGCAAGAAGAATCAGCAAGTAGGCTGGAGCAAACTCGTCGACAAATAGAAGCTGATATCCAAGAGGAGCGTCGACAGACTGCAAAGGAGCAGTCTGACCTAGATCGTAAAAATTTCTTGGCGAAGGCCTTGGCAGATGCAGAAGGGAGAGCCCTTGAAGCAAAGCTAACCGCAGAAATAAAAAGGGACCTGCTGTTAGAGAAAGCAAAAGCTGAGAAAGAGAAATGGGTTTCTGCCATAAATACCACCTTTGATCATATTGGAGGTACTTGCCATACTCATTACCTATTCCTATATCTTATACAAAGAAGGATGATTCTTCTTCAAACTAAAAAACGGCGGCTCGGTGGCTCTACTATTTGCCACCGTTGAAGATCGAACTAGGGAAAGTTCATGTTATTTCTTAAAAAACTGTTGATGCAGAAATAGCTATTTTTTTGCAGGTGGCTTGAAAGCGATTCTGACAGATCAGAATAAACTAGTTGTTGCTGTTGGGGGAGTTACAGCTCTAGCTGCAGGTGTTTACACAACAAGGTCTGTGTTGATATTTTATTCGAATATTTGAAATACCGCATTTTCCCTTTACCTATGTGTGGCCTTTCCTTTGAAAGCTAGGGATCTATTTTTTTCTTTATATACTCCTGGTTCATCTTCTCTTAATTTGCTTAGCAAGTTTTGTATGTTTTCCATGTGGAGAAAGCAAAAAAAAGCTGTGTTGGCATTTGACTCTCTCTCTCCCCTGGGACCAACTCGGACATGAAACTCTAGATCGGTTATTCCCTTAGTAAATGCCCATGAATTGTTAACTTCTGGAACTTAGTTTGTTTTTTGTTTTGTTCTTCTTTTCTGGATTGATATTTGATTCACAGAGATAGACTTGCAGTTAAAGTCATAGCAGGTTAAGAGTCTACCTTCGTGAAATAACTTGTGTACCTTGCCGTTTTCTTATGCACGTCTCATTTGTCCAAATGCAGAGAAGGTTCAAAGGTGATATGGAGCTATGTGGATAGAATATTGGGACAACCATCTTTGATCAGAGAGTCCTCTAAAGGGAAATACCCTTGGTCAGGATTATTCTCAGGTTCTATAAGCGCCCTATCTCTCGGTGGAAAAAAGGGTCAAATACAAAATGGGAAGGCCTTTGGTGATGTTGTTTTACACCCTTCTCTTCAGAAAAGAATCGAACACTTGGCTAAGGCAACTGCGAATACAAAATCTCATCAAGCACCGTTCAGAAACATGCTCTTCTATGGTCCTCCAGGAACTGGGAAGACAATGGCTGCTAGAGAGATGGCTCGTAAATCTGTATGATATCTGACCCTATCTTCAAACCAGTATTCAGTTTTAATTTCCATTTTGTTGCTTCTTCTGCTAGACAATATTGAGCACTCCTGGATGTGCGGTTATTTAGGAAAGTAGTTACTTGCCATTAACTATAATAAAACTTCTAGAACTGTGTTTATGATTTTAATGTGTTTCTATATTATTTCAACGTAGTTTTTATGTTTTGACTTTTGCTTCAGAGTCCATATCTTGAATGGAAAGTTTTAGTAATTTGTTCCATGACAGCTCCATTCATACTCGGATGATTTTGATCTGCCAGCGTTTGTTTTATTTTCATCCTTCATCCTTAACATAACCTTCCTTCTCATATTTGTCTATGCTTGATTCAAATTGTCTTTAGGGATTAGACTACGCATTGATGACGGGAGGGGATGTTGCTCCACTTGGACCAAGGGCTGTTACCAAGATACATGAGTTATTTGATTGGGCCAAAAAGTCACGGCAGGGTCTGCTACTTTTCATTGATGAAGCTGATGCATTTTTGTGTGAGTAAGTCATTCAATTAACAGGCATGAAAATGGTGTTTTAATTTATTGTAGTCTCGTAGAAGAGAACTTGCACTCTCTGACTGATCGATTGAAAACTCACCTGAGAGGGTTGAATGTGTTTAACAAAACTTGCAGGCGGAACAAAACCTATATGAGTGAAGCCCAAAGAAGTGCACTCAACGCTCTCCTGTTCCGCACTGGTGACCAATCCAAGGACATAGTCCTTGCCCTTGCCACAAACCGTCCTGCTGATCTGGATTCAGCTGTGGCCGATCGTATTGATGAAGTGCTTGAATTCCCTTTGCCCGGGGAAGAGGAACGCTTTAAGCTGCTGAAATTGTATCTGGACAAGTACATTGCTCAGGCTGGTTCATTAAGCAAATCTGGTTGGTTCCGTAATTTGTTTAAGAAACAACCACAGAGGATAGAGATGAAGGGGTTGACAGATGATATGGTTAGAGAAGCAGCGCCAAAGACTGAAGGGTTCTCTGGGAGAGAAATAGCAAAACTAATGGCAAGCATCCAAGCTGCGGTTTATGGGAGTAAGGATTGTGTGCTTGATCCAAGAGTATTTCGTGAAGTTGTAGACTACAAGGTTGCTGAGCATCAACAGAGAAGAAAATTTGCAGCTGGAGATAAAGGTGGCGTTTAGAGTAATAGCGTGTCCAGTAAGTTATTTTATAAATTATGGGGGAGGCAGTTTTGTTTCTGTTAGGTTAGGTTAGTAAACTGGGTAGAGATAAAAGGCTGACCTTGACGTTTACTTGGAGAGGGAATCATAGAGAAGCCTGGCTGGGGCTTTTTAATTTTGGGCATGAACAAAACAAATGATGTTATTCATTATTTGCCCCCCATCACTGGAGGGGTTTTTGTTTAATTTTTTAAATTTATTGCTCATGGCGGTTGAGAAGTATTCATGCTTCATACCGTAGGCATATATTCAAATAAATTTACTTGTGTTCCTTTCCGTTCCGTTCCGTTCCCAGGATTTTCAATGTATCTAGCGTCGACAATGAAAATACGTTCATCATCTCGGAACTCCGGTTGTGCAAGCAGAGTGACAGAAAAACTTTATCGATACAAAATTACGCGTTGATCATACAAATCTTACATGAACACCCGATCAAATCGAAAAGCGTCTTTACAAGTGACAAACAACTCATCATAACATATCGTACATCAGGTAACAGAGATGACAATAAGTGAAGTGGCGAATGAAATTTGGTGGTCATTGAATTATCACTTGCAGGTTTTCTAGTGGTGGTGATGCTGCTCATATCGATCGAAGACCGCAATACTTGCACATCGCTGGCTCATCCAGGACAAAGGCATATGTCTCTGGGACTGGACACCATCATATGACTATGACGAATGAAACCAACAATCAAACGCTGAAAAACAAAGGATGAACAATAATATAGGACACCGTACAGAAGGGACTGTCAAATTAATCGTATGATTATATTCTTGTACGTAGGCGGACAATTCTCTTCAAACTACATAAACAATCCACTTTGAATTCTATTACAACGAAACGGAGGCCTAAAAACAGTAAAACTAAAAAAAGAATGGGATAAAAATTACAGTAGCACATATTGAACATGACATGCAAAGCAAAGCATTTGCCACAGCCAACATCCTCCCGAGTATCAAACCAACCAAGACTCATCTGCTTGTTTGTAACCTAAACTACATCCAACTTATGGCAATATCTAACAACGATAATCATGAGGGTGCGTGATGACCTATTCACTTCCGGCAAACTACTCTCCACAATATACAGATATGCTAACACTATTGTCCATGGTGCTCATGCTTGACACGTGCTTTCAGTATTCCGGGAAGGGGTGGTGACATTGGTGGTGGTCTAATTGGTGTGTTTAGCATTGAAGAAAGAGGGATTTGCGGCTGATACATGCCCGACATGCTACAACCTTCGCCTCCATCTACAATTAAATTTTGTGTCGCATCATCACCCTGCTGTCTATTACAAAACTTCATTGCCTTCAAAACATAGTTGTCATCATGGAGCTCAAATGGGGTGCTGCAAAAACAAGATGAAATAAAATCAAAAGATAAGAAAAATAACGAGTGCAACACTTTTTAACAATTGAAAAAACTTCTTATTGAGCTATTACACAGAGACAGAGTTGACCCATTAACAGCGGACAATCGTGTATAGATGTTATGTTACTACCAAGATAGTAACATCTATCATGTCGTTCTGTTTACAACAATATAAGAATGAAAGTTACCTATTGAAGTCAAAATGCACAAGCTGCATATCTTCTGATATTTCCACCTCAACAGTTGCATGAGGGCGAGTCTAGGGATAAAAGAAATAGATAAATAATAAGTACGAGGCATGATAAAGCAACTCAGAGTCTAGGGAAAACTAAAACGCCAGACCATAATATCAGGCACTTCTGATATCTCCACGTAAAAGTTCAAAGAAAAACACTTATACATCCTTCTAAAGCATCTAGGAAAAGAAGAGCACAATCAGTGCACGAGTTATTAGTGTGACAACAGAAGTAATCAAGAACCAGATAACAACAAACTTGCACAAAAGGATTTCTGGCAGCAAATTAGTCAAGTAAAGCTAATCAAATGCTTGTTCTTGTTTCGAACGGGATTGAAATATGACGGTTATAGTTGGTATAAAATATAATAAATCTTGTATCAAGCAGAAGGTTACACGTCACATATCACAAACCAACCAACCAAATCACACCAACTCTTCAAATCCAAACCATTTTGTTTTCATGCATCATACGTCAAAAAAGTACTAAATTCTGAACTATTTCTCAGAATGTGTAGTCATGAAACAAGGGAAACCTTGAGAAGAAAACTTGCCTGCACAAGAATGAAAGGTAAAGCCACGCCTCCACTGGGCGCATCTCCAGAGTGGTATAATTGCTCATTCCGTTGTATCAGATTTTGAAGACCCACGTACTGATAAAAGAGATAAGAATGTTAGTGTGTGCAGACACTGATCTACATGGTTGAGTGCATTGTATCATTCAGACATGTTTTCGCAGAACTACATTAGTAATTATAGTTGAAAATAGCTATTCATTACTTGTTCCTCCAGCTCTTGTAGATAGGCAGCTTTCTTTTCGATCCTATTTCTCAATCCCATGCGCTCAGTCTGCATTTAGTACATGTATAACTAGTTTTATAATCTCAAAATTGGTCTACAATGGTCAACAGATAATAAACCACTTAATATACAAGAGAGGAAAAATAGACTGCAATCAGACCTTCAGTTCTTCAATATCATTCAGGCTTGTACGAGGCAAACCCTTCCATTGTATTTCTTTTTTATCTTTAGATATAATATCCATTGCCATAAGAACATTGAGGGCATCATATACCCTTCGCCTGATGTTCTTCTCATCATCTTGTTGCTGCTAAATAAATTTGAACCCAAGTCAGGAAAAAGTTAGCAAGTTCATTCCAGTTTTTCCCCAGAAGACTGCAGATGTATCAGCTACGTTATCAAACCTGATCAGGGGATGTAACAGCATTGCTAGGGTCAGCAAACTCCGCTACAAGTTCATCTGCAACCTGGAATGCACTTCAAACTCTTAGGTTTAAGATTGTACTCAAACTTCTTTAAACAAATATTGTCTCAAAATAAAAGATATATGTTATACACTAACGAGAAAAGAGAAATAAATGGGGGCCAAAGGAACAGAACTTATATACATGTGGATCTTGCGAAAAACTATTTTCTGTTATGTCAGTTTTAAATCACATTGCACTGCTCTCTTAATGCTAACACCATTGCCTAATGAGTCCCCTTTGCTCCAACAGCTTTCGCACCATTGTTCCCAAGCAAGCATTTGATACATTACTCCCACTAAACAGCATGGCTTCAGATGATGTTGAAATTTAAGTGACCTCTGAGATTATACCATTCTCTGTAACAACAAGGTCATTCATCCACACATGTCTAAGGACTAAGGAGTAAGCAAAACCTCAGCAATCAGAGGAGGAACACCTCAGTAGTTAGAGGAGAAACATTAGAGTCACTAGCCTGCGAATACTAGCCTATGAATCACCTTTCTTTAGCCCCAAACAGGCAGACACACATGTCAAGTGGTTGCTTGATAAGAAGAATCCAAATTTGTTAATTACCAATCCTTGATGGATGCTACAATAACCCACTTCAGTAACCTATTAGATCAAGATATGCATGAACTCTACTAGTTTCTACATGCAAACAAGTACTGAGGAGAAAGAAATGCTCCCTGATATCATGCATAATCCATTTGATACATAGGACCAGGAGTGAGCACTCTTAGGGCAAAATTGAAAAAGAACAATAAACATAAACAATCAAACTGACTTGAAGAAACCATCCAACCTCATTATAAGTGGTTCTTCCTTTGCTCTCCACTTTCTCGCACACTGGACACAAGCAACACAGAATCAGACAATCAAGGAGACGAAGTATAAGCATGGACAATAACAACAGTGTCCATCCCTTTAATGCAATACAGAGGCAGTTAAATTCAACCACCTTTATGGAAGGAAAAACAGAATGCAACAAGGAAATAAGATAAGACACGAAGGCGATCAATGAAGCACCTTTCATGCTGAATTGGCGTAGTCCTCTTCCATTCTTATCACCTGCCACAGCCCGTTGACCTCGCTTCTTCTTCTTGCTACTGTTCAAAAGAAATTTAACAAGTGCTGTAAATGAATCACTGTCAATTATCAAACAAAAGTTTTACAAACATGTGCACACATCAGAGTCCTGATTTTGGCTCTCTCGTCACCATATCTTAGTAGCATAAAGTAGAGTGCTAGTTAACCCAATCTAATCGGTGACGAGAAAGCCGAAGTCAGGACTCTGAAACTAAACAATGTGGCTGCATATTCTATGAATATATGCAGTGGACATGCATATAATCAGAGATTCAGGGAACTCAAATGAAAAACAAAATCAAATTAATAAGCAAATAAACTATATACAACAGAAATAATATTAGACAAACAAGAAAATGAGCACATAAATATAATATATATATATATATATAATTATACAGAAATAAATAAATAAAATTTGTTTTGGTGCCCTAATAAGGCCGGAAGCAGAAAGAGAAGGGAGGGAGGGAAGTGACTGACCCAACGGCGCCTTGGGAGCCAGCGTCGTCGCCGTGAACGTCGGGATGGTTCAATCGGAAAAAACTGTTGTCGCCGACGGGCGTGGCCATGGTCTGCTCGCTGCGGCTGGAGGGCGACCCCACGCTGCCGCTCATGGAGACGGACTGACCCCCGGCCATGTCGTCGTCGTCCTGCCCTGCTCGCTCTCGGCCTGGTTGCTGCTGGGACCTTGTTCCCATCCCAATTCCAACCACAGCGGACCACTGGAATCTGGTATTAATCGGAGAATTAATTAACTAATAATCCGTATTCATCTGTAATTACGGGACGAACCCAATTGAATTGAATTCAATTAAGGTAAGCTGATCTTTGCAGTTTAGGGGTCTCTGTTGAAACTTGATTCTTCAAACCTCTTTCAAGATTACAAAAACAAAGAAGAGGAAGAAGAAGAAAGTGAAATCAATCAGTCGCGAGCAGTCCCAGAGAGACCCCTAAAGCTCGCCAAACCACATGCCCCAACTAATATATGGCTCTTTTCCCTTTTCTTTTTTTTTTTTATCTTAATTATATATTATGTCACTCACTACAACGGTCTGATAATTTTTTTTAGCAGAAATAGCATGTATATCATCATTTCATCGAGTCTTGATAGGCCTGAAGTCATTTGGAAAGACATACTGCACACCTATTAATGCTTCATTTGAGTGGGTAACTAACATGTTCCAAGGCTGCTCCCATATGAATGATTAACAAATAAACACACTTATCTTGAACACACTAACAATGTTTGATATCATTACATCTCATTAACATGTTTGTCCAAGAATGATGATGTTTTGTTATTCTTTGAGATCACCATTTCATTTACTTTGCATTTTTGGATAGTTTTTTACTTGATTCTTTTTTTTTTTTGCCAACAATTGTAATCACAACCAACAAACAAGTCAGAGGTAAATAATATTAGGACTAGACTGTAAAGGGGCAACATCTCTCTAATGCATTTTATCAAGCAGTTAAAGGGCATATATGAAGGGCAACTCTAACCTTTAAAGGGGCAGCACCCAAGTCAGCACCCAAGTTATCCATGGACATCCACCGAAGTTTGGAGAGTCAGCACCTAAGATGTCCATAGACGTTCACTAAAGTTCAGGGGGTCAGCTGATCCCCCTTGCCCCTTAGTGCATCCGTCAATGCTAGTGGTATTCCTCTTCACTTGGAAGTGAGAGGTCTTAGGTTCAAATCTCGTGGATGACGAATTCGATACCAAATTATGTTACTCATTGTGTGGCTTAGCCGAACTCCCCCTCCCTCAAATGTAAAAATATTGATGTACTAAAAAAAAAAATTATATATTATTATTCCCTGCTTTAAGAAAAGAAAGAAAGAAATATTAACAGCAGTACATTTTATCTTAGGGTATTTTAGGATTTTTACCTCGTGAGAGTATTTTCCGAAGTCAACATGTGAGAAAATAAGTAACTAGTACTACGGTCTAGTGGTATTCTTCTTCACATTTATAAGTAAGAGGTCTCAGGTTCAATTCTCGCCAAAGACGAATTTGAACCACATTATTGCTCATTGTGAGACTAAGTTCACACGTCTCTGTTAATGTATATAATATCGTTTGTTAAAAAAAAAAAAAAAAAAACCCACGTGAGAAAAGAATGATCATTGGATCTACTATCGTCCACTAGTTAATCCAATTCTAAAAATTGGGTAATTCCATTACTGATTCTAGTTGCTCTAATTAAAGATTTTAATTTCTTTTTTCAAAGGATTTTTTTTTTAATTATGAAGGGGAGAGTAGGGTTGGACAGAGTTTTAAAATCAAGACGCACACATTATTCACTAAGATATTAGATGGCATGCAAAATTTGAAGGATTTTAATTTCCTACATGCAAATAAACGTAAAAAACACTTAGTATTACGGTTTAGTAGTATTGTTTTTCACTTGTAAGTAAGAGGTCTTAAGTTCGATTCCCACCAAAATCGAATTTTAACCAATTCTCATGTTCACTCGTACGGTCGTACCATAATGTCAAAATACAAAGTCATATTCCATGTAAAACCTAAACAGGTCCTCATTCTCTCACTTGGCATGAGTGGTTTCGAGATATATTGGGTAATTGCTACTTTGATTATTAAGATCACTTAGTTTGATATTTCATTATTTTTCCCAAAGTATATGATTTTGATTTTGTTGGGAAAATCAGTAAATCTCGGCAAGAAATAAAATATCTAATTCATAAATGTTAGGATGAAGAACTGCATCTTTTGTGTGAACTCTTAGGTAAAAAAACATTATATTATCTTCGTAATATGGGAATAAAATTCGAATTGCGGAAATTTTATTTCTAAAATTTGTTGTGTTTGAATCATTTGTTGTGTTTAGGTAAAAAAAAAAAAACGTTATATTGGCTTCGTCATTTGTTGTGTTAGATGAGAAACGTTAAGATTATTACAGAAATCTAAAATTTGTGAATTTTCTTGTTTGGTAACTTAAAAGAACAATGAAATTTGAATATGGAACTTAATATGACTATAGTCATTAATAAAAAATAAAAAAAGAGAGAAAGTAATTAGAAAGTGGTGGTGGCGCAGCGGCGGGTGGTGGTGGTGGCAATGGTGATGGAGGTGGGTGGTGGCGGCAGCAGTACACGCCACAACGATATATGACGACGGCAGCAGGTGGTAATGGTGATTATGATGGTGGCTGGTGGTAATGGTGATCATGATGGCAGGTAGTGGTAATGGTGATGGTGGTGACATATGATAGTGGTGCCAACTAACGGTTAAACTTTATTGTATTTTTTATTTTCAAACTCTCATTTATATAAATTTGGAATGACACATATTTACATGAATTTTAAACTTAGAAATTAGAAGTCTCAAATTCCAATATCTTTTTCCGTGCGCAAATTCTAGATTTTCATATTTATGAATTCAAATAGAAAATTGATCCATGTCTTTTATCTGAAGTCCAAGCTTTTAACCACGTGGTCAAGGGTTCGATTCCCACATACGGCGCCAAATGTTGATACGTAAAATCGGGTCGATCTTGGACCAACTAAATTCGACCATAAATCACACATACGCATAAGAACACAAAGATATATCATGGTTCGCCTCAAGTTGTGGCTACGTCCACATTGATGTTGATCCGTTTCCACCATGTAAAATAAGAGTTACATTGTATATGGAGGCTTGTTTCTAGGGAGGCTAAGGTTTGTCATCCTTTCAAAGTGAGGGTGAAGGATCCCAATGGTTTCCTCCCCTCTTACATAAATCATGGGCTAAGCAATGTGACTCAATATATGATACAACAATAACTAAATCATCTCACTTCTCACATAGAGAGAAAATTGTAGCAATGGTATCTCAATAAAAAATTCATGACCATTGGTCTCTTAATTCATCAAAATGTGCAGAAATTGTCACTTTCATCTACTACATCAAAATGAGTCATGTTGGAATGACTATTGCTACAATTGCGTAGCACGTGACTCATTGTGGCAAAAGTTCTCACGAAGTTAATGAAAAAGGTTATAGTTGCATGTTTTCATTATTTAAGGGACCGATGGTTACAAATTTTTAGTTGAATGACCATTACTTCAATTAGGTTAATATTGATGAATTATTACTACAATTTGCTCTCTCACATAATAAGAAGTGAAAAGAAGTACCCCAAATTAAGTTTATATTATATTTTTTCAGATAACTTGAAAAATAATTATACATACACGTTTTGGTGCGAATCCTCATAAGTTTTACTCCTCCTGCCAACTAACAATAACACTGTAAACAAAAGTTACATTTTCTTTTTTGAGATAGAAACCAAGCGATTTATACAAAAGATAATGCTAAGGAGATCAAAATTTTAAATTAAATAATGTAAACTAAAATCTAGTTCTTAATGATTGAATTATCAACAAAATGTCGATTAAAATGTTTGTTTCTTATTAATTAAATATAATTTGGTTTCCAAATTTGCTTTAAATTTTCATTTCCGTACAATAGATGGGGAGCTTATTTGAGTCCCGGCAACCCAAACGACGGTGTAAACTCCTTTGTCATATCGATGGCTGGGTCCGCCACCTCGACCGGCGGGAGCGGTCCGGCGAATCCTCCGAAAATCCTACTAGCAAAGCCGGGACTCGTGCCGGGGACTCCGGTGGCGGGTAAATTCGGGCGTGGCGGCACTGGTGACGAGTACACAACGTCGCTTCGGTCCCGTGTCCCTTCTTCTATCGGATCCCTCAACCTCCTCTCTGATTCCTGGGACTTCCACATCGACCGCTTCCTTCCGGTAACCAACCAATTTCACAAACACTCTTTAATCTTTTGTTCGTTATTTTTGTTATTGGTATTCCTTGAATAATTGAATTTCCGGCGGAAAATTGGTGCAGTTTTTGACCGAGAACACTGAGTTTACGGTGGTGGGGGTGATCGGTCCAACGGGGGTCGGCAAGTCCACGATTATGAACGAGCTTTACGGCTTCGATGCCACCTCACCTGGTCAGTTGTCACTCCTCACTCTCCTTGCTTGTATTTTCTATGGGATTTATTTGCCTTTGTTTTTGGATGTTCTTGTGTGAAAGTGAAACTGTAACTATTTGAATTTGATAAATGAAGTAAATTGGAGAAATTGCAGGAATGTTACCCCCATTTGCTATAGAGACGGAAGAGGGTAAAGCAATGGCAAGGCATTGCAGCATGGGCATTGAACCCCGGGTTTCTGCTGAACGCATTATCCTTCTCGATACTCAGGTCAGCTAATTCCGCTTCCTAACCTTGTTCTAGTCTGATTATCGATATTCAATCTTGATTCGTAATGTTAGCATATCGTATTTGTGTAACAAATGACCTACTGAGGGGGATGATCAAGTCTCCTTGTTTTCACTGGCAGCCTGTTTTTAGTCCTTCTGTTTTAGCCGAGATGATGAGACCCGACGGCTCATCAACCATTCCTGTTCTACCTTCAGCTGAGTCTTTATCTGCTGAGTTAGCTCATGAGCTTATAGGTATTCAGGTAAACTACAAAGACCAAATGAAACCAAATGATAGATGTTGACTGCATTTGTTACCTGTATGCGGTGTTTAATCAACTTATCTTTTTCTTTGCTGGGTGCTTTGCTGCAAGGAATTCTTATAGCTTGGTGTTCTTCTGACCTCCATCTGTCACTTTTTGCTGGTTATATCAGACGGAGTTCATGATCATAAAATGTGGCGCCTAATGTCCACGGTATTTCTCTCATCTCCATTAGGTATCGTCATATTTCAAATCTGTCTTTGAATAACTTCATTTGCATGCAAGTTGTTTCTGTTAGATCCATCTTTTCAGTTTCTACACTCGATGCGTAGTTTTCAAACCAAACATTCTGATACTCCAAATATCATTTCATTTTAATCAGGCACTTGTTTTAGGTTGATTGTTCAGATCCTCCATTGTGTATTGCTCGAGTGTAGTCTGCGTGATGAACCTAATATGATATTGTTCTAGATTTAATAATGGATATACGTTCCCCCAAAAGCTATGCATTATTTTGTTTTTCTTACTTGCTTTATATGATCAGGAATTTCATAAATTCCTTCCATTGTACATTTAGGCAAACTTCACGGGTTACTTTGAGAGCGTAAACTATATGTTTTGAGTGCAAAAGGAGGCCAGGCTTCGAGCCATCTTGGTTTTGCCTCTGGAAACAGCTTACAAAGGTCTTTTAATAATTTTGAACATTATGTCTTCTGACTGTAGGTCGACCTCTTGAAACATGGCATTCCTGATCCATCTTCACTGACCCTTGCCCCTTCCCAAAGCTCTAATACAGGGCCTGAAAAGGATAGAGAGAAAGTTCATGAAGGCGGAGAATATATGGCTACGCCAGTCTTTGTACACACAAAGTAAGCTTTAAATGTTGTTCCTCTTCAATTAGATATTTTTTTTTTGGTAAAGTAATGATACAAGATTGTGTTCTTACTGTTAATTAGACTGCGCGATTGTGATCTTAGTCCGCATAATATTGCACGATTGAGGAAGGCACTTGCACAATATTTCAGTACCTCTTCTCTCATGAAGGCAGAAAATGGAAACACGTCCATAAGTCGTGATCCAGATTCTGTGGCTCCTGGTACTCAAAGTCATGATCTGGATTCTTTATTGCCAAGTTTGTTTGTAATCCCAACAAAGAATAAAGATGACTCCCCAGGAGATCAGTATGAAAGTTATACCTCTATGCTATGGAAATTGCGAGATAAGGTCTACCTCTCTCTGTCTGCCCCTGTAAAATTGGATCCATTCTGTAACACATTGCCAAGTGTTGTAACAATATTTCCTCTCATCTTTATTCAGGTTTTATCAATGAATTCTCCTCCATTTGGGAGGACTGTGACGGAACGTGACTGGTTGAAGAATTCTGCAAAGATATGGGAACTGGTGAAGAGCTCTCCGATCATTGCAGAATACAGCAGAACACTTCAAAGTTGTGGAATGTTTAGGAGATAAACAGGTCCAATGGCTGATGCCCGCCTTTCTTAACTCTCAAGGAGACAATGTGGTTTGTTCGATGTCAATTATTTAGTTAGTGGTTAGCATGTCCTAATTTTTAACATCTCCATCTACACTGAGTGTCTAGTTTAGCACTTGATTAGCGAAGGAGATTGAAAGTAGGAGAACTTGATGTGTTTTTTTTTAACAGATTCAATGATATGTTAGTGCTCCTGTTTTCCTTTTCTTGGTGGTTTGTGTACTTTTTTGTCGTACTTTATAGTAAATTGAAATATACGAGTATCGAACCTGATAAAATTGGTAAACAATAACTTTTTCACTTGAAATGAACAGTGCACCACGGTGGCAAGTTCCGGTCTTAAAATGCATTCGATTTTCAATTAGAGAAAAGCATTACACCCGGATGGGGTTGAGTACAGTGTTGACAAGTTCTCTCATAAGCTAGATACAACTAATCTACTCTACCATTGCATCCCCTGAAGCTTCGGCAGTAGCAGCAGCCGCCTTCTTCGAAGATTTTCCTTTATTCTTACCTGTCCATTGAGAAAAACAGA
Organism: Heteromeles arbutifolia; assembly: GCA_024362995.1. Taxonomy (NCBI): domain Eukaryota; kingdom Viridiplantae; phylum Streptophyta; class Magnoliopsida; order Rosales; family Rosaceae; genus Heteromeles; species Heteromeles arbutifolia. The sequence goes on along the minus strand of JANCRC010000009.1, from coordinate 35,290,353 downwards.
AAATTCATTGAGAAAAACAGAAAATTTGAGCACTCACAGAAAATGATGACAGCAAAACAAACATAACAAGGTATGTAGGGAAGAGACGCGAGATTATCAAAGCAACTTTTACCTTCGCGTTGTAGTTGTTTGAGCTTGAGACTCTTCTTCCTCATGGGAAACTTTGAAGAAGTTGTCTTGGTGTCTTTAGATTCTTCTCCTTGTACAAACAAAAGACCTTATGTCAGCTTCTTGGTGCAATCTCCGTCAGATTTAACAGAAACAAGTTAACTACGAATGCGTTGTTTCATTTGGTGTACAACGATTAAAGATTAATTAATCATGATTTTGGAGCTTAAGACCAAGATTACAAATTCAACGGAGAGATTGAGAGGAGTTACCATCAGCATCGGCAGCAGCCATTTCCACATCTTGCATAGTTATCAGTCCCTTCTTCACAGCCTCGTTCTGGTCCTGAAATCAAAATTTTAAACTACACAAAAATTAACAAAATTATAATTTATAACGATACGTATAAACAGTAATTAAATTTGATTTTGAATCTTTGATGGAGTAATTAATTACGGGTCAACAAATACAAATTAATAGTTAAATAATGAGAGGAACACGTACTCGGCGCCATTTTTTCAAGAGCTTGCGCTTGCGCTTGCCGGAGATGGAGAGCGGTTGAGGCTTGTTGTGGAGCTTCCCGGTGGTTGGGTCGCCGTGAACCGCTCTCTTCTTCTCCGCATTCTGCGCTCTCTTCCTCTTCTGCACCTCATTAAACTTCGCCATCTCTCTTCTCTCACTAACCCTAGCCACCGCCAACTGCTTCAACTTGAAGGAAAACATACTCGACTTGTTTTACGACTGCGACGGCTGATACGGATCGGGTCTCCTTGGTAAGCCCAGCCCAATACAATAAACGAAGAAAGAGATAGTGCTGGTTGACCCCGGGGCCCACAGAAGTTCTATAATTTTGGTTGTTGCTAAGGGCAACCAAGTGTTTCTCAACACCACATCCAACACTTCTTCAAGGAGTTTCAAATAATTGTCTTAAAAAACAAAAAGGATTTTAGTCAAAATGGTCACTGACATTTGCCTGACTCCTCAGTTTGGTCCCTAAAATTTGAAATCAATAGAAGTGGTTCCTGAGATTGTCCACCATCAATCATTTTGGGCATTCGATAACAAAACATGTTAAATAAAGATCTAAATGATGAAATTACCCTCAATATAATAAACAATAAGCCAAAATGATTTGACAAAAATTGAGGATATTTTTATCATTTTATCCTTGTTTTATGGAGATTTTTCATGGAATGATCAAAATGATTGATTGTGGACAAACTCAAGGACTAATTCTATCGATTTCAAATCTCATAGACCAAAGTGAAAAGTTATGCAAATCTCACCATTTTGGCTAAAAAGCTAAACAAAAAAAATCTGTCCGTTGGAAATCCAACGGCTTTCCATTCACCACGTGTCCAAGCCGTTGAAAAGCAATCAATGCTCTGCTACAGTTGTAGTTTTGTTGGCCCACTCCCTCTTCTTCACACGTGTTACGCACGCCTGACACAAAAAAAGAAAATAAAATTGTGGCTGATGTCAGCCTAATGTTGGCACAAGCATGGATTTGAGAAGAACATGCTTTTGGGCGGACAATGGTTGGCCCACCACTTATCCTTACTTTATTGGACTGTTGGAGAGAGTTTTATGAGCTGGAGAGCAAACATCGTTGCCTTCACTCTTGCCTTCACCAACAGGTGGAGATGCTTTTAGAGAGAATTTAGTAGGACAATTTTTATATTACAAAAAATATGGACCTGCCTCTCTTACTTACATATTACAAGAATATATATATATGTATGTATGTATACTACATGTCATATTTAGGTGAAGTATGATTAATGAAGATTTGGATCCACAACTCTAATGACTAATGTTTGGTTACAACAACACCAGAAGTCCAGATGGCCTTAAAGGCACTTGGCCTCAATTTCCTCAAGAGTAAGCCCCTTTGTCTCTGGGACGATGAAGAAAATGAAAAGCAGAGATGCCACTGCTATTACTCCAAATATATAAAACAATATTCCAGCTCCCAGCAATGCCTGTTTCAATTAACCCAACATTCATAAATTAATCACTCACGATACATGAACGAACATTCCCAAACACAATTTAATTAAAAAAATCCCGAAAGAATTAACACGGCAGGTAATCTTAAGCACCTTTAGAGGAGAAAATGCAAATGTCACCAGTGCATTTGCAGCAAAATTCACAAGCACTGCTATACTGAGTCCTCGTCCCCTTAACCGTAAGGGGAATATTTCTGATATCATTAGCCAACCAATGGGACCGAAAGATATCTGCAAAACAAGTTTCCATGGGTTAAACACCTCACCTATCTCAAAAGAACAAAATGGCGTAAAATTCAGCACGGTATACAACTTTCTGATTACCTGATAACATCCAACATACAACAGCAGTGCAACTACAGCTGCAACCGGTGCATCATCAAAGAAAAGGTAATATGATCCCAAAAGGAATAATGAGATGACCTGTCACGTGAATAAAGTACATAAATTCCTCATGGTGCTCAACGTTTGAAGATTGTTGGTTCAAGTCTTATAATTCATATGAAAAACAAATAAAAACGAAAACATCAACCCAAACGAGGACTTACCATCCCTGTAACACCTCCGAGTAGTAGAGGTCTCCTCCCGAGTCTATCAACAACAAGAACAGCTGCTCCAGTCATTATTAACTACAATAAGAAAAGATCAATTCAGACATATCATTTTTGAGAGTCAATTTCTTCAATAGGAATGCAGACACTTCTGAGCAGGGAAAATAAGCAGAAAAGTATTACATCTGGATAAATAGCATGGCATATCATTTGGAAATATACCTTGAAAACACCAAGTAAAATTGATACCCGTGTTGCATCAGATGCTTCAGAGAATCCTGCACTCTATTAAATTATATGGGTTATGATGAGAGACATTTACGAAACCCTTGGAAGCGACAATCTTTTCAATCAATGTCCAATCAGTACCCTAGATTTAATAAGCAGGGTACCTGAAAAATCGATGCAGCATAGTATAGCACACTTGGTTGCCCTGTGATCTGTCATAGTATAGACGATGTAAGTATAAGCCAAGATTTCAACAGATTACAGCATATCATATTCCTTGAAACTACCTGTTGGAACAAGACTAATCCAGCACCAATCACAAGGGCTTTCAAGCATTTTCCATGGAACATCTCCCCTAATGTGGCTTCTTTCTCGTCACCAACATAAGCAAGCTCAGCCAGCATCTCATCTACTTGTGCAGGAGCTGAATCACCAATCGCACTACCCCTAAGCCGACACAAGCAACTGATTGCAGTCACTTTTAACTCATCCATATTTCCTCTTCCCTGTATGGCACGTAGAAGGATCCATCTAGGTGATGCGGGTAGCCACCACATTCCAATACCCATAATTATTGCTAAAGGGGCACTAATTCCATACATATAGCGCCAACCAGCTACTGTGTCAACTAAAAGGCTACCAATTCCATAACCCGCCTGCACAAAATTCAAGGTGCTTATGATTTTCTGGCCTTCGTGTAGGTAAGATATATACAAAAAACTAGTAAGTTGGCTTCAGTGCATGTCACGAAATAAAAATAAAATAATCATACTCTCAGATGGAATGTAGAAGAACTTACAACCATCCCAAGCACTATGAAGAACTCTTTGAGTGATATTAGGCGACCTCGTATCGCACTTGGAGCTGTCTCGGCAATATACATCGGAGCAGCATGCATTGCCTAAAGAGAACAAATTGAAAATTTATACATCTCAAGTTTCATAGAAGGAGCTAAGTATAGGTTTGCATTGAAAAAAGCATTCTATTCATTACCAGTCCAATTCCTATACCATATATCAAGCGTCCAATCACCATAACAGGCAAGTCGGGTGCTAATGCTGTTACTAGGCCTCCAAGAAGATACAATAAAGCAGCCAAAATCAACTCCCTCCTTCTTCCTTTATACAGATTAACCATTCAAACTTCATCAGTAGTGGAAGACATCATCGGTTTTACTTGTATAACTCGGAATGTATTAGAAAAAGTGAAAACCCCACCTAAGAAGTCAGCAATGTTAAAGGCCAGCAAAGATCCAATCAAGGCCCCATATAATGAGCCACTAGTCTGTAAATGAAAGAGGTACCAATTAGATACATTAACCTGCTTTGAAGCCAAAGAAAGATGCACAAGGCGGTGGCAGAACTAAAAGGATAAAACACTCGTAGAGATTTCAGTGACAGCAAGGAAGTTTAGTTGTAAACTTACTATGAGACCAATTTCCACAGATGACAAGTTGTACCATGATACTCCGCTTAATGTGGCCGACTGCATTGGGTATGTTCTAAGTGAATCAGCAGTTACAAATAAAACAAAAAGAACGCGGTATATGAGTAATAGCTCATGTGTACCTCTATTGAGATTGTAGCACATGATGTTGCGCCAATATCATAGCCATATAGTAGTCCTCCAAAAGCTGGGAATAGAAATCTGAAATCATTAAGGAGCAGTGTAAAGCCTGAATAATGTGATTATCTGTAAAATTTTCAGTCTAAACAGAAGATTAAAACAGATAAAACTGAAAAAAGAATACTCACGGTAGGATTGCGGCAATAAGAGAATAGTTTTCTGAATTGTGAGCCCCATCAAGAAGTGGCTCCTGTGCGTCGCCAATTTCACCTGAAGATTTCCCCACCTGAAAAATGGCAAAGCATTAACAACTCCCAACGGAGAAGAGTTCTAAAACATGGATACGTATACGGTGACATGATATGACAGCCGATACATAAAATCTCTACAAACTAGGATATGGATACAACAACAACAAAGCCTTTTTCCAGTAAGTGAGGTCGGCTATATGAATCCTAGAACGTCATTGCGCTCGGTTCTGTCTCATATCTTCCGTTAGATCTAAGTACTATCTTTTCTTAGAGTATCTTCCAAAGTCTTTCTAGGTCTTCCTCTATCTCTTCGGGCCTGAACCTCTGTTTCATAGTTGAAACAAACTATGATATGGATACGACAATAAAAATATATAATTTAAAATTTTTTAACATGAAGACATCCAAATTCAAGTTCATTCAAAGTTATATTCCTTTTTTCAATTAGAGGCAAGCTCTTTGTATTCATCAACTTTCAACTAAATCTTTGTTTCCGTTTAATTTTTCATCTGAAAGTGTAACGGTATCTTAAAAGCCGAACACTTTTATCCGGAGTATCCGACAAGTATTGCATCCGATACGGCATATGCGCCGCGCTCCATAGATTGAACGTTCGGTAGTAATAGTATGTTCCATCAGCGCAAAGAAAAGAGGAATTGAGAAAGTGCAAAAGAATAAAAATTGAGGGTAGAAAAATGAAACCTTTCCGAGAGAAGAGGGCGCGTGTTGCTCAGGATCGGACGCCATTGCTGCCTGCAGTTCACTGCACCAAACAGCTCCCCAGATATTATGTGATGAATCTGAGCAGCGCAACGGTGATTAACGACAAGTCTGTGACACTGAATTGAACGGAGGGGAAGGGTAGTTAAGTAGGGCAAGTTATTGACAAAACCGAACGGTCGTTTTTGTCTTATTATCTTTATAAAAAAATTAATATAAAAAATTAATATTGTTTAACCGTGATCACACAACAGAGGGGATGGAAATGGTGTGGTAAAAGGGGAGGCAGATTGTTTGCCCTCCCAATGCCATATTCTTCCCATCCCCTCCTATTTGTGTGGTCACGGTTAAGCCACGTCAACATTTTATATTCCTATTACTTTTTGTCTTATTGTCACTATAAAAAAATTACTATAAAATATTGACGTGACTTAACCGTGATCGCACAACACAAGAGGGGATGTGAAGGGTATGGGAAAAGGATCGCAGACAATCTGCCACCCAGTTAATATCACGGAATTATACGTAGGCACGCCGCATCGCTCGCTTTTGGCACTTTTACTAATTTTCTATGATAAATTTGGTGTAAGATGTGATTTTTTAGGTAAAAAATTGCCATAAGAATTTTGGTAATGTTGTAAAAGTTGTAAGATGTATGCTCACTTGTATTTGGTAAAAAGTGGAAATAATAGTAACCTATTTTGTTCTTAGGTAACATTGTTAAAAGAGGCTATCACCTCATGTTTGTTTGTTTGTACAGGAGTAGCTCTATAAATAGAGGGTTTTATGTGCTATTAAAACACATGCGAAAGAAAGAATTAAATAAATAATATCAATATATCTCCATCCATCTCTTTATCTGCCATCCTTTGTGTTATAGCTACTAAAGTTATAATGTGATATTTTGCACCCGCTTCGCTCCTGTATTTAACAAAGGTTATTTCTCTAACTTTTGCCTATTTATAACAGGCAATGTTTTAAAAGGCTCGCCTCAGGGCGCGCCTAGGCGCCCTATGAGGTTGGGCTTGAGGGTTGCCGCCTTTGTTTGGAGGGAGTGGGCGGAAGGCACCGGAAGGCATCGCTGGAACCGTCTAGGCACGCCTCAGGGGATTTTTTATTTATTTATTTTTTTTACTCCCAAACCCAAATTTTGAGTAGGGTTTTAACTGTCTCATACATCTTCCTCGCACTATCATTTCTCTGCTTTTTTGTTCTTCTGATTTTTATTTTTTTATATAATGGATGTGTGTGCTGTATGCGTGCATTGTTATATGTGTGCTCATTGTGCTTTTTATCCTCTATTATATATATATATAATATAATATATGTATATATGTGTGTATATGTATTTATAATATATGTGTATGCTCAGGATGATTATTGATTAATAATATATATATTTTTTAATGTAATATATGTGTACGCTCAATGTATATATTAAAAAATTAAGATCCCGTAAGACTCACGTCTAGGCTGGGCTATCCCTTGGACGTCTTGCCCACGCCTCACGCGTTTAATTCATTGATAACAGGTAATGATTTATTGCAAATGTATCTATCATCTAGAATATTAGAGAAGCATGCTGAGAAGAGAAATGTAGCGGAAGTTGGACTTACATGGTTCGTTATCATACCACGTTATGACTTAACCAAAACGTGACTATTTCTGATCAGTGTGTGTCAACTTGTAAGCTTCTCCTTCACTAGCTTGTTAGGCCAACTCGTGGTGACTGGTGAGTGTGAATTCTCCACTCGCCAGTCCATTCATTCCCCTCAATTAAATTCAGAGAAATCTTTTTGCCACGTTTACTTACTTAAAATAATCGGAGAAGCCGTAAATACCTTTATGTATCTATTTGTTTCACTTTAAGAAAAACTAATGAAAAAAACTTGAAAACTTTAAGTTTTAACGATAAAGACAAAATAAAAAGTAAAGTGAATAGTATTAGGATTGACTTTTTAGTATAAAAATGTGATTTTTAGTTAAAATGAACAGTACCGAGAGATTTTCGTTAAAGTTTCCTTCACTCTAACGGTGGACCCTTTCATGCCTCGAGAACACCACCGAGTGCAGATTGCTCCTACTCTTACTGTGAAACACAACCCTTTAGATTTGAACTGAGATAATTTACCCTTAACAAATCAAAATACCAGCATTTCATTAAACTATTATGTCCGTACATCAAGCATTCCAAAAGATTCACAGCTATCACATGATTCACATGCCATTTATTAACCGAATGAAATACACAGCACAATACTACCGAATTTTTTCAAGTTCAAGCACGCACGTGCCATAGAAACAGCTCACTCCTTCTTGGCTGGTTCCCAAGGTTGGTACCTGGTCCAGTCTCTCTGCCCCGGATTGAGGCTGTGCCCTTTGGAATGGTAAATAAACTCATCACCCTCCCCGGTGAAATTCTCTTTGTGTTCAATGCTGTACCTCTTTGGTTTTAGCATCAAAAGCTGCAACAGGAATTCATTTGTTTGTAAACTACATGTAACAAGTTTTTTTCACAGCATACGCGATCAAATATTTAAAAAGGAAGCAGGACTTGCCTCATCTCCTGTATGATCGGTTATGTAGTGCAGCCAACCATGCCATTCTGCTGGTACTTGAGAAGCATTGTAGCGACTCTTCTCTGCATATTCAACCCATCTGTGTCTTCCTGTAAAATCCCTCCAATCAATTAGTAAGCTGTGAGCAATGAGCATACATACTACAATAACCTTGAAGCAATCCAAAACTTTGAACAATGGCACCTTCCCAATGCATAGAACAGTCCTTCTATATAACTCATGGCGGTAACTCACATGGATGTGGTGAAATCATATGCACCAAGGCATGTAAGCATCTAATAAGCAGTGTTCAATTGCTTGGCCAACCCCCACCAGTAATTTGCTTACATTCTTAGTACAGAGAAATATGGGACCATTTGTATGACTGGGAAGAGGAATTTGCACACTTCCTAGGAAACTAAAATTATTTCTTTACCTTCTTTCATAAACTTAGTAATAAGGAATTAAGATTTGAAAAGATACATATGATTAAGAATTGTATCATGATTTGAATATGGCTTGTGCTTGGAAATGCTAATTGACACCAACGGCACAACTCTAGTGTGCAGTAAAGAACTAATATTCTTATTGCTATAGTAAGAAAGGCTGGGCGAAATGTAGAAAACACTAACCATATTGAGTGTCAAGCTTCTCATAATATTTATTGCCAATTTGATCAACACCTACAAGCCTTGCCCCAATATTGTGGATCTTAGTTTGCCTATACCAATCAAATAAAATTTGTTAGATATACTAGAGAAACAAAAATGACTAAAATATTCCAACACAATCAAAACCTGAAAACCATAACGAAGCAAAAGTATTCCCTCATTTCAATGTTAATTCAGATGGCCTTCTTTAGAAAAGAGAAACCATTAACCGTATCAAGCTTCCAGAATTATGAACTAATCCTTACAAATTTTAACTAGCCTACCAGTCACTATTCGATGTTTTATGTTCTCCATCGAGTATGATACCAAATAAATCTCTGTGATGTAGAATTTACTAAACACGTTACACTTTAACACAGATGGGATAGTCTGTTGAATAGGCACATAACTTAGGTTATTTTAACAAACGTGACTTTGTCGAGACCTTGCATTCAAAAGAACTAAAAATCTAAATATAATGTAAACACGCACTCATGCTCGTTTGTTGAGAAAATCAAGTATGAGGGAAGTAATGTAACTTACGTAAGGTTTCCATCGAAAATACAGTTTCTGCAAGATTTGGAAAAGTACAAACAGTCAGCACAGTCTAAAGAATCAAAGAGTACAAACAGTCAGCACAGTATAAAGAATCAAAGATATAGGATACGAAACCAAAAAACGCAATTTAAGAGCCATTCAGCGAGCTACTAAAAGACATCTCAGTGAACCCTGTACATCAGAAAATGCTCCAAATCCCAAAACTACAATTATAGCAAAAGATATCGTCCCTGAGCGCCAAAGAGTAAAACTTTATGACAAATGTTTTAGCTTCTAATTTGTCTTCTTTCCTACATTTTCCCACCGAGCCAACAGATTATCATCAGAGAACAGACCAAAAAGATTTTCTCAACCCACCCAGCTCAAGACCTGTTTGTTTCAGCACCTTTTCAAAGTTTCGAACTTCCAAAAATTATTGCTTTTTTTAGTGCAGCAAAAATAAGAAAAGCCCAAAACCAAAATCGAAAATTCAAAATCTGATTTGCCATCCCAGTTGATTTATCAGGTACCAAGGAGGACAAATTGGATTCCAGAAACACTAGTTGCAATAAGAAAAACACCAACGATGCTCTTGGCATCCAATCACATACATTGCAGAAGCAAATTTTAGATCTGTGACATCCCCAAAAGCATTACATTAACAAAAATGAATAAATCAATCAATTCAAAAAGCTAAAGATAAAGAGAACGTACAAGAAGCCATCCTCCTTGAGCTCCTTTAAGTAGCTGCGGAGACCTCTCTCTCTGATCGCCTTCACAACGCTCTTCACCACCGTCGCCATCTCTCTCTCTCTCTCTCTCTCTCTCTAGCTCGCTCTGTATTTCTCGCAGGAGGCAAGCACACAAGATAGGAGGCCCGGGCCAGGCTCTCGATCTCAGCCCGTTGCTAATCTTCGACGGGCTCGGATTTAGGTCGGGTCGGAAAGAAAAAATAAACTCGGATTGGGTACTGTTTGAGTCCTTCACACGTGGCAATTCATCATTGGTTAAACCTACATCATTTTTGTTTTCCCTTTTTTTTGTTGGCCTGACAGCATTTTTTTTGTTTTTGTTTTTTTGTTTGTCTGAGAAAATAAAAGCCGGGAGAAAGAAGAAGAAACAGCACAAAACCCTAAATTTCCACAGAGCGAGCTTCTCACAGGTACTCTCAGTTGCTTCAATTTTTGTATGAATTCCCATTTGTTAAGATGAAATTATTATTTACTTTCTCAAAATTGCTTTCCAATTTCCGATTTTTAATATTTGCTTCGGATTTAGGGCTCATTTGATTTGATTACGATTTTCATTTGTGTTGTTTGAATTTCTAGGTCTCACCTCGATGGCACTGTAACATTATTTAATCTGAATCTGTTTGGAAACCGAATCGGAAACTGGTCAATAGTTGGCCTGTAAGAGCAACCTTATCGATTAGTTTCGAGGAAAATGATGAAGCTGCAAACCTATGGCGGGATTAGTTTGGTAGCAACCCTAGCGATTGTTTATCATGCATTTAGCAGTAGAGGCCAGTTTTATCCGGCAATGGTGTATTTGTCGACGTCGAAGATCAGCTTGGTGTTGCTTCTCAACATGGGTCTGGTCATTATGTGTACTATGTGGCAATTGACTAAAAAGCTCTTCCTTGGATCACTCCGGGAAGCCGAGGTTGAGAGGCTTAATGAGCAGTCGTGGCGGGAAGTCATGGAAATCCTCTTTGCCATCACTATTTTCAGGCAGGACTTTTCGGTCTCGTTTCTTGCTATGGTTACGGCTCTGTTGTTGATCAAGGCTTTGCATTGGTTGGCTCAGAAGAGGGTTGAGTACATCGAGACTACTCCGTCCGTGCCCATGCTGTCTCATGTTCGGATTGTCTCCTTTTTGGGTTTCTTGCTTGTTCTAGATAGTCTCTTTTTGTACAGTTCTATTAGCAACTTGATAAGGACACAAAAGGCCTCGGTTTCCCTCTTCTTTTCGTTCGAGTAAGTGATCCATCTTAATGCTTTGTATTTCTGATTCTTTTTGTTTGCATTTGGGAACATGCTACATTTTATTTGATCAAACTCTGATAACTTAGGCATTTTTTAATCTGATAGTTAATATTGCGTTAAGCTTCATTATATTGGAAATGAGTAGAGCAAGTCTATTATTTTGTCGTGGAAAGTGGTTGATAGGGCGAATGATATGAAGGTGCATTGAATGATTTATGTCGAGTACGAAAGGCAATAGGGGAGAACTAATAGTTGTGATGGGATTATACAGAAAGCATTAGATATGAAAATCAATAATATGGACAAGTCATGAATTTCTGCATTCTTCAGTCTTTCTCATTTTAACAGTGTCCATGATTTTGTATCTCAGGTACATGATACTAGCAACAACAACAGTGTCAACATTTGTGAAATATGTTTTCTATGTTATTGACATGCTTATGGAGGGACAATGGGAGAAGAAGCCTGTCTACACGTTCTACTTGGAACTTATTCGGGACTTGCTTCACTTGTCTATGTATTTGTGCTTCTTCCTCGTGATTTTCACGTGAGTATTCTGTTTATCTTTAGGTTTAGATAAGTTGCTTACACACACTTTTTTTTTGCTAAATATGACACAATTTGGAGAACATGTTGGGCTCAATCTGTGTTGAATGCAACGTGTTTGGCTCCGTAGTGGCGGAGAAGCTGTGGACATGAAGTTAGAATATGATACAGTAGTTGGACCAAAATCCTACCAATTTAAATTTTAAGCATGTGGAGAATTTTGCTTGTTGACGTGCATAAGCTGAGGTTATTCTATCTTGATTGACGTGGAGGATTGTCCCATCCCAGGTACTATGGTGTGCCATTGCACTTGATACGTGAGCTCTATGAAACATTTAGGAACTTTAAGATTCGCATTGCTGATTATATTCGTTATCGAAAGCTCACATCAAACATGAATGATCGATTCCCAGATGCTACGCCTGAAGAGCTTAATGTGTAAGTTTAAAGTCTAATTAGTTTCAAGTGTCGTAATTATCAAATTCTGCATTTTGGAGTCTTAGTTGTTGATGATCAATATGCAGAAGTGACGCAACTTGTATCATTTGCCGTGAAGAGATGACAACAGCCAAGAAACTATTATGTGGACACCTTTTTCATGTCGCTTGCCTTCGATCATGGTTAGAGCGACAGCATACCTGCCCTACTTGCAGAGCCCTAGTTGTACCTCCTGACAGTGGGACAGGTACAGCTGGACATAGGGATTCACAGTCAGATGCTCACCAACAGGGTAAACTTCTGAGCAGTGCAATTTGTGTCGTATCTTTTAGTTTCTGTGTGACAACCATAGGGTCCGATATTTGGTTATTAAAGGAAAAGAACTTTGTAGTTTTTAAACTTACATTTCCTTTTCCTTTATATAAGATAATTATTGAGGGTAAAGAAAAACGAAGGCACCAATAAAATGCCAGTTGGATTTCGTGCTCTTTGTTTATATAATCTATTTTGATCATTTGAGACTCTGATCTGTTGTTCAGTATAAAATTGTGGCGAGTTGACTGATGATTTTAATTGGGAACAGGGACAGGCACAACGGCTCAGGGTGGTGGAGTTGCTGGTGATAATGTAAGCCAACATGAAGCCAGGCTCCGAGCTGCTGCTGCTGCTGCATCAATATATGAGAAGTCTTATGTATATCCTTCTGCAAACAGACTAGTATGGTAATGACAAATGTATCCTAAGTTAAGGTTTACATTTTTAGTGGTGGAGTGATCATATGTGTTACTGTATTTTAATTTATTCCTAGGTTGCTTGTGAGAGTGTGCTTGATACATATAATTTGGATATGTTGCACTGCATAGAATGCTGCATACCAGAGCCTTACAAACTATGCCCTCTTGTATGCAGGTCTCCTGGATATACGGCGATTCCTCTGGTTCAAAGACATACGGCTGACTCCTCTAATACTGAATCTATTGGAGAATCTTCTATTGGACAATCACAGCCACAACTTGCGGCCCAAGGTGGAGCTGCAAACTTATCCTTCTCTCAGTTTCCACCTTACATGTTTGCCCCTGGCGCCAACGTGGCCTATGGGGAGAGGTTGGGCAGCGATCCAAATCTGACAGCTTCTCAGCTGGAGGCCCAGAAAAAGCTTCTTCAGTACCAGATTGAGGTATTAAAGAGAAGTTGAATAACTTTTGTTGTGATCTCGTGGTCGTTACCCCCGATTTCTCCTGCTTAGTAACTGCTTTTATTGTACAGATCCTGCAGAATCAGCTCCAAGTTTTACAGAAACCAAAACCAAATGAAAGTGTGGACATGGGTCCAACAACGGCATCTTTGGATGGCAAAGGAAAGAGTATCGCAGCTTCTTCATCTGTTTCGGACTGTGGACGTCATGAAGATCGGGTTGATTCGTAGACGTGGCATAATTTTAGGTATATTGTAAGACACAATATAAGTGGATAACAAGGGATGAGAAAAATAGGTTAGGGATGAGTGAATAACTCGAGTTTGAGCATATTATTGTACAAGTTACACTTTTCCTCTTGTTGAAAAAGAATTTTCTTATCGTTTTGTACTTATAACATTTACCAATACCGTAAAACAGTAAAATAGTAGCTTGCTCCATACGTAACGCCCTCTAGATTTTTGTATGGGTTGCATTAAATGTTGAATATTTGCTTGCATTCCACGAAACGGAACTAATCAAAATCCTATAAAGATGCAATGGCCAGTCATCACCACCTCCACGCGGAGAGTCTCTCTTTCAACCATTTGACCGCGCGGGAAGTTTTTAATTGGAAATTTGGACACGAACACTTCTCGAACAAGTGACAAATATTTATTAGCTAGACAGACGACGTTACTAAAACTATAAAATAGTTGCAAAAGAGAATTTCTCCTCCTCATCAGATTGTCCTGAGTGTTCCTTGACCTTGCTGATCTTTGATCTCTAGTAATTATCGGCGTAGAAGGTTGGCATTGTGATTGTCTGATTCGTGACCTAACCCAAACCATGCCCGCAACAATTGACCTTCCCTTGTTATTTTTCTTGTTTTCGATTGATCTCAAGGTTCATATTACAATTAACTCGAAAGAAAAAGACGAATGAGCCTAGTAAAGTCAATGCCGTGGAGTGTCATGCTGCAATTGAGATTTGACCAACAATACAAATGGTTGGCCGAATGATCCCAACTGTTTGGCTTTGGCATGCTGCAATCTGCAATCTGCAATCTGCAATTTGCGTTAATTTGAATAATCATATTCAAATCTAGTTATCATGTTTAATTTGAATAATCATATTCGTCTTCTTCTTCTTCATGGAGTGTCAACTAAATTAATGATGTTTTCCTAACAAATTTGTTAGGTATATGAAACACCATATATGGAGAAAAAATTTCAGTGTGCTAGGAACATGACCCGGTGCGCAAGTGTCATAATACAAGTGGTTTGATACTTGAAAAAAAAAAAACTTCTAACCATGTGTATTCTGAGCCTATGACACTTGGTGTACAGGGTCGTGTTGTAGACACACTAAAAAAATCTCCATATATATGATCATTTCTGACGGATGAGGATCCTCTCCGGATCCTCTTTGTGGGGATCTTAGGAATCCTCACATCTTAGCTGTTCATCGTACATCATACGATCAATTTTGTCATGTACTATTTGAGTTTAATTTTAAATAAAAAATTTCAAATAATTTATGACCGCACAATGTACAATAAATGACTAACATGTAAGGATCCCTAGGATTCCCACCATTTGGATCTGAGGAAAACTAATGAAATGGCTTGAAAACTTTGAGTTTTAACGATAATGACAAAATAAAGGGTAAAGTTAATAGTACCAGAATTGACTTTTTAGTATAAAAATATGATTTTTCGTTAAAATAAACAGTATCAAGAGATTTTCGTTTAAGTTCCCTTGGATTGGATGGCATCCAAATCCATTTCTGACATCAGATAGATATTAATTAATAATTGAATAATGGTCATGCAGTTTAAAAACTGGTATTTCTCTTCTTATGATGGATTAGGACACAACACTAACTTTTACAAAATAATGGCTCTTCGCCGTCTGGGCTTGTCCAAATCAACCTTGATCTGACTTCTCAATCTCAACAAGTTGAAATATATGGCGTGCTGACATAAGCTTCAAACTAATCTAGAAGTATAGCGCTGCGTAATTAAAGATTATAATCCAAGTTTAATTGATCAACATAATGTTAATTAATAAACAGTAAAAACATTTGTGATTGCATGGAATGAAAAAACATGAGAGAATATTGTATAGTGAAGATATTAAGCGCACGTGTTTCATGAAGCATACTAATTATTACTTAGCATAGCTTGATTAACCTTCACCAGTTAATTAATTAATTAATTTTTATTTTTATTACGTATAATCGCCACCTGCGCTTTTATTTAGCTCTCTCTCTCTCTCTCTATATATATCCGTCCTCAACTCCTGTGAACTGCATCAGTTATAAACAGAAATATAGAGACCAAATAATAGTTACACAACTCCTGTGAATCCGTGATCATCACTAGTAGTAGTAACAGATACAGCTAAAAGACGATCCATCGGAAAGCAATCATCAATTTCGTCGTCGATCAACATGAATATTTTAATTAGCTTGCAACTTGCAGTCGGCTTGCTATTGTTTACTGTTGGCATCTTCCATTGCCAAGCTTTGTCTCCTCGTTACACTTTTGTGGTAATTACCTAGCTCATTATTTCCTTAATCTTGATGCAGTTCAGTTCTAAATTCTGATGCATATGTACGAATTGCATGCGTCATGCATGCATGCCTGCATACATACATACATACATATATATATATATATCTGTGTGTGTGATATATATGTATATACACTTTATAAACGATGCTCAGGCATGTACGCTGATTTCAAAAATATTAATGAACTCATATCTTGTGTGTGTTTGCAGTTCAGTTTTAAATTCTGATGCATATTGAATTGCATGCATGCATGGCTATAATTACACGTATATTATGCATGCATGCATCATGTATGCTGATTTCAAAAATATTAATGAATTGATGATATCTTCTGTTTGTTTGCAAAAATTAATTGTAGGTTGAAGAAACTTCATACAAACGACTGTGTAGCACAAAGAACATCTTGACTGTAAACGGCCAGTTTCCGGGACCAACATTGTATGCTCGTGCTGGAGATACTGTCATAGTGGATGTCTATAACAAGGGCAATCGTAACATTACCCTCCATTGGTAATTCATCAACTTTATACAGTGCATGTAATCTCATGCGGCTTTTAGTTACTTTCATGACACCAGTACAATTCTGATCCATCTATATTTCAGGCATGGAGTTAGCCAACCGAGGAACCCATGGTCGGACGGTCCTGATTACATCACGCAATGTCCTATTCAACCAGGAGCTAGGTTTACCCAAACCATTATATTTTCCTCAGAGGAAGGGACCCTATGGTGGCATGCTCACAGCGAGTGGGATCGAGCCACCGTCCACGGTGCTATAGTCATATACCCCAAGAAGGGAGCCACTTACCCTTTTACCAAGCCTCACGCAGAATTACCAATCATCTTGGGTATGCAAATCAATTCAATCTTCAATCCCAAAACCGCTTATAGGATAGCTAGCACTTTTAAATAACTAAAAACACTTGTTACAACGTTGGTTGCTAAAGTTAAAAGGTTTCTTTTGAGAATTTTTTACTTGTATTTTTATTAATTAAAAATTTCGATGTGTTTTAATGAAAGGATTTCTCGTAAAAGAGCTTATGAACATAAGTGATTTCTATATAAACATTTCCAAATTACGATCCTTATTTTTCTGCTAATCGTTAATTTGAAAATTGTAGGAGAGTGGTGGAAGGAAGATATTGGACAACTTTACGATGAAACGATTCAAAGTGGAGGGGACCCTAATACTTCAAGTGCTTACCTCATCAATGGTCAACCCGGCGATCTCTATCCTTGCTCAAAACCAGACACATTCAAGCTCATAGTTGATTACGGCAAAACCTACCTGCTCAGACTAATCAACTCTGCCGTGCAGGAGATGATGTTTTTCGCCATTGCCAATCACAACGTCACGGTTGTAGGCTCAGATGCTAGCTACACCAAGGCATTTTCAACAGATTATGTAACCATATCTCCCGGGCAAACCATTGATCTCTTGTTAAATGCCGACCAAAGCCCCAACAACTACTACATTGCTGCTAAAGCCTATGTTGCCGCGGCTGGAATTCGCTACGACAGCACAACCACCACCGCATTACTCCGATACAACGGAAATTCTAGTTCAACCCCTACTTCATTGCCTAATCTTCCTTCCCATAACGACACCAACGCATCAGTTTACTTTACCAGTAAACTCAAAAGCTTGGCTGATAAAAACCACCCTGTTGACGTGCCACACAAGATAACAACTCATTTGTTTTTTACACTCTCCATCAACACACTACCCTGCCCGAGTAATTCATGTACTGGGCCTAATGGGACACGTTTTGCCACCAGTATCAACAACATTAGCTTTGTCGACCCTACCATTGACATATTGCAAGCTTACTATTTCCATGTCAATGGGGCATTTGGAACCCGCTTTCCAAATTCCCCGCCCTTGCTGTTTAATTTTACAGCCCAGGACTTGCCGTTGTACCTACAGACGCCGAAGCAAGGGACGGAGGTGAAGATACTGGAGTACAACTCAACTGTGGAAATTGTGTTTCAGGGGACAAATTTGGTGGGAGGAGATGACCATCCGATGCATCTCCACGGATTTAGTTTCTACGTTGTGGGATGGGGGCTTGGGAATTTTGACAAGGACAAGGACCCTTTGACGTATAATCTTGTTGATCCTCCTCTTCAAAACACCATCGCTGTCCCTATAAATGGTTGGACTACCATTAGATTCAAGGCAGACAATCCTGGTACGTAATTAACGAAGACGTTATCATCTCTAGTGCATATATTATCTTAAGGGGCCATTTGATAATAACCATATCAATTTCCAGTTTCCAGTTTTAGTTAACAGCCCCAAATTAGTTATATATTAATGAATGATAATTAGATAATGTAAATTGTTCTTGTTCTTCTTGTTGTGTGTAGGCGTTTGGTTTATGCACTGTCATCTGGATCGACATATGTCATGGGGCATGGACGTGACGTTCATAGTGAAAAATGGAAAGGGCCTAGGAGCCCAAATGTTACCTCCGCCACAAGGAATGCCTCCATGTTAAAAACTGTTATAAACCTTTCGAGCTGGATTCTGTTGGAAAATTAATTAATAAAAAATATTATTATTTATGATTTCTTGTGGGTTAAGGATATTATAGTTTCTTACCCGTTAAGACTTGAGTTTGCTTTAGTTTTCACTATATATATATATTAATGTTTATATATGTAACTTCAGTTTGTAGCCGTCTCGGCAACCTTAATTATTTGTTTTCTGTTTAATAAAATAGTGTTCACAGTTTATCTTCCATTGGTTTGTATTGTTGAACTTGTTCATGGCAATAAATTTGGACTACATGTAGTCGGTCCTTTCAATACCATTTTGTACTAGGAACTCTAACTGGCAGTGGCCGTGGCCAGGAAATAAATGTCATAAAAATTTACCTGGTTTTGTATTGTCACCAACTTGGTGGCCGTCGACGACTCAAGAACAAGATGAAAAATTTCCATCAAAGAAATGACGATCAATGCGCATTGTATTAGCACTAAATTTAAATTTACTTTGCCTTATGTTCAAAGATTGGTTCAACTTTCAAATATACATGGTTCATGAAAAAGAAACAAAGCTGACAGCCACAGCCCATACGCAATGGATTATCTAAAACAAATCTAGTAGTAAGCTTATTCTATACTCTGAAGTTTTAACCATTAGATCATTGGCCAAAACATATACTTTCAATAGTTGTCGGCGTGAACTAGCTTAGGAAGAATGTGTGCTGCCACAAAACCTCCTCAATTCCCCTGCCACTTCTTCCATCGCAGGCCTTTCGGCACTACTCAACTTGAGGCAACTCTTTGCAAGCGCCGCAACTGCTCTGAGTTGCTCTCTGTTACCCTCGTTTACTAGTTGTGGCACAACGATCTGAAAGATGTCATTTTGTTCTACAGAAGAAACGAAATGGGATGTTATGATTCTCCGATTTTCTGGTCTGTTGAAGGACAATGGCATCTCTCCCGTCAAAAGTTCTGACAAGACGACTCCAAAGCTATAAACATCACTCTTATCTGTCAACTGGCCTGTTTGGAGATATTCGGGGTCTAGATAACCAACTGTCTGCTGTACCAATGTGTTCATCTGGGATTCATTACTAGGGACCCGGACCAACCTTGAAGATCCAAAACCGAAGACCTTGGCCACAAAACAATCGCCTAATAATATGTTGGAAGAGTTGACATTTCCATGAATGATCATTGGTTTTGATGTCTCTGCTGCAGAATGCAGATAAGCAAGAGCAGCTGCAGATTCTGAGGCTATCTTTAAATGAATATGCCAAGGCAATGCTTTTTTCCCATTAACATGATGAATGTAGTCGAACAAGGTCCCGTTGCAGGCGAGTTCACAGACCAACATGGGTGCTTCAGTCTCTAAACAGCAGCCCAAGAACTTCACCACATTTTCATGGTTGATTTTGGTAAGAGTGACAATCTCATTTATAAAACGCTCGATTTGGCCCTCCTGCACTACTGTTTCCGTTATGGCCACAATCACACCGTTTGACAGAAGTCCCTTGTGAACCTTTCCACTCTCTACTGGACTAAAAGTGTGAATCTGGTTGTAATAGTCAGCAGCCACCTTTAGCTCTTCGGACGTAAAATTTTTTGGGCTTCCATGTGAAATGTGCTGCTCTAATAATAGACCTCCATTTTTCTGGAAGAACTTGGCTTTGAGATTAATGAACTTATGTTTCTTCACACTGAAGTAAACCCCGGAGATCCCAAACATAAGAAATGCGCAAAGAAGTCCAAGACCTGCAAGGTTATATTTAATTATATATTTATATACATGATATATGCAGTATCTTGTTATCTGAGAACCTAAGGGCTTGTTTGGTATTGTGTTAAAAAAAATTCATAATTTCACAAAACATTTCTTAAGAACATCATTTAAGGACAATCTTTTAAAGACTCAAAAACTTGTTTGGTATGAGATTTTTATTTTTTTTAAATTTTAATAATTAAAAAGAAAAGGAAAAATATCACGGCTCAGGAATTACTACTAAGTTCAATTGAACAGACATAAAGATCGAAAGAGAGATGAGAGAAAATGAGGAGAAAGATTCAGAGGGGAGGAGAGATAAAAAAGGAGTGAGAGATTCAGAGAGGACGGGCAAGAAAGAAAGTAGAGAAATGATCAGATCAAGACAGAAAATAGAAAGAAACGAGAGAGAGAGAGGACCATACGAGGAGAGGAGAGAGAAATATATCATAGAAATAGTCTCACCAAAGAAAGATCGGGAGGGAGAGAAGAGGAAAGATAAAATAATGGGTTTGGAGTTTAAAAAGAGTAAAAGATCGTTTGTGAATGTTTTTGAAATGACTAAAAGTGTTTTTGGTGAAAATAATTTTGGAACTAGCATTTGGTAAAAATCCAAGTAAATTATGAGCACTTGAAGTGCTTCCTAGAAGAAACACATAATTAATGCTTCTTGTAGAAAGCACTTCAATTGCTTATGAAACCCAAAAAAATTTCGTCTAAAAACGCTTTTAGTCATTTTAAAATAATTTTCAAATGAGTCATAATGTTACACTTATCACATATTTGTACCATATTTCTAATAGAGGTGGAGCCCACCAACACATATCCCATCTCTATTAGAGAGATGATATATATGAGGTTTTTTTAGCCAAAATGGTCTATGAGATTTGTATAACTCCTCACTTTGGTCCCTAAGATTTAAAACCACTACAAATGGTCCATCAGATTGTCCACCATCAATTATTTTAGTCTTTTAGTGAATAGTTATGTTAAATAAATATTAAAATGACAAAACTACCATATTTGTGGATTTGCCCCTATACTTGTATAGAGCTGCCCATTTTCTCTATGAACTTTAATTTTAGCCGATTATCTCCTAGAACTTTTATAATTAGCCAATTACCCCATTGAATTTAATTTTAGCCGTTTACCGTCTTGAACTTTTATAAATAGTCAATTTCCCCCATGCGTTAGATTTTAAAAGTTTACATCCAATTTTCCATCCATCTTAATCACACAAACAACACATGACAACTATATGAGGGTAAAAAGGATGAAACATTAGATGGATGAAAAATTGAATAAAAGTTTTTAAAATCTAATGCCAATGGGGGAATTGGCTATTTATAAAAGTTCAGGAAGGTAATCGGCTAAAATAAAAGTTCAAGGGGGAAATTGGCTAATTTAAAAAGTTTAAGGGGGTGATCAGCTAAAATTACAATTCAGGGGAGAAATTGGCAGTTGCATACAAGTTTAGGGGGCAAATCACCAAATACCTCTTTAAAAAACAATAGGTCAAAATGATTTGATAAAAATTGAGGATATTTTTATCATTTTATCCTTATTTAATGAAGATTTTTCACGGAATGACCCAAATGATTGATGGTGGATAAACTCAGAGACCAATCTATTGATTCCAAATCCCAATGATCAAACTGAGGAGTTAAATCTCATGGACCATTTTGGATAAAAAGCCTATAGATGATATAAATGTGGTAAATGTTGCATTTTTGGTTTAAAAACATTAAAAAAAAAAAAACTTCTTTTTTTTGTGTTTTTGGAAGTATGTTGATTTTTAAGTTCAGTTTTTCAAAACAGTTATACCAAATAAGTATTCAAAATGTAAGACTCAAAAAAGAGTTTTTAAGTCTAAAAAAATTATGTTAAAGTATAATATCAAACAAGCCATAAATGTTATTTTCCCAAAAAAAAACAGAAAAAAAAGCCGTAAATGTTTACATTTAATTTACAGGGAGCATAGCAATTATCAAGTAATAAACAGTAGAGGTAGAGAGGGTAGGAATTACGTACCTAAAGTGAGCTTTATGGGAAAGACACTGATGTGTGGAACTGGGATGTAACCTGTACCAGTTTTCTTATGGTAATTATATTCCTGGGTTTTGGTTGACAATGAAAAGCCACTGTGACCTTGGACTTTGTTCAGGGTATTGGTCGTAGTTGAGGTTTCAAACCATGAGCGACTGTTACTCTCAACGTGTGATAAATTTTCAAATTTAACACGTGTACAATATACAAATCAGGTAATATACTCTCAACACATCTTCTCACATATGACGAATTTTTAAGCTTTGCAAGTAAACAACACGAATCGGATGACATGGAGCATGTGTGGCCACTGGGCTTCAAACGCGAGACAACATGCTCTGATACTATAAAAAAAGTCGAGGTTCTAGCATAAAACCAATTGACAATATTAGGAGTATCCAAATTACTTATAAGCATGCAAAGCCCCTTCTTTTTCCGACGTGGCATTGATACTCTCATCAGATGCATTCATGTACGGGAGCACGTTCTGTCGCGTGCTGGTGATGTTTGCTACTGTCAACGGAGGACAGATCAGGCTGGACTTGGATGCTGTGGCACCCAATCCCATAACAAACCAGAAAATGAAAGTAGCTGCAACGGTTATGTTTCCAGTACTCACTGCCTCAGGCACCAGAGACTTAATATTGCCTTCCCCTTTGGGAGTGGAAGAATTGCAACAACCCATGCGTATGATTGTGAACTTGTTTGCAGTGTCGGAGATTGCATGCGGTGTGGCAGACAAGTACTCGGTCTCGGAGGGTTGTGTTGTGGGTGCCAGGACCAAAGTGCAACATTAATAGTACCGCTCCAGTTTTAGTGGTATTGCAGCTATGTGTAGAAACTTCGTTGCTTACGCATACCTCAAGTTCACTTTTTCCCGCTGAGAATGGTTTTGGATTTGATAGGATACAAGAACATGATCCTTGGGAACTCGCAGACCAGTATTCGACCACAGAACATGATCCTTTTCCTTTCTGGAAGCTGGGCTTGGCGTCAGCTTCTGATAATGCTGCCAACAAAAACAACGAAGTTGAAGCTAAAGTAATCCGACAGAGTTTGTGCATCCTTTCCATCTTAATTATCTTCCCTTCCTTAATATATTCTCAAGAGCAACGTGGTCGTACTTTGCAACACTTATAACTTGACTTGGGATGAGCTCATTCCCAATTCTGATCAGCTCCTACCTAAAATTTTGGTTTATAGAACAACTTTGAGGGAACATCAATCTCTATGTGTTTAACAAAATCAACCTGCGCTCCTTCCGCGTTCCTTCCTTTAACGCGGCATTGAATTTGAATCGCTGGTTTTTTAATTCGGAGGTCAATGGTTTAGAGCGACCAGAATACACTTGTTCCCTCTTGGTTTCTTCCTTGAAATATGGAGGTTTATCAAAAGTGACCAGAACTTATTTAAGTGTATGTTTCAACATCGTTATATTATACATATATACTGATAAATATAATGCACATTCCAAAATTGACAACCAAATAAAAATCCAATTTATTTACGATCAGGTGAGAGTGGTTCGTTAAATTAGTAAATAATTAACAAGATATTATCAGAATCTAATCCATTAATGTGGAGAAAATCCCCCAACAGTGACAACAATGGTTAACTTTTGGCTCTGTATGTCCTCAACTATGTATGCATAATGCATTCCTCTTCTGTTGCCTTCCGGTGGGGTGGAAATTACACATCCAGAATGATCCACGTCAAGCGGGAAGCTTAAGCTCCTCGTGTTCCTTCCAGCTGAAGAAAAAGCAGACAAGCTTGTTATTAGGATACAACAACATCTACCAAAGTTGATGATTCGGTAACATAATTTGTGTCACGATCAAATTAGTGTCATAATGTGTTACACCACTGCGTATGGAAATATGTTACAAGACCAAAGCCATTGCTCCGTATTCACGTTTCTTGTTTCGACGCACAGGTATGATACAAACTACTCTTACGGGGAGACAAGAGAGTCGAGTAAAGTTACCTCTTGATATAGTAGTAGAAGAAATCAGCATAAAGAGCAGTCTGAACTAGGCCTGAGATCCAAGCTGTGCGTTCGGCATTTTATAACAAATTAGTTATATCGCTCTGGCTAAAAATGCACTAAAACAGTATTAAGTGCAAGCTATATACAAAGAGAACTTACGTATCCAGCGAACTCTGTGGAGTTCTGTGAAGAAACGATAAATCCAGTTGACAAGATATAAAGAACGATAAGCACTGCACAATGTTACCAAACAAAAATAACACCACAGATAATCACATGAGCAGAAATCCGAGAATCATGAG
Organism: Heteromeles arbutifolia; assembly: GCA_024362995.1. Lineage (NCBI taxonomy): Eukaryota > Viridiplantae > Streptophyta > Magnoliopsida > Rosales > Rosaceae > Heteromeles > Heteromeles arbutifolia. Next base: position 35,265,868 of record JANCRC010000009.1, on the reverse strand, counting down.
CAAATGCATTGATGCCTCAGCGGAGTTGGAACATACCCGAGAAGGAAAACGTAATTTCCAGTTAAGTTGTCAATGTTTCTTGACCTCTGCAGTAATACCAACTGTGGTAAGATTGCCACAGCTTCAAGATATATTGAAAATGCCCACAGAACCTATTACAATAGATCAAGCTCTAATCAGATGTGTGTAAAAAGGAGCATCATCGTACAAAACTGGTAACTTAAGGCAAAAGAAAGGGCAACATAAATGCAATGTACCTCAATTACAGTAAAAGCACGCGGAATCAGAAGAGCCAGCCCCAAGGATAAAAGTATGAGATAGTAATGTCTGAAAGTATCTTGATCCTTGTTGTAGGTTTGCTTCACTACTTTATGGTACCTCATGTGCCAGACCGTGGCAAAAGAAGTTCCGATAAAGATGAGCTTCCCTAGAGTGTTATACACTGAGTAATACTTGACGATCAAGTCAAGGTATCGAGTAAGAAAGACCAACGCATAGAGTTCTTGAGTTTTGAGTGAAATTCCTGGTGCAAGTGAACTAGTATTAGACTTAAGAGAGGCATGGAACAGATCGAACATTCCATTTCTGGAGAACCACTAACTAAACAAGGTAACATATTTACATTTGCAGATGGGAATAATTAGCTCTGCAAACGACCTATAATCTGTTGAAATCCCACATCAGCTAGAGAAAGAAGGGAAAAGTTTAAATATCCTAACCCTACTCCAACTAAGACTGAGGCCGTTTGTGAAAAAACTCCACACCTGACGGATTGTGCAGGTGGTAATTACCAAGTTTGGGACAATGTCGGTGTTGTTGGAAGTGGGCCTTTGGCCCGTCCCTTTGATAATTCTACATAATCCATCACTAACTTAAAGGATTACAAAGGAATTCAGAAAATTAAGAAAGTTGAGTTTTGACATCAATGCTCCACGAGTGTTTGAAACTGATAAACCTTCTTTCCTCTATCAAATTAGTATTGAAAAGCTATATGTTCATCAGCATGTGAAGAAGTTCAAAACTTTCAAGCTAACGAATCCTCCATTGCAACTGAATAAGCATCATGAACGAATGATGTTAAAAAAGAATTAATCAATCCATCTGCAAATTAACTCTCGGCTAAAATATACATTTGAACATATTGATACCTGCACAAGATTTGGTGGAGCGGATCTTAAGGAACAGGACCAATATGCTGAACAAGTGGGTTATGTCTCCAGCCAACCTAAACAGATTCATGGCTTCTTATCTAACTCGAAACTCTCCGTTTCGTTTCGGATTTCGTTGCTTCTTTCTTGCTCTTCCTTTCCTTGTTGGGTTTCGTTTTCCTTCGGCAGAGCAGAAATGTCATCGGACTTTCAATCCCAACAATGTAAGCATTTTCCCCCTGTTTGTCTAAGATTGGCCATTGACTTTTCCCCCAGGTCTTTGAAAATGGCCAGAAAAATACAAAAACACATATTATATACTGCTTCTTATCTTCCTCCCTCTACCTGTCATTCTTCCTTTAATTACGTATTGTGAGAAGGGCTGGTAGGGAAGTGCATTACATGCACGTATTTGGGTTTTTTTTTTTTTGGAAACTTGCACGTATTTGGGTTTGGGCCCCAAATTAAGCACAATATTTTCTGCTTTCGGCTATTCTTCTTACGTGTGGATATGGTTCATTTTGACAACGTTCTGAGTTTGAAATTGGAACCGAGCACGTTGGTTTAGTAAGAGGGTGGATAAATATGTTACGATTAGAATATGCTAGAAGTGCTTTAATTATAAACGCGTTTGAACATGTTAATAAGTGCTTATATGTGGCTAGAAAATCTTTTTCATTGGTAGAAAGCGATTTAGTCACTCCAATCTCAAACAGGCCCGTAATTGAAGAACACAAGTCGTAGCTGGCAATCGGGCTAAAATCTCATAAAGCCCAAGTAATAAATCGCCACTTTCAAAAGCCCAGAAGTGTCAGCCCGAGTTAAAGTGCCGGCAATCAGTGCCAACTGGATCCAAATAATATTCGAGCAGATTCTTGTGGCTTAACCCAGATCAGATATCCCTTCCAACCTTCAAACAGAAATTGAAAAAAGAAAAAAACAAAAAGAAAATTCCTCCTTTCCACCCCAAAAGAAAGGTCAAACCCAATTAAAAAATGAGTGGACCAATCACAGAGTGACAATACGGGAAGCATCAACTATAGCGTCACAGTCACGCACACCCTTTACTTTTTATTGTAATTTATCAAAATATAATAAAATATTATTTGATAAATAAGTGAAAAAAAAATTACAATATTACAACGTTATGTATAATTTCTCACATGATAATGCGTTATGATATTAGTTACAAACATAATGACATGCTCAATGTATATAAATCTATAGCTGTATTTGGCTCCATCTGATTTTTCTTGTTATGGGTACTATTGATTGGGTAGAAAATTCTGTGACACGTCACTTGTCTGCTAGCACACATGCATTTAGGTGTCATATCCCCATTTTTTCATGAGAAAAACTTAAGTAAGAAAATCTTGATCACGTTAACCGTAAAACCTTTTTAAAAAAGTATGAAGACTCTTGTATTTGATCTCATTCTACACGGCCTACGTTTATCATCCTCTTTTTGAGACGAAAGCCTATCACAAGAATTTGATTTGTTATATTCATTGGCGTGGATGCCATATTCTTAGGGCCCTCAAACGAACTTTTACTTTTGGTCACGCACGCACCAACAACATTTATACAACCGCGCACACACAAACAAAACCCAAAAAATAAGAAGAGAGCGGAGAGGGAGGAGGCAAACAAACACAAAACGGGAAAAGAAACCGAAAATTCAAACCCCACCCTGTTCTACTCTACAATTACAAACGCAACCCAACTCGCTACTCGCTCCATCAGTCGCCCGCTCTCTCGCTCTCGTACGCTCCTCGTCCTACTACTTCTCTCTCTACTGCTTCATTTTCAAGCTGTCTTTATTTCCCTCGCACCCCCCCATCTCTCTCTCTCTCTCTCTCTCTCTCTCTCTCTCTCTCTCTCTCTCTCTATCTCTATATATCCTTTTTCCTCTAATTAATATATAAATAAATACCCTCACACCCTTTCGCTGCTTCCTCAGCACTATTCTCTTTCCTTCTCTCTCCTAGGGTTTGGGTGGTGTCAGGTGTCTCTGTTTCGTCGTCTCCACACCAGCTATCGGCCTCTAGGGTTGATCGGTTTGGGTCTCTACGATCGTCCTTCCTTTTCTTTCTCTCTTGCTCGCTCAGTGGCTATGGCGGCTGAGAAGCTAAGGGACTTGAGCCAGCCGATTGACGTTGGCTTGCTCGATGCCACCGTCGTCGCCTTCTACGGCACCGGATCTAAGGAGGAGGTGAGCGATTGCTGCTTCTTTCTCTCTATACTTTCTGTTTGTTTTCCGACCAAGTGTGCCCAATTTGCAACTGCAATCGGGGTTTTTGTGCCCGAGGGTTTAAGCTTTCTGTTTGGGTTCTTAGAGGTTGAGGGGAAATTGAAGCTCTCAGCCCTAGGGTTTAACACTTGAAAACCTTCATTTGGCCGAGTTTTTACTTTAGGGGAAAATGGGGCCTAACTTCAATGTCTTTCATCGGGGAGCATTTGAGCATTTTAGCTATCTGCCTATTTTTGGGTTGTTTGGTTCGGTGGATTTGGAAGAGAGATATTTTAATGGTCGTGCCGTGTAAAATTGTATGCTCTCAAATAATTCATAAACTATTAAGTGAATTGGTAATTGGTTTCAGTGTAAACTTTGGAATAATCAATCTTTCATCCTCAACACTTCCGGAACTAAACATACCATGATTGAGTAATGATGGTGAACTGGTTATTTTGTGACTGCATTACATTATTCTGTTCAAAAAAATATGAATGCATTGCAATGTTTATTGAATACTTAATACCAGGATTGCTCTTTGTTTAGACGAACTAGGTTTACGAAAACATTTCAGCTTCCCTTACCAAAACGATTAACAAATAAAATGAGTAATGCTTTATGGATTCACTTGTAGCCTCATTATTAGTATTCATATGGTATTTGAATAACGGAGGTGTTGGTAAATTATATGCTTAACTTGTAATTTTGCGGCCCTTAGTTTAGTTCTCCAAGTATTTTATGTTCTAAGAGTAATTTTGCTCCATGTGTTGACAATACAGAGGACAGCTGCAGACCAGATATTGAGGGACTTGCAAAACAATCCCGATATGTGGCTCCAAGTTGTGCACATTTTACAGAGCGCAAAGAACCTAAACACCAAGTTCTTTGCCCTGCAGGTCAGTTGTGTTGCATAACAATCTATGACCAGTGCATTTACTTTTTGTCTAACAAGGCCACTGTCAGATGCCCAGATGGTCCTTGCAGTAGGGCAGCAAGGCTGAAGCAGGCTTTAGACGGGCCTTTCAAAATAGCCAAAAATAGAATGCCTTTATGTGGGTACAACAACAACAATAATAATCAAGTTGACTGCTTAGGTGTAGATTTTGTTCTTTGTTAAACAAGGCATCAGATAAAGTCTACAGAATGCTTATACCATCTAATCTTGTTACATATTCATTAGCTTTCTCATGGTTTGGTGCTTTGGAAAAAATTCTATACAGCTTTTCATTACAACCTGTATAAATCTTTCTATTCGTATTTTAAGGTGCTGATATTATGAGGGTTTTCTTTGCATCCACATTCAGGTCCTAGAAGGGGTTATCAAGTATAGGTGGAATGCATTGCCTGTTGAACAGCGAGACGGAATGAAAAATTATATCTCTGATGTCATTGTACAGGTATGAATCATGCAATAAATATATGAGGATTGCAAGTTTTGCTCGTTTAGATAGTCATGTAGCAAATTTCCGTTCTTACCTTTGGTTCCTTTTGTGAAGCTATCAAGTAATGAGGCCTCTTTTCGAATGGAAAGACTTTATGTCAGCAAACTCAATATTATACTGGTTCAGGTATTTCCTTGTTTCTCTCCCATTAGGCTTATTGCATTTGTTGCTTTTTTTGGTTAGTTTGTTGTATCAAGCACTTTGTTTTCTTTTCTGTTTGTCTGTTGGCTTTTTCTATTTGATAGTATCTGAAATTTACTTGTTATATTCAAATCTGTAATTGCTTGCTTTGGATATGTTTGTGATGTATATATCGACATTACTCCATTTACAGATTTTGAAGCATGATTGGCCCACTAAATGGCGAAGCTTTATTCCAGATCTTGTATCAGCAGCTAAAACTAGTGAAACCATTTGCGAGAATTGTATGGCCATATTGAAGGTAAGTGTTTTTAATGTTGAATGTTAAAGATTGAAATCCAATTGATTATGGCTTCATTGGGTCGGTACTAATTGCTTGAATGTGTTACCTTCAGCTCCTAAGTGAAGAGGTTTTTGATTTCTCAAGGGGGGAAATGACACAGTTGAAGATTAAGGAGCTTAAACAATCATTGAACAGGTTATTGGCTGCTGAATTTGGTATCTTTGTTCTTAATTGGATGGGGGTGTCAATTTATTCTGTTTCTGACAGGCCATACTTTTACTTGTTGATTTATTGGGTGTGTTTAATGTGTTTATTTACTCTCTATTGTGTTTGATATTCTTTTTTCTTTTTTGCAGTGAGTTTCAACTCATTCATGAGTTGTGCTTATATGTACTATCAGCCTCTCAACGAACCGAGCTGATACGTGCAACATTATCCACATTGCATGCTTTCCTTTCATGGATTCCCCTGGGCTATATTTTTGAGTCCCCTTTGGTGCGTATAACACTGTTGTGTGGTTCTTGATTACCCTTCCAAATGATTTATCCTTATCTTTCTATATTGTGTCTGTATTTTACAGCTTGAAACCCTTCTGAAGTTTTTTCCCATGCCTTTATATCGGAATCTTGCCCTTCAATGTCTAACGGAGGTACATTGTTGTTCCATTTGTATTAAGCAATTATGTGGTTGTTGCACGTATGCAAAAAGCAACGAGGAGATCGTGTGATATTGCTGCTTCCAATTATTTAGTATTTATATCTGGGATTTTGGTTTTCAGGTTGCAGCACTTAGTTTCGGTGAATTCTATAATGCACAATATGTTAAGATGTACAATATATTCATGGTGCAGTTACAGGTGTGTAAATATATCAGTTTTCTTTTATATTCTTAGTTCTTACACCTAGTTTTAGCTCCACATTCAGTGTTTAATGTGTAGTTATGAATACATGGAATGAGAAAAAATACATTTAAGAAACACACGTCTAATTTGATAAGTTTATTGTAAAAAAAATGGTTAAAGTTTCAGCCAAATATGAAAGTGGCAAGTTTATAAACTTGGTTTGCTGATTTATAATTTAGTATCTAGTTTATGGGTTTAAAGTACTTAAAGAAGTATTCAATTTTTAATCATTTTATAGGGAATTGTTATTGGCATTCCAAAAATCTAATTGTGGACTCCAAACTTTCTATGTTTAGAAAGAAAAATACTCTTATGGGGAGTGCACAATTAGATTTTTGGAGTGCCAATAATAGTTCCCTTTTTATTAGATTTCTAATGTTTTGAAGAAAATAACCGATAATTGAAAACTATAAAGGCATAAGGATTGCTGGAGTAAGTATACTCACATAAATTGTGCATAATTTTAATGGACATATCCTCGGGCAAATTTTCTGATTCGTTTACTCTTGCAATATAATTTGACTTTCATCATTTTCTTATTCTCTCCATAATGCTTTTGAATTTTTTTAATGAAACAATTAGACTATTCTCCCATCCACCACAAACATTCCTGAAGCTTATGCAAATGGAACTGGCGAGGAACAGGTACAATTTATGTAATGATTGTGGGCTTCCCTATTGTTCGTGTTTGTGTATTGAACTAGTTTCTTATGGTGTTGTTTTGTCAGGCATTCATTCAGAACTTGGCACTGTTTCTCACTTCGTTTAACAAGGCAAGTTTCTTCTCTTTCAGATGAATATGTTGATGTACTGCCTTGCCTTCACGAGTGTTATATTAATCCTTGAGCATCTGTTGAGTAGTGAAGACATTGCTGATTGTCTACTTATATTTTTGCAGTCGCATATTCGTGTTCTTGAAACCGCACCAGAGACTATAGCTGCATTGCTGATGGGTCTTGAATATCTTATAAACATCTCATATGTGGATGACACCGAAGTTTTTAAGGTATGATTAATTGTTACTTGTTCTCTCTCTCTCTCTCTCTCCCCCCTCCTCTTTGAACAGATGATTTTAAGATTTGACTTGGACTTCGTTGTTTTGATCAGGTTTGCTTAGACTATTGGAATGCCTTGGTTTTGGAACTGTTTGAGGCACATCATAATCTGGATAACCCTGCAGCATCTGCCAATATGATGGGGTTGCAGGTATTTGAATACTTCCATATTTATACTATTTGTTGCTTTGAGTTTCCTTTTTATACCTACATGAGTGTATTCTAGTTCACTTGCAAATTTGTCATTCTATAGTTTTTTATGTTGTACTTTGTAGATTTCCTTTAAATTCCATTGCAAGAATAACCTGTGTCATACATCGATATGCAGATGAATTTGCTTCCTAGTATGGTTGATGGCCTTGGCTCACAACTTTTGCAAAGGCGGCAAATATATGTTGGTATTATGTCAAAGTTGAGGTTGCTCATGATCTGTCGTATGGCTAAGCCAGAAGAGGTTCTCATTGTTGAAGATGAGAACGGGAACATTGTTCGTGAGACCTTGAAGGACAATGATGTTCTAGTTCAATATAAGGTGATAAATCTTGTATTGCTGATATATTTATAACTTTCTAAGCTACCAAGTTCATGGTAATCTTTTCTTGTAATGAAAATATGGGCGCTAGTCTCTTCTAGATGAAGTTTATTTGGCATTTTTGTATATAAAGAAATAATATAAAATTTGTTGACAAGGTGGGGGATTCTAAAGAATTGGATATCTTCGTTTTAGGTGTTATTGTCAAAACATTGTAGGGGTGTTCCTGTCATTTTGAGTCAGCATGATATAGTGGGCGTTTTAGCTTAATGTATTTGATATGATTTGATTTTGGCACAAACTCAGTTTCCATGATATGCTTCTTTGTACCTAGGAGTGTTTAGTCTAACGGTCAGGCCCTTGGTTTGTTACCAAGAGGTCTGGGGTTCGACACCTCCCAAGGTACCCACCTAGCAATTGCTAGAGTTTCTTGCTTCCCAAATGTTGTGGGGTCAGGCGGGTAAGCCTAGTGATTAGTCGGGTCAAAGATCCGGAGACACTAGATTCAAAAAAAAAAATGATATGCTTCTTTGTCTGAATAATAAAAAATTATTGAATTATTTATGATTTTCTCCGTTCAGTTTTTTCATATTTCGTTCTGTTATTGTTATTGTTCATGATCTTGCAGATCATGAGGGAGACACTGATATATTTGTCACACCTTGACCACGACGACACCGAGAAGCAGGTAAAGGGTAGTTTTTCTTTGAAGTAAAATTAAACAATAACTATGCTTCATTCTACTCGTTGATTCCTTTGATGCATAACCCTGCAAGATGATGCTCTACTCGTTGATTCCTTTGATGCATAACCCTGCAAGATGATGCTTTTAGCATTATGTTATCTTGCCTTGATAATTTTTCATGTAATTTGAAATAATCTTCTTTCATATGTGATATAACTCATCATGCACCGAGAATATTCCTCTTAGTATAATCTCTGTTGTGGGGAACCACTAAAGTGAACTAATTTTTCATATTTTGTATTTCTATCTGATATTTCTCTTTCCACTGACATTTGGAAACAGATGCTAAAGAAATTAAACAAACAACTGACTGGTGAGGATTGGGCATGGAACAACTTAAACACATTATGCTGGGCAATAGGGTCCATATCTGGTTCCATGATGGAAGAACAGGTATGCTTTATCTTTAATCATTTTTATTATTTGAAGAATTGACTGAAGGAATTTTTTTTAATGATGATTTCATTATGTCTTATGCTTTTATACCGTTATTGTCTCAGAATGTGTTTTGATGCTTCTTACCCTTTGCTCTTTGCAGGAAAATAGATTTTTGGTGATGGTCATTCGCGACTTGCTGAACTTGTGTGAAATCATAAAAGGGAAAGATAATAAAGCAGTTATTGCAAGCAACATCATGTAAGTATTTGCGGTCCTACCAGTTTTTTTTAGCTTAAGCTAAAGGTTTCACTGCCCTAAATGTGTTACCAATAGGTTTCACTGACCTGTATTTTTATAGTATAATATCCTTATAAGTGAAGCTTTGCTTTGTTTTCAGGTATGTTGTCGGACAGTACCCAAGGTTCTTAAGAGCTCATTGGAAGTTCTTAAAGACTGTTGTGAATAAGTTGTTTGAGTTTATGCATGAAACCCATCCTGGAGTTCAGGTGATTTTTTTATAATCATGTTTAAGGTTGCTTTTAAACTTTTAAACTTAAAATGTACATGTTAACTGTTGCAAAGTTTTTTATGGTATTGCTAGTGTTATTTTAGTATTTATGATAATCTGGGACTATCTTGGGTGGTCTGGGGTGTTCCCGGGTGTTCAGTTATATGCACATGTTTTATTAATATCAGTCTTCTATAACTGTTGTTGCATATGTTTCAGGACATGGCCTGTGACACATTCTTGAAAATTGTTCAAAAGTGCAAGCGTAAATTTGTTATTGTACAGGTGTTTTCTCTTATAAGTTGGCATTCGAATCGTCCTTGTCATAGAAATTGAGATTGTTTTCTCATTGACTGCTTCTGTGATTTTCAGGTTGGAGAAAATGAACCATTTGTGTCTGAACTCCTGACAAGCCTGCCGAGTACTGTTGGCGATCTTCAACCTCACCAGATTCATACTTTCTATGAAGCTGTATGTCCTTCTTATGTTCCTTTTTCTACATAGTTAGACCAACGCCAATGGTTGGGGTTAAAACCTAAATTTTTAGCCCAGAAAATTTAGGTTCTAATCCAAAATAGTTTTTCTCCTTCAGTGGTTTTGGCTTAAAATTTTAGCCTAAAATTATTAAAGAATGATTTTAGGCTAATTTATTTTCTGTAACTTTTAAAAAAATAAAATATATGTAGATTTTCCTTTTTTTTTTTTTTTTGAACATTTTAACCTAAAAATATTTAAATTCCGATAAATAATGAAAAAACACTAAACCTACCTCATTCTTACACATATGCACCACATGAAAGAACATGGAAAACCACAACCTACTCCATTCTTAAACACAAACACAGGTGGGTAGAAAGAAAAAAAGGAAGAACTGTTTGACGAAAGTGAATTTTGTGTCGATGTGTGAACAAATACATATACTTATAGAGTTTTTGGGTGAATTTTGATTTAAATAATTTCTTTGAATTGTTTTAGCCAAAATTTGGGTTGGTTGATCTTGTTTTTACCGTTAGATTTGCTCATATTCGATTTCAACCGTTAGATTTAATGTATATCTATAGATTTGAATTTTTTTTTAAAAAAATTGAACCAACGGTCCAACCACGTGGGCTGTCCCATAAAAAAAAAATAGTGGTTGGTCCTTCCGCAAGCCGACAACGTCAGCAACTGGTCCCAGCCACTAACCTTGGTTCATTTTCTGGGCTAAATTTGGCCCAAAAATAAGTTTCAACCCAAAACCTTTTTAGCCCAATGATTGGAGAAGCTTTGGGCGAGTTTAAAACCTAAATTTTGAGTTTTAACCCAACCATTGGAGTTGGTCTTATACATAAAAATTTGTTATAAACAATTGCCTTTTGTTTATCTTAGGTTGGTCATATGATTCAAGCAGAGTCTGATCCCAAGAAGAGAGAAGAATATCTACAGAGATTGATGGGTCTCCCAAATCAGGTATATTTCGATATATGTGCAATGTGCATGACTACTTGCAAGTGCTCAAAATAGCTTGTTGCTTATTATATTAGCTTGTTCACCAGAAATGGGCCGAGATTATAGGGCAAGCACGCCTAAGTGTTGATTTCCTGAAGGATCAGGAGGTAATTCGGACCGTGCTTAATATATTACAGGTATGATTTTCAAAGTTTGTTATTTAGGTATTCTGTAGTCAACCATATCATGGATCATGGAGATATTATTGATGTAGCTTTATTGTATCTTGTTTTCTCTTTTCTTTTTCTTACTGTTCTGTTGTCAGTTGAACTTGTTTATGTTAGATTGTGCAGTTTCTATTAGGTGAGCTGTTGTTTTTGTAGCAGCATCTTTCTGTGAACTTTACTGCATCCAAAGTGGCCCCTTATATATGTCGACCTTTTATTCTTTCCTTTACATACTTGGTGAATCCTTTACTTCTATTTTGCAAGGGTTGTTCATCCTTTTGTGTCATATCAATATCAAATGTGATTGTTCTTGTGGCTGTAGCCACTTTTGATTATATTTTAGTCTGTTGTTTTGCTTTTGAAAGGATTGTGAGTACCCAGTGTGATTCTGTTGTTGATTTGCAGACAAATACTAGCGTTGCAAGCTCCCTTGGAACGTTTTTCCTGCCTCAGATCTCAATGATCTTTCTGGACATGCTTAATGTGTACAGGTATGGCCGATGTTTTCAGGCGTCGAAAGATTTTCAGATGTTTAATTTGGTTTCTTTTTAACTAATATAGTTATGCATGGCACTATTTATTTTGTACAGGATGTACAGTGAGCTTGTATCTAGTAACATTGCAGAAGGGGGTCCCTTTGCTTCCAAAACATCCTATGTGAAACTTCTTCGGTGGGACCTTTTGTACAAATTCCTTTTCAGTTTAACAATTAAACCTCAAATACCATGTTTTGATTTAGTCCTCCAACAGGTCGGTGAAGAGGGAGACTCTCAAGTTGATTGAGACATTCTTGGACAAGGCAGAAGACCAACCACAGATAGGAAAACAAATTGTGCCTCCCATGTTGGATCCGGTCCTAGGTGACTATGCCAGGAATTTGCCTGATGCTAGAGAGTCGGAGGTTTTGTCACTTTTTGCCACTATCATAAACAAGTATGTTATCTTTCTTTCATTATCGTGTCTTTTTTGCTTTGATTACAACTAGATATGATAGTGTCTTGCTAAAAACCACAGCCAACTAAAAGGACCAGTAAGCTGCTGCCTACATTTTTCTTCTGGCTAAAGAATTTGCTATTTGTTTTCTTTAGTGTCTTCCAGTGCCTTACATTTGTACCCCTTGTTTTTAGGTACAAGGGTGCAATGATAGATGATGTGCCAAGAATATTTGAAGCTGTTTTCCAGTGCACATTGGAGGTAAGAATGTGGCCCATTCAGCAATGGTCCAGAACAATTGTGATTTTTTTATTAATGTTTGAAGCAATATCAATAATACTGCCATACATTTAGATGCCACACGCGTCTACTCCCTATATACAAGTTGTATTAATGTATGTATGTATCTTTGCCAAAGCATTTGAAAGTCTGGTCATGTGCCATCCTGTATAAAATTTTAGAAGTAGCGTATCAAATTATGTGTTCATCTTTTGGAGTTGATGTGATCATCAAGTAGCATAAATCAGTTAATTTGGTTTCTACTTCCATGACAGTCGCACTACATTTCTGGCTGAACATGTTACTATGTATCCAAGTTCTTTTCGCTATCCCATTCTCCATAACCATTGATGAAGAGGATGGATCTCAGTGTTGGTGATACATTTATTTGCATATCCTCTGATACCAAATAGCGTTTGGAGTGATGGCTAAATCTTAAATCATTAAAATTCGATTTGGCTGAACATGTTAGTGTTCTTACCAAGTCCTTTTTCGGCATCCCTTTCTCCATAATGCATTGCTGAAGAGGGATTTTAGCATCTTGGTGTTGGTGTTATGTTTATGTTGCATCCTCTGAGGTCTGATGCCCAAGAACCTCTGGAGTGACAACTAAAATTTTGAAAATTCGATTTGTACCTTAGTTGTTTTCTTACATGTCGTTATTCTGTGCCGTTGCAGATGATCACCAAAAATTTTGAAGATTACCCAGAGCATCGATTGAAGTTCTTTTCTTTGCTTCGTGCCATTGCTGCACACTGCTTTGCTGCATTGATTCGATTATCGAGTCCGGTATGTGTGTAAATCTTTCCCACTTGTCTGTTTGCCATTACTGTCAATGTTAGCTGGTTAGATGAGGGATTATTGGCTTCTGTTATAATTAAATTTTTTGTATACTTCAGCAACTGAAGCTTGTCATGGATTCAATTATATGGGCGTTTCGGCACACTGAAAGAAATATTGCTGAAACTGGGCTGAACCTGTTGTTGGAAATGCTGAGAAACTTTCAGGTGTGATATCGTGCATTTGTTCATTAGCCATGTTGTAATGCCATTTAAGCTCACACTGTCTTGGTTGATTTGACAGAATTCAGAGTTCTGCAATCAGTTTTACCGAACGTACTTTCTGACAATCGAACAAGAAATATTTGCTGTCTTGACTGATACATTTCATAAGCCTGGGTTCAAGTTGCATGTCTTGGTTCTCCAACATTTGTTTAGCCTGGTAATGTATCTTGTCATACCTTGGAGTTCTTTCCTTGATTCATAAGCTTTGCATAAATTAAAAGTTACATATTTACTGTTTACAGGTGGGAAGTAATCTGTTGAAGGAGCCTTTATGGGATGTTGCAGCTGTTCCTTATCAATATCCTAATAATGGAATGTTTGTTCGTGAATATACAATAAAGCTTTTGAGTACTTCATTCCCGAACATGACTGGGGTGGAGGTATATAACTATGAATGCTATTATGTTTATCTGTCTTTTTTTCTAGGTATATCACTTACCTGAAGGTTTTTTTCCAGGTTGCTCAATTTGTGACTGGACTATTTGAATCAACGGCTGACATACCCACTTTTAAAAATCACATCCGAGACTTCCTAGTGCAATCCAAAGAATTTTCAGCACAGGTAGGATACCAGAAGCATCAGTTGTTTGGACTCCCAAATTCACAGAGATGTGCATTTTATTATTGTTTGCCCATTCAGTCATGGAAGATTAGATATTCATCTACGTTGACTAATTTTTTATGTTGATGTCGAGAATGTTGCATCTTCCATTCTCGTAGTCTTTTGCTGGGATGAGGCTAATCTGGATGTTAAACGGAATATTGTGATTGTGCAGGACAACAAAGATCTTTATGCAGAGGAGGCTGCTGCTCAGAGAGAGAAAGACCGGCAACGAATGCTTTCTATTCCTGGGCTTATTGCCCCCAATGAGATACAGGACGAAATGGTTGATTCCTAGGCGGCTGATTTCAATGATGAAGCTAATTTCGTGGACAATAGATGGAGATGCAAATGGGCGCCTTGATTCAATCCTCGGAATCTTTCAAATGCAAATACGGCATTTTTTCCCCTAATTAGTTTCCATTTTGTATCTTAGTTGAAAATTAGTTTAGATCACGAAGGCGCCCGTAGAGTGGTGTTTGCACTCTGTTGCCTTTTAAGTCTACTGGGATGGCTGTAGAGTATTTTTGGTGCTGATTTAGGGAGGAGATAATGAGGAGTGTTTTGCTGGATCAAAATTAATCTCATGTGTAGTTTGAACTTATTTGTCATAGGTGTAATATATACTACCCACGCTGGGTTGCGCACAAGTAGCTCATATTATTTTTGTTTTGTTTCGGTTCTCAATAGAACGTGGTTGTCTCGTTGATTTCATGAGGTTTAGGGTGCACATTTTTTTGTTACTTGTTAAGAGTTGTGTGAATTCTGTAATTTGATTGTGCTTAATATATGTTTCTTTTTCATTTAGAAATCCTCTCCCAAGTCAATTTTGGGTTCCATCAGTTATGTGATGTCTCATTCTTTTCTGCTTGGTTGCTTTACTAACTGTGAGAAATCCTCGCGCTACAAGTGAATACAAAGTTCCTTTTATTTGACTTGTCTCCTGATCATTTGTTCCTCTAATCGACTCAAACTTTTGCCCAAATGACAAGTCTGTTTATTTACTTGGAAAGAGAGAAGTTAAATGTAGGAAATGGCCTTGTCAGTATCGGTATAAATGACATTTCCCTCATGTTTGGCTCTAGCAGTAACTCTAGAATCTAAAGCCACTTGGCGTTCCAATCCAATTCCGATAATGCCCTTTTTAGACCGAGAAAGCGGAAGCCACAATTGTAGATATCGGTATTTTGATGATACACCTTAACGATCAATGGTTAACGATGGCTTTGATGGATAGGTTTGGTAGAATAGGCAATAATAAGATCAAGATGTTAGTAAATGACGCAGAGAAGAATAGTGACATTGATCCACAAGAAATCACTTTTCATATAAATAAATATGTCCGCCCGTAGATGGTACATAATCATTGATAGGTTGTTATTTATGGTGCTACATTTATTGTCCTCGCACTATGCCTTATTGGATCCTGATATAACATCCAACAACGATTTGAAGTTCCGAGTGGAGCTCCCTTGTTGTCCCACCGCCTCTACTGCGAGTTGTTTGACCTTCTTTATATTGTCTCTGAATTTCCTCCCACCTTCTGCCAACATAACCACTTCCAAACTTTTTACCAGCCCCTCCGTGGTAAAAACCCCACCCTCCACATTTACCCCTATCTCCAACACGTCCTCCACCATCCTTGCATTAAGCCTGTGGTCTCCAAAAAATGGCCTACAAATCATGGGCACCCCTCCGGCTATAGTCTCCAGCAGCGAGTTCCAGCCGCAATGTGACACGAAAGCTCCGACCGAAGCGTGGGCCAGGACATGCGGCTGAGGAGCCCACGGCACCACCATCCCGTTCAACTTCGACAATCTTTTTGTCAAGAACTCGTTCAGCAACGGTGTCTTGAAGTTGTCCTTGAGCGACCACAAGAAGGGAGCCCCTGTGGCTTCCAGGGCCTCCGCTATTGCTAGCAGCTCCTTCTCCGGCGGGGTCGCCACGGACCCGAAACTGACGTACACGACGGAGGATGGAGCGTCTTGCTTGTCAAGCCACGACAAGAAAGCGTCTGATGGTGGCAGCGGGGATGCTACGTTGGAAGGTCCTACGTTGAGGAGTTTGTTGAATTTGGACTTTAGGTCGTTTGTTACGGGGAGGTCGAGTTCTTCGAAGCAGTTCATGAAAACTGCGGTGGCGCGGGGGAGGAGCCGACCCATTTGAAGTAGCATGCGGGAAAATACCGAGTCCAAGTTTCCGAAAATGACTCCTTCTGGTAAGTCTTTGATTCGCACTTTGGACAGTCCTTGGATGTTCACATTTTTGTCGACGATGAGCTCGTTTTCACGGCCTGTAATACCTGCATGATCAAACTTCAATGCTTAGAACATAAAATTAAATCTCTCAGTTTTTCTAATAAAAGTATAGAAAACTTCATTTTAATCCTTAAAAAAGATGAGTTTTAGTCTATATAAGAGTAAAATCTAATTTTAGTCCCTAATACATTTAATCATCTCATTTATTAATTATATTTGTAATGTTTCGCCATTAAAGACAGGATACGTATAAACGTACGCACCTTGAGTTCCGATAGTGTCGCGGATGAGATCGGTATGCACGTGAACAGAGAGGGAGTTAAGCCCGGAGAGCCAGAAAGGGACCCAAAGCGCTCCCAAGTCGTCAGCCAAGTGGGCTCCAAACCAAAGGAAGGCGTCGGTGATCAAGCAGCTGATATGCTTCCCGGTGTCCGCCACGGAGGCGTCTAAGCTCCTCCGTAAGTTTTCCGGTGCCGCGTTCATGAAGAGCTCTATGTCCTCCTGCGGCTTACCAACAAAAACATACCCCTCGGGCACCCCGTCAGCCACATCGTACACCCTTATGTTAGGCGGCATGTTATTATTGCTGTTGTTGGAAAAGAGAGAGCTGTTGGATTTCGAAGTGCTGAAGAACGAGAAGAGTGTGTTTGGAAGGGCGGCAGCTAGGCGGCGAACGATGTCAAGCATGGGACTTGCATGTGTGCCAAAAGGGAAGGCTGCGGCTGCCACGTGAAGGTCGTAGGCGTCGGCGAGATGGGGCTGACCATTAGTTGTTTGTGGCTCGATTTTGGTGGGCGGCGGCGGTGCCATTACAACTTACAATGCTAATTAGAAAAGGAGTTGAATAGTAGTACGGTCGGATGGGACTGGACTTTATATAGTCGTTAACAAGAAATGCATGCGCTACTCCCCACCTCCAAAAATGCTTGCCTACCATTCATTCATCGCTGGTATTGGTTATGTCCACGATAGGCCGTGACTGACCGGTTGCTACAGGTATTAACCCAATGCGGTTTATAACCCCAAGAGGTTATAACCCCCAGAGGGCCCACCGGATTACTATTTGACTGGGGTGGCAACACGTGACACCACAAGACCAACCACGGGCCACGGCACTCCCAATTTTATTAGGTAGGGAGGGAAGACCACCAAGACTTTGATTTGCAATAAGTTTCAGTGTTGCGTGGTGGATCATTTCACCACCAACTGAACCGTATCTAGGGATGACAATTCTAACCGTTAAATCCGATAACTGTGGATAACCGTTCGAATGGATTGAATTTGGATATGAAAATTCGGGTATGGTTTGGATATGGGGAAAAACCGTTTATATTATTCGGTTATGGTTTTGGATATGGTTATAGAGGTCCCCAAACCGTATCCATAACCGAATCCGATCCGATTAGAAAATAATATAATTTATATATAATATAATAGTATAATATATATATATATATATATATATATATATATATATATTTGTATATCCATTATTCACCAAACCATTACCTTGAGAATACAAAAGTTGCATTTTGTAGGAAAGTAAAGTTTTGAATCAAAATCAACGCAAACTCAATGGTGCTTTTAGGACATAACAAAAATAAGCCAACATCATCAGTGTTATAATTTTTATACTCAATAAGATCCATTCATTGGATCATTTTATACATCAAATGTTTAATGAAGAAATTGATATCTACTAACTTATAATTTCTCAATTGTTTAATGAAGAAATTGATATCTACTAACTTATAATTTCTCAATTGAACGAATATATTTTTTGCATTAACGAAGATGGATATACCCGTTAACCGATGGGGAATCCGTTACCCGGTGGGTATGGTTATGGATAATACCCGATGGTTAATTTGCGGTTATGGATATGGTTAATTTTCGTGGTTATGGGGATGGATATAGCATTTTCGTTCCCAAACCGAACCGTTGCCATCCCTGGTCCGTATCTCGTAAATATGATAAAGACTAGCAATGATGCCCGCATGATGCTGCGGGTCATCAACAGTGACATAATTTTTTTAATAAAACATGACATTTTGATTATATAATAAAAATAATAGAAAACAGAAATTGTAAAAAGGAAATTGATCATAGTAAGTTTTCACAAAAACCTACTTGGCAAGGATGGAAAATTGGTGAAGGTGGAAACCATCAACAAAGAAATGCATTGACAAATTAGTAACCTAATTTATATGGCATCAGGATGAACTATGTTAATTTGTTTATATAAGTGACATGTCTGCTTAGATTTCTTGTTTTATGCAGCAGACAATAGGTTTTATGGCAGAAAAGGAGAAATATTTTGTTTATTTTGAAATGTGTAATGACGTATAAGAGTATAACAGAAAGATGGAACAAAACAAGTTCATTCTTGAGAACAGATTAACTTCCAGGATGAAAAGGTGTTGGTCTGATGGAGAACAACAGAAAATAAGCAAAAAAACCAGCTGGGAAAAATTGTAACAGAAATTGTGGTTTCCAATTTGTTACAATTTCTTTTTATGGCAGAAGATTGAAATTTTTTAGGAGAAAATGGGTTGTATAATGTTGGTTAACATTGTGTACATTGTATATATGTAGATTAAGGAGAGTGGAAACATACCTTGTAATTTGTACGAATTGGATACTCGCAATATCAACAACGACATAATTTCTGGCAAGACATTGGAAAAATCATATTAAAATCTATAGTTAGGTGACAGTGTAATCACACGATAGAAAACAATAGAGAATAAGAATTGGAAAAAGGGAGGTGATCGCGCTAAGTTTTCCCAAAAACTCATTATCCAAGAATGGGAAATAACGGCAAATACAAATTATCAATGAACAAATGGGGAAATACATCAGGAATTTCATTTGTGCAGCATTAGGAAGAAGTATGTTAATTTGTTGATAGAAGCAATCCATCTGCTTATACTTTTAGGAAAACTAATGAAAAGAGCTTGAAAACTTTGAGTTTTAACGATAAAGACAAAATAAAGGGTAAAGTGAATAGTACCATAATTGATTTTTTAGTGTAAAAATGTGGTTTTTTATTAAAGTAAACAGTACCGTGAGCTTTTCGTTAAAGTTCCCTACACTTTTTGGGTTTTCGCAATAGAGAAAATAATGCAATGTGCTTTTTTCAAATGTAAAATCATACGAAATATTATAACAAAATGATTAAAGAAAACAAATTTATCGTGTTCAATTTTATAAAATTCGCACAAAAAAGGCGACGAAAATTGATTAAGGTCAAATTGTTTAATCGATCACCTATATCATCAGTGTTATAAATTTAGTTAAAAAGCAAATGAATAAAGTTGGTGAATAACTAATCCATCTTTTGGTCAAATTGGGTGTTAATGTTGTTAATTAAGCAATGTGTGCTCTGGTTGTATTTCGTGCTTATTGTTTTGTATCTTAATTTTACCTAATGCAAAGTATTTTACTAAAAACTATTTTATCTGTGTCGAAGCGTGTGCAAGTATCTAACAGTAGTAAAAAATGGAGAGATGTTCATACCGAGCTTGATAAAACAGAGTAATAAGTTGCTCTTTGGAGGACTTTCGCTTGTTTGATGTTGGTCGAAGGTTGTGTCAACACAGGAAAAAGATAAAAGACAATAAGTTTGATAAAGGTTACAAAGAATGTACAAATTTAATAAAAAAATAATGCGTTACTTTGTAGGCAAGATGAGAATGGAAGAATTAAAATCAATAAAAATTGGTGGGTAAACTTTAGTAAACTTATTGTAGTAATGTGTAAGATTTGAAAGTTGTATATAAACTAAAGCAAAACACTATGATTTACAGTGAAATAAAAAGTGAGAATATGGTGAAAAAAGATGTGGAAGACAATTTTGCGTTGTCTTTATTGTAAGAATGGCAATAAACGATATTCAGAGATGGATCAGTTTAGGATCATTCGGTCTCTTAGTGTAAGATAGAGATATAATTTGTTGAATCATTTGAGCTTCCATTATCTCAAGTATAATCATCATTTTCATCTCTCCTCTTTAGAGGAATTGGTTGTTACCAATTTATAGACAAACATTTCCTTCTTTTGACCTTATGCAAACATGTGATTAATTGCTTGATTAGTCACTGAGGGGTTTAAAATGGACATTCAAAAGGATGAATCTATATGTTTTAACCATAGATACATACAACGGACTAGCCATAATAAGATGATTCAAATTTACCATTGGAGATAATTGAACCTAAGATCTCTCACTTACAAGTGAAGAAAAATATCATTAAATTGTAGTACTAAGTGACGTTGCCAATTTTATTAGGTGGGGAGGGAAGAGCAATCGAATTTAAGTGTTGCGGTTGTCGCCCGTGTCTTCAATTTCACCACCAACTGAACCGTATCTCATGAATATATGATAAAGGTATGGAACATGACAAAGGAAAAAAAAAAAAAATCTTCATTCTTCTAATTCTAATACAAATATGCCTCAAATTCATACGGTTGCATGGTAAACTAGATTAGAAAGCTTTCTAGTTTTACTGGTTTAATTTGAAAAATTATATTAAGATACTAGCGTGAAGAATGTCGAGTCTCTACATTTGCAGCATTTCATTTATTTTATTTTTTCAGATTTATGAGTATTTTAAGTTGAAATTAATCTAGTGGTAGGTGTCGAAATCTAAAATTTGACATGGTGCGTTAGATTAATAGAATTGTCGAGATCCGCAGGTAAATGCGAAATGCGCAGACATAGAGTAGATACTTGGAATCCCTAATAGGAGTGAGTCATTGTATTTTGGTCTTCCGCCTTGCATTGTAATGAAATTGGACTGCATGTCATGAAGCCCACTTATTCTTCAGTCAAACCCAATGAAGCCTTTTATTGATGGCTATAAGCCCAATTTCAGCGCAGGGAATATGGGCCGCCCAAGAATGAGAAATGGACCGATTATTCTAATTTACCGTCATTTTATTTCCATTTTTGTTTCAACATAAAATTAATATAGTTAAATAAGAGAATTGTTCTCATTCTACATTCTTCGTAAATTTTTTTTTTTTTTTAATTATAAAAAGTTTGAAATACCGAGTAAAATTTTTAGAGAGCTAATAACAATTCGGTTGAGTAAATGTAAAAAGTGGGATGAGTAAAAAGGCTACCTTGTTTTGTTTTCTATTTTATTTCAGCAATTTTCTTGCCCGGGCAGCGGACTCAGGCGGCTGCTGTTTCTCTCTCTCTCTCTATCAAATTCGATCGAACCCCTCCCTACTGATTTCTCTCTCTCTCTATAGTCGACGACGACCTCCCGGTCAACTTCATACAAACACCCACACACACGAAGAGAGAGATTGTGAGAGAAAGACGAAGAGAGAGATCTAGCTTTCCCTTTTCTCTTTCTTCCAGTATTGTTTCGTCGCCATGGGTCAAGCTTTTCGGAAGCTCTTCGACACCTTCTTCGGCAACACTGAGATGCGAGTACTCTTTCTCTCTCTCTCTCTCTCTCTCTTTCTTTTCATTTTCTATATTCTTTTGTATTTCGGGAGAATTTTGTAGCTTTTTTGTTCTATTTTCCTACTCTTCTTTTTTGGTAGTTTGATAATTATATATGTGCAGGGATATCTAGGGTTCATACCGTAATGGTTTTTTGTGTGTGTGTGTGTGTGTGTGTGTGTTGTTTTTACCTATGCTGGTTCAATTCTTCGATCGGTGAGTTGATGCTGTCATTAATTAGTTAAACTTAATCATTTAGGAAATTATTTGGCTTTATATTTCTCTAAATAATCCATGATTAGATAATATTCTACCATCACATTAATACCCTACCCTCGCCCAATTAATTGTACATGTTTGTATTCCTATAAAGTGTATGAATAACGGCTTTTGTAAGCGTGCATTCGTTGTATGCTAAATGATCGACTTCCCGGTTAGATTTTCATTGCCTCCATTTAATTCAGGAGCATGATATGTTTTGTTGGCGATTGACATTACTCTGACCCGCTTTTCATATTTCCGCGGTGGCATAGGTTGTAATGCTTGGCCTCGACGCAGCTGGTAAAACAACCATCCTTTACAAGCTGCACATTGGTGAAGTTTTGTCAACTGTCCCTACAATAGGTGGGTGTCTCTGATCACTAGAATCGGGCATCTTGATACATGAGGGTTTTGAAGTTGGGGAGTTCTTGTCTATGTGATATATGTCAACGATTGTGATACAGGTTGTTTAGATTTTCTGTTAAGGCATTTCTTTCTTTGTATTAACAGGTTTCAATGTGGAGAAAGTTCAGTATAAGAATGTGATGTTCACCGTTTGGGATGTTGGCGGACAAGAGAAACTAAGGCCACTCTGGAGGCATTACTTTAATAACACAGACGGCCTGGTAATTGGAACTTTCTCTGGTCTTCTTCTACTGGATAATAATGGTTCTTGAATATTGCTAGTCAGTTGTCCCTTTCTTTTCGAGTTACTAATACTTGTCTCACTTCCCAGTTCACCTTTCTCAGCTTTGTAATAGGTCAATAAATAGAAGCTTCGAGATACCCTTAACATGTTTTATTTTCCATCTGCAGATTTACGTTGTTGATTCCTTGGACAGAGAGAGAATTGGAAGAGCAAAGGCGGAATTTCAGGTTGTATGCTCAGCAATGCATACAGTTTAAATACAAGTGTGCGTAGTTGTTTCTCACTTATCTGTCTTTATTATTTTCAGGCCATCATCAGTGATCCCTTTATGCTCAGCAGTGTCATCTTGGTGTTTGCTAATAAACAGGATATGGTATGTCGTAGTATTAGTTTCTGATCTGCGTATTGCATGATAATGTAAAGTTCATGATTTCAACCAACATAAGAATGTGCAAGTTGATTGCCCACATAAGCTCTAGGGGTGTCTGAGTTACTGATCTCCAAGTTAGAGGATGGCACAGGGTATTATTGTCTTTTTCAGTATTCTATTTCGACAGTTATTTGCTGCATGGGATGTTACTCTCAAGTAATTAGGTCTCAAATCAGAGTGTTAAAATTACAATTTACTAAATGGTCATAGTTAGATGTCACATGTTGCGGTACTGGGCTGCTGGTTGCTGTCTATTTTCAGCATTTACATCCGTTCTAAGGACTGTCGAGTCCTTTTCATTGCTTTTTAGGGATGGCCAAACTTTTGGTTACAAGGGGAACTGAACCCAAGACCTACCATTCCATGTCACTCGTTCAATTTGAGCCAAGGCTCATAGGCGATAACACTTCACTTTTGTAATTCATCCTACATACCAACAATAACGAAAGTAATTTACTTACTGATCCCCTGTCAGAGCTCATGTCCTTATTTCTTGTGGGCAAGTTTTATTCATGCCATTCAGCCAGCATACACATGATTTTGAAACGCTGTTTCCTTGTCAACTTTTTGCGATATATTTATTTGTCGTTTTGTATCCAGAAAGGAGCTATGTCACCAATGGAAGTGTGTGAAGGACTAGGCCTATTTGATCTCAAGAACAGAAAATGGCACATACAAGGGACTTGTGCCCTTCGAGGCGATGGCCTTTACGAGGGCTTGGATTGGTTAGCTAGCACACTGAAAGAGATGAGAGCTGCTGGATACTCTTCAGTGGGCACCTCGTCATTCTAATAGTTGAGGTCTATACTTGTACATTTTGATGTTTTACCAGCTTAGTTGGCAAGGCAAGTCCTCAAGTAAATATTTATTCTTTGTGTTTCTGCAGGTTTATTAGGATTCTTGGGCCAGGTCAATTCAAATTGACGACGAGCTGAAGAGTTGGTCATCTGTGCATCCAAAGTTGCTGGACTCCTGGACTTGCTTTGACGTTCAGACATGTAAACCTATTCCAATGTATATTCAAAATCGCCAGGTTGTGCAATCGATGAGTATTTGCTGATATTATTATGTATGATTTGGAGTTTGCCCCTTCAAAAGTATTGTTTTGCGTATTATTTGTAGATGATTGTTCTCACACAGGTGCCTACTTTTTGACAGATTAATGGGTATAATTGCTCCTTCAAAAGTATTGCAAAACCTCCAAATATTTTCCATAATACTTTAAGAAAGAAAAATTCAGTTGAAGGAGCAATTATTACCCATTAATCATTATGGAAAATATTTAAGAAAGAAAAATTCTTAAATATTTTCCATAATGATTAAGGGTAATAATAAAAGGTAATTGAAAGCGGTTTATCATTTATTGAGCTACAAATATATTTTTAATAGAATATTTAAACCGAAAATTAAACAATAAATACACAAATATTATAGTGGGGCTTAAATGACACACCCCGTCCCGAAGGAGGGCATGCTGGCCGTCACGTGAGAGTGACGTAACCAGCATGCCCTCCTTCGGGACGGGGTGTGTCATTAAAACATTGCCGAAACGGGACTCTATCTACAAGAATATTAACATGAAGTCTTACATGGTTTTTCAAAACCTCATTGTGAGGTGAAGGTGAAAGCAAATAGATTTTGTACAATCAAATCCAACTATAAACCGTGATGAGAAAAATACAGCTTTTTTATTTTGGCGAAAATTTTATGTGAGCAATAGGGAAAACTTTACAAGGCATTTGGAAGCGGTTTTCGGTTTATTGAAGAATAAATATATATTTAGTATAATATTTAAGCCGAACGTTTAAGTGAAAAATATAGTAGTGAGGTCAAAAATATTGTTAAAAAGGGGTTACACCCTAAAAAATATCAACGGAAAGTCCTACTTTAATTTTCAAAACTTCACGGTGAGGCGAAGGTGAAAATAAATAATTTGAACAATGATTTATTTACGAATTTGTAAAACCTACTAAAAATCGTGAGTTACTCACGTTTTTTGTGAAAAATACAAATTTTTTATTTTCGAGAATTAATTTCCCTAACCATTAAGGAAAATTTTATAAGGCATTTGGAAGTGGTTGTATGATTTATTCAGCAACAAATGTATATTTAGTAGAATATTTAAGCTTAAAGCTAAAAAATAAGTGAAAAATATAGTAGTGACACCCAAAACGATGTTAAAATGGGGTTACACCTTCAAGAATATCAACGGAAACTCTTACTTTAATATTCAAAACTTCATGGTGAGGCGAAGGTGAAAATAAAGCAAATGAAGATTTATATACGAATTTGCAAAACCGACTAAAAACCGTGAGTGTTAACCCACGTTTTTGTGAAAAATGCAAATTTTTTATTTTGGCGAAATATTTTCCGTGAGCATTAGGGAAAACTTTACAAGGCATTTGGAAGCAGTTTTACGGTTTATTGAAGAATAAATATATATTTAGTATAATATTTAAGCCGAAAGCTACGAAAATAAGTTAAAAATATAGTAGTGAGGCCCAAAACATTGTTAAAATGGGGTTACACCCTAAAAAATATCAACGGAAAGTCTTACTTTAATTTTCAAAACTTCACGGTGATGTGAAGGAGAATTTAAATAATTTGAACGATAATTTATGTATAAATTTGCAAAACCTACTAAAAACCGTTAGTTACCCACGTTTTTTGTGAAAAATACAAATTTTTTATTTTCGCGAAATATTTTCCGTGAGCATTAGAGAAAACTTTACAAGGCATTTGGAAGCAGTTTTACGGTTTATTGAAGAATAAATGTATATTTAGTATAATATTTAAGCCAAATGCTACAAAAATAAGTGGAAAATATAGTAGTGAGGCCCAAAACATTGTTAAAATGGGGTTACACCCTCAAAAATATCAACAGAAAGTCTTACTTTAATTTTCAAAACTTCACGGTCAGGCGAAGGTGAAAATAAATAATTTGAACGATGATTTATGTACGAATTTGCAAAACCTACTAAAAATCGTGAGTGTTAACCTACGTTTTTTGTGAAAAATGCAAAATTTTTATTTTCATGAATTAATTTCCATGAGCATTAGGGAAAACTTTACAAGGCATTTCGAAGCGGTTTTACTGTTTATTGAAGAATAAATGCATATTTGGTATAATATTTAAGCCAAAAGCTATGAAAATGAGTGGAAAATATAGTAGTGAGGCCCAAAACATTGTAAAAATGAGGTTACACCCTCAAAAATATCAACGGAAAGTCTTACTTTAATTTTCAAAACTTCATATTGAGGCAAAAGTGAAAATAAATAATTTAAACGATTTACGAATTCGCAAAACCTGCTAAAACTCGTGAGTGTTTTAACCCACGTTTTTTGTGAAAAATGCAATTTTTTTATTTTTAAGAAATAATTTCCCTTACCATAAGGGAAAACATTATAAGGCATTTGGAAGAAGTTGTATGATTTATTGAGTAACAAATGTATATTTAATAGAATATTTAAGCCGAAAACTAAAAAAATAGGTGAAAAATATCCTAGTGAGACCCAAAACGTTGTTAAAATGGGGTTACACCCTCAAAAATATCAACAAAAACTGTTACTTTAATTTTCAAAACTTCACGGTCAGGCGAAGGTGAAAATAAATAATTTGAACGATGATTTATGTACGAATTTGCAAAACCTACTAAAAATCGTGAGTGTTAACCTACGTTTTTTGTGAAAAATGCAAAATTTTTATTTTCATGAATTAATTTCCATGAGCATTAGGGAAAACTTTACAAGGCATTTCGAAGCGGTTTTACTGTTTATTGAAGAATAAATGCATATTTGGTATAATATTTAAGCCAAAAGCTATGAAAATGAGTGGAAAATATAGTAGTGAGGCCCAAAACATTGTAAAAATGAGGTTACACCCTCAAAAATATCAACGGAAAGTCTTACTTTAATTTTCAAAACTTCATATTGAGGCAAAAGTGAAAATAAATAATTTAAACGATTTACGAATTCGCAAAACCTGCTAAAACTCGTGAGTGTTTTAACCCACGTTTTTTGTGAAAAATGCAATTTTTTTATTTTTAAGAAATAATTTCCCTTACCATAAGGGAAAACATTATAAGGCATTTGGAAGAAGTTGTATGATTTATTGAGTAACAAATGTATATTTAATAGAATATTTAAGCCGAAAACTAAAAAAATAGGTGAAAAATATCCTAGTGAGACCCAAAACGTTGTTAAAATGGGGTTACACCCTCAAAAATATCAACAAAAACTGTTACTTTAATTTTCAAAACTTCACGGTCAGGCGAAGGTGAAAATAAATAATTTGAACGATGATTTATGTACGAATTTGCAAAACCTACTAAAAATCGTGAGTGTTAACCTACGTTTTTTGTGAAAAATGCAAAATTTTTATTTTCATGAATTAATTTCCATGAGCATTAGGGAAAACTTTACAAGGCATTTCGAAGCGGTTTTACTGTTTATTGAAGAATAAATGCATATTTGGTATAATATTTAAGCCAAAAGCTATGAAAATGAGTGGAAAATATAGTAGTGAGGCCCAAAACATTGTAAAAATGAGGTTACACCCTCAAAAATATCAACGGAAAGTCTTACTTTAATTTTCAAAACTTCATATTGAGGCAAAAGTGAAAATAAATAATTTAAACGATTTACGAATTCGCAAAACCTGCTAAAACTCGTGAGTGTTTTAACCCACGTTTTTTGTGAAAAATGCAATTTTTTTATTTTTAAGAAATAATTTCCCTTACCATAAGGGAAAACATTATAAGGCATTTGGAAGAAGTTGTATGATTTATTGAGTAACAAATGTATATTTAATAGAATATTTAAGCCGAAAACTAAAAAAATAGGTGAAAAATATCCTAGTGAGACCCAAAACGTTGTTAAAATGGGGCTACACACTCAAGAATATCAACAAAAACTGTTACTTTAATTTTCAAAACTTCATGGGAAGGTGAATTTGAAAATAAATAATTTCAATGATGAAACCGACTAAAAACCGTACGTGGTATAACAAGTTTTTTGCGAAAAAATACAATTTTTTATTTTCGTGACCATTAGGAAAAACTTTACAAGGCATTTGGAAGCGGTTTTATGGTTTATTGAAGAATAAATGTATATTTGGTATATTATTTGAGCTGAAAGCTACAAAAATAAGTGAAAAGTATAGTTGTGAGGCCCAAAACATTGTTAAAATGGGGTTACACCCTCAAAAATATCAACGGAAAGTCTTACTTTAATTTTCAAAACTTCACGGTCAGGCGAAGGTGAAAATAAATAATTTGAACGATGATTTATGTACGAATTTGCAAAACCTACAAAAAATCATGGGACCCACGTTTTTTGTGAAAAATTTAAAATTTTTATTTTCATGAATTAATTTCCGTGAGCATTAGGGAAAACTTTACAAGGCATTTGGAAGCGGTTTTACTGTTTATTGAAGAATAAATGCATATTTGGTATAATATTTAAGCCGAAAGCTATGAAAATAAGTGAAAAATATAGTAGTGAGGCCCAAAACATTGTAAAAATAGGGTTACACCCTCAAAAATATCAACGGAAAGTCTTACTTTAATTTTCAAATCTTCACGGTGAGGCGAAAGTGAAAATAAATAATTTGAACGATGATTTATTTACGAATTTGCAAAACCTGCTAAAACTCGTGAGTGACCCACGTTTTTTGTGAAAAATGCAAATTTTTTATTTTTGAGAAATAATTTCCCTTACCATAAGGGAAAACATTATAAGGCATTTGGAAGAAGTTGTATGATTTATTGAGTAACAAATGTATATTTAATAGAATATTTAAGCCAAAAACTAAAAAAAATAGGTGAAAAATATCCTAGTGAGACCCAAAACATTGTTAAAATGGGGTTACACACTCAAGAATATCAACAAAAACTCTTACTTTAATTTTCAAAACTTCATGGGAAGGAGAAATTGAAAATAAATAATTTGAACGATAAAACCAACTAAAAACCGTAAGTGGTATAACACGTTTTTTGCGAAAAAATGCAATTTTTTATTTTCGTGAGCATTAGGAAAAACTTTACAAGGCATTTGGAAAGCGGTTTTATGGTTTATTGAAGAATAAATGTATATTTAGTATATTATTTGAGCCGAAAACTACGAAAATAAGTGAAAAATATAGTTGTGAGGCCCAAAACATTGTTAAAATGGGGTTACACCCTAAAAAATATCAATGTAAAGTCTTCCTTTAATTTTAAAACTTCACAGTGAGGTGAAGGTGAATTTAAATAATTTGAACGATGTTTTATGTACGAATTTGCAAAACATACTAAAAACTGTGAGTGTTAACCCACGTTTTTGTGAAAATTGCAAATTTTTTAATTTCGCAAAATATTTTTCATGAGCAGTAGGGAAAACTTTACAACGCATTTGGAAGCCGTTTTACAGTTTATTGAAGAATAAATGTATATTTGGTATAATATTTAAGCCGAAAGCTATGAAAATAAGTGAAAAATATAGTAATGAGGCCCAAAACATTGTTAAAATGGGGTTACACCCTCAAAAATATCAACGAAAAGTCTTACTTTAATTTTCAAAACTTCATGGTGAGGAGAAGGTGAAAATAAATAATTTGAACGATGATTTATGTAAACCTACTAAAAACCGTGAGTGTTAACCCAAATTTTTTGTAAAAAATGCAAATTTTTTATTTTCGCGAAATAATTTTCGTGAGCGTCAGGGAAAACTTTACAATGCATTGGGAAGCGGTTTTACGGAATATTGTTAAAATAGGGTTACACCCTAAAAAATGTCAACGGAAAGTCTTACTATAATTTTCAAAACTTCACGGTCAGGCGAAAGTGAAAATAAACAATTTGAACGATGATTTCGGTACGAATTTGCAAAACCTACTAAAACCCGTGAGTGTTAACCCACATTTTTTTGGAAAAATGCAAATTTTTTATTTTCGTGAAATAATTTCCATAACCATTAAGAAAAACTTTATAAGGCATTTGGAAGCAGTTGTATGATTTATTGAGGAACAAATGTATATTTAGTAGAATATTTAAGCCGAAAACTAAAAAGGTAAGTGAAAATATCCTTGTGAGGCCCAAAACATTGTAAAAATGGGGTTACACCCTCAAGAATATCAACGGAAACACTTACTTAAATTTTCAAAACTTCACGGCAAGGCAAAGGTGAAAATAAATAATTTGAATGATGATTTCTGTACGAATGTACAAAACCGACTAAAAACTGTAAATTTTAACCCACATTTTTTGGGAAAAATGCAAAAAAAAAATTTCGCGAAATAATTTCCATGAGCATTAGGGAAACCTTTACAAGGCATTTGGAAGCGGTTTTACGGTTTATTGAAGAATAAATGTATAATTAGTATAATATTTAAGCCAAAAGCTACGAAAATAAGTGAAAAATATAGTAGTGAGGCCCAAAACATTGTTAAAATGGGGTTACACCCACAAAAATATCAACGGAATGTCTTACTTTAATTTTCAAAACTTCACGGTAAGGCGAAGGTGAAAATAAATAATTTGAACGATGATTTATGTACGAATTTGGAAGCAGTTGTAAGATTTTATTAAGGAAAAAATGTATATTTAGTAGAGTATTTAATCCGAAAATTAAAAAAATAAGTGAAAAATATCATAGTGAGGCCCAAAACATTGTTAAAATCGGGTTACAAACTAAAGAATATCACCGGAAACTCTTACTTTAATTTTCAAAACATCACGGTGAGGTGAAGGTGAAAATAAATAATTTGAACGATAATTTATGTACGAATTTGTAAAATCGATTAAAAACCGTGAGTGTTAACCCACGTTTTTTGAGAAAAATGAAATTTTTTTTATTTTCGCGAAATAATTTCCGTGAGCAATACGAAAAACTTTACAAGGCATTTGGAAGCGGTTTTATGGTTTATTGAAGAATAAATGTATATTTAATAATATTTAAGCTGAACGCTACGAAAATAAGTGAGAAATATAGTAGTAAGGCCCAAAACATTGTTTAAATAGGGTTACACCCTCAAAAATATGGACGGAAGCCCTTATTTTAATTTTCAAAACTTCACAGTTAGGCGAAGGTAAATTGAAATAATTTGAACGATGATTTATGTATGATTTTGCAAAACCTACTAAAAACAGTGAGTGTTAACCCACGTTTTTTTGTAAAAAATGCAAATTTTTATTTTCGCGAAATATTTTCCGTGAGCATTAGAGAAAACTTTACAAGGCATTTAAAAGCGGTTTTACTGTTTATTGAAGAATAAATGTATATTTAGTATAATATTTAAGCCGAATGCTACCAAAATAAGTGAAAAATATAGTAGGGTGGCCCAAAACATTGTTAAAATAGGGTTACGCCGTCAAAAATATCAACGGAAAGACTTAATTAAATTTTCAAAACTTCACGGTCAGGCGAAAGATGAAAATAAATAATTTGAACGATGAGTTATGTACGAATTTGCAAAACCTACAAAAACCACCCACGTTTTTTGTGAAAAATGCAAATTTTTTATTTTCGTGAGATAATTTCCCTAACCATTAAGGAAAACTTTATAAGGTATTTGGAAGTGGTTGTATGATTTACTGAGTAACAAATATATATTTAGTAGAATATTTAAGCTGAAAACTAAAAAGTAAGTGAAAAATATCATTGTGAGGCCCAAAACATTGTTAAAATGGGGTTACACCCTCAAAAATATCAACGGAAAATCTTGCTTTAATTTTTAAAACGTCATGGTGAGGCGAAGATAAATTTAAATAATTTGAAGGATGATTTATGTACGAATTTGCAAAACCTACTAAAAACCGTGAGTGTTAACCCACGTTATTTTGAGAAAAATGCAAATTTTTTATTTTTGCGAAATAATTTCCGTGTGCATTTGGAAAAACTTTACAAGGCATTTCAAAGTGGTTTTACGGTTATTGAAGAATAAATGCATATTTAGTATAATATTTAAGCCAAAGGCAACAAAAATAAGTGACAAATATAGTAGTGAGGCCCAAAACATTGTTAAAATGGGGTTACACCCTCAAAAATATCAACGGAAATTTTACTTTAATTTTCAAAACTTCACGGTGAGGCGACGGTGAAAATAAATAATTTGAACGATTGTTTATGTACGAATTTGCAAAACCTAATAAAACTTGTGAGTGTTAACCCGCGTTTTTTGTGAAAAATGCAAATTGTTTATTTTCGCGACATAATTTCCGTAAATTAAGGAAAATTTATAAGACATTTGGAAGTAGTTGTATGATTTTATTGAGCAACAAATGTATATTTAGTTTAGTATTTAATTCCTAAACTAAAAAAATAAGTGAAAAATATCCTAGTGAGGCCTAAAACATTGTTAAAATGGAGTTACACACTAAAGAATATCACCAGAAACTCTTACTTTAATTTTCAAAACTTCACGGTGAGGCGAAGGCTAAAATAAATAAGTTGAACGATGATTTATCTACGAATTTGCAAAACCGACTAAAAACCGTGAGTATTAAACCACGTTTTTTGGGAAAAATGAAATTTTTTTTATTTTTGTGTAATAATTTCAGTGAGCATAAGGAAAAACTTTACAAGGCTTTTGGAAGCGGTTTTACGGTTTATTGAAGAATAAATGTATATTTAAAATAATATTTAAGCCATCAAAATTATGGTGAGGCCCAGAACATTGTTAAAATGGGGTTACACCATCAAAATTGTTAGATCCCACATCGCTCAGGGGTGTGGATCGTGTGGATCTTGTGAGCCTTATATGCAAATTTTTTATTTTCTCAAAATATTTTTCGTGGGCATTAAGGAAAACTTTATAAGGTATTTGGAAGCGGTTTTACGATTTATTGAGAAACAAATGTATATTTAGTAGAATATTTAAGACGAAAACTAAAAAATAAGATATAATAGTGAGGCCCAAAACATTGTCAAATGGGTTCTACCATTAAGAATCTCAACGAAAAGTCTTACCTTAATTTTCAAAATTTCCCGGTGAGGCGAAGGTGAAAATAAATAGAATGAACGATGATTTAAGTACAATTGGGCGAGGATCAGTAACGTGTTATCGATATTTCCTTATTCTAATTTATTTATTTATTTTATGCTTTTTTGTTTTTTCCTTTGAGTTTTTTCTTCATACGTCACTTTATTTGAGTAACCACTATTAAATTCAAATATCTTTAAATTTAAGTTGTAAATCGTTGATTACAAGTGTTTAAACATGAATTATAATCAATTTTGCATGAAAAAATATATTTTGAAGAACATGGATATGATAGTTTGTTGGTATGATAAGAGAAATAAAAGAAACATTAGCACCATTTAGTACTACGGTCTTGTGGTATTCCTCTATGCTTGTAAGTGGGAGATCTTAGGTTCGATTCTTACCAAAGACGAATTTGAACCATATTATTGTTAACTCATTGTGACGCTAAGCGCATCCCCCTCCCCTTTAGTATAGAGCAACCCTCCCCTTTAGTATAGATATAAAAAATAAAAATAAAAACATCAGCAAAAAAAATTTGAAAACAGGGGATTGGTACGATGCTAGCGATTGGTACTGGAAGTCATTGCTACCTCACTAGCGTCGGCTGTCACAGCCCGTCCCAGAATTATTTTATCGAGGATGTGAAATGACGGGATTGCCCTTAAGTTTGCTAAGGTATGTGACATTTTATTTGACTTTATTGTCCTATCCTACGTTTTGGAAAATTTATTTGGAAAATAATTGTTATGGTTTTGTGTGGCTAGGGTTGTAGACCACACACCAAACTACCCTCACTCACCCTTTCTCTTCCCTGTGAGCTCTCTCTCTCGGTTCTTCACATCCCGTGCACTGTGCACGTACGAACGGAGTTGGAACTCGTCCATTTCTTCACAGATCGAAGCCCAAAAGGTAAGATTCTTGATCCTTGCAACCCTATGAGTAGTTTGGTACCAAATTTGGAGCTTGTAACCCTCGGAATAGACGAGAAACCCTAACCCCAAAAATGTGCATTGTTTATGCACACGTAAAATCTTGCATTTCAGGGAATTTCAAGCTCACAGTGAGCTTAAGGAGGTTCCCACGAAGCTCGGAGTGCTTCGTTTGAAGGTTTTGGATGTCGGGATCACGAGGTTCGAAAATGGCCGATTTTGGTAGAAATTTCCCGACGTGATTTGGAAGGTTTTGAGGCTCCAAAGAGGTATAACCTTCTTCCTCTCATGATTTGTGACATTTTGGTGAAAATTTCATGGAAAATGATGCAAAAACGAGCGAGAAAAGGGCAGTTGCAGGTCTGCCCAGAATCCGGCGCCGGTGGCACTGTTCTGGCGTCTGGAGGTTGAAGATGATACGCTTGGGGGGCGCGTGAGGCCGTGGCCTCCTCGGCGCGTGAGGGCGCGTGAGCCCTAGGAAAAATAATTTAAAAATATCACGATGTTTGTGAGGTTGTGTAGATCGCGTTGGTATATTCATATGCCAAAATTGAGCAATATATGAGAAGTTATTAGCGAAAGTGGTTATGTGCTTAATTAACGTTATTTCAGTTACTTCTCATATAGGCGAGGCTTATGCGGAAGACGAACACAGTCAAGGAAGGCTAAGGGGTTATGACCCTTTGATATAACTGTGAGTGGACAGTTGTTTTCATTATATACCTATATACTTATTGATTTTCCCAGAAATCGAATTTAAATGAAAGTATGTTTAAAAATACCATGCATAGATTTATATGAATCATGTGATTTGAAATGCCATGCATAGAATTTATATGAGATATGTGAATTGATATATGATGCATATATGTGAATTGGTGCTACGGACGCACATGTGAGTATTAGGTGAGTTATATTTGGTTCATTGAATTGTTTGATGTGATTTATGTTGATAGCTCATAACCTGCACCCCTGGTGTTAGTGCTTATGTTATTCACCCACATCACACGCTCACCTTGGATCCAAGTAGATGCTAGTCGTACAGACCACTAGAGGTGGTTCCGACATGTTAGTCGTACAGACCACTAGAGGTGGTTCCGACTAGTAGGTGACCCTAGATTATGTGCACAGATGATTGATGAGAGAAGCACTAGAGCATATTATTACACCATCCTAGTCGTACAGACTACTACAGGTAGTTCCGACTTATGTGCAGTGTAGTGCCGTACAAGTCACAGTTGGTGACTCCGGCTGGATTGGATATTGAGCTCTAGAATCAGCCGTACAGGATCACTGCAGGGTCTCCGGTTGATTTATTATTTCACCTGATTTATATTGATGCTTCCATATTATGTTTTTGGCGCATAGCATGGCATATTTTCTGAAAAGTGATGAAGAATGGTGTTTTGAGATTTTTGAAGCTATATATATTTATATATGCTATTTTCTGGGAAAGTATACTGGTTTTACAGCGAGGGGTTAGCGCTTTGATAATGAGATGATTTTTGAGGAAAACTTTGTTTTACTGACTCACTCAACTTTGTTTTGCGCCCCTCCAGGTCCGAGATAGCAGAGCTTTGGTGGCCACGAGGAATCCAACGGTATTCTGACAGAATTCACAATTGTATTTTTTTAAGCTTCCGAACTATGTAAATGGTTACGTCACTCTCACGTGACGGCTAGCACGCCCTCAATCGGGACGGGGTGTGTCATCGACTCTTGTGGACCATCGGTAGCAAAGTACCAATCGTATCATTTTCTATTTTCTTTATTTATTTTCTAGTTTTTTTTTTTTCATTGAAGTTTTTTTTTTTCTTCCTACGTTAATTTTATTTAGATTCAAATACCTTTAGATTTAGATTTATATCTTATTTTTCTGTGCGTCGGCCCGCCTTGTTTTGTGTGTCTTGTTTTTTGTGCGACGGCCCACCCTATTTTGTGTTCTGCATTTTTTGTGTGCCCAGCCGTCCTCAATTTGCGTGACAGATCCCGCCTCGCTTGTGCGTTAAACCTGCCTAACACCCATTTTTATGGTTAAAATTCAATTTTTTTTTTATTTTGGTGAAATATTTTCCATGAGTACCAGGGGAAACTTTATAAGGCATTTGAAGTGGTTTTACGGTTTATTGAGCAATAAATGTACGATTTATTGAGCAACAAATGTATGTTTTGTAGAATATTTAAGCCAAAAACTAAAAAATAAGTGAAAAATATACTAGGTAAATGGTTACATTGTTAAAATGGGATTCCACCATCAGGAATATCAACGGAAAATCTTACTTTAATTTTCAAAACTTTAGTGAGACGAATGTGAAAATAAATAGATTGAACGATGATTTATGTACGAATTTACAAAACCGACTAAAAACCATAAGTGTTAGCTCACGTTTTTTTTTTGTCAAAGATGCAAATTTTTTATTTTCGCAAAAAAATTTCCGTAAGCGTCAATGAAAACTTTAAAAAACATTTGGAAGCGCATTTACGATTTATTGAGCAACAAATGTATATTTAGTAGAATATTAAATAAAATAAGTGAAGTATATACTAGTGAGGTCCAAAACATTGGTAAAATGGGGTTCCACTCTCAAGAATATCAACGAAATCTTACTTTAATTTTCAAAACTTCACGGTGAAGCGAATGTGAAAATAAATAGATTGAACGACGATTCATGTACAAATTTGCAAAACCGATTAAAAACTGTGAGTGTTAACACACTTTTTTGTGAAAAAATGCAAATTTTTTATTTCCGTGAAATATTTCCCTTAAGCGTTAAGGAAAACTTTCTAAGGCATTTGGAAGTAGATTTACGATTTACTGAGCCACAAATGTATATTTAGTAGAATATTTAAGCCGAAAACTAAAAAAAATAAGTGAAAAATATAGTAGTGAGGCCCAAAACATAGTTAAATAGGGTTCCACCCTCAAGAATATCAACGGAGAGTCTTACTTTAATTTTCAAAACTTCACGATGAGGCGAAGGTGAAAATAAATAGTATCAACGATAATTTATGTACTAATTTGCAAAACCGACTAAAAACTGTGACACCCACGTTTATTTGTCAAAAATGCAAATTTTTTTATTTTTGCAAAATATTTTCCATGAACATTAAGGAAAACTTTATAAGGCATTTGGAAGCGGTTTCATGATTTATTGAGCAAAAAATGTATATTTAGTAGAATATTTAAGTCTACAACTAAAAAAATAAGTGAAAAATATAATAGTGAGACTCAAAACATTGTTCAAATGGGGCTCGACCCTCAAGAATATCAACGGAAAGTCTTACTTTAATTTCAAAACTTCACGGTGAGGCGAGAGTGAAAATAAATAGTTTGAACGATGATTTATCTACGAATTTGCAAAACGATTAAAAACCGTGAGTATTTTATGTCCTGATTAAGAATAACTTTATAAGGCAATTGAAATTTGTTTTACCATTTATTGAGCCACAAATCTATTTTAAATTGAATATTTAAGCCGAAAACAAAAAAATAAATCAACAAAAATAGTAGTGGGGCCAAAAAATATTGCCGAAATAGAACTTCATTTACAAGAATATCGACAAAAAGTCTTACGTGAATTTTCAAAACCTCACGGTGCAGTGAAGGTGAAAGCATATAGATTTTATAGTGATTTTTGTACAAATTTGCAAAATAACCTAGAAATCGTGATGGTTAACCACATTTGTTTAGAGAAAAAAATGCAATTTTTTTATTTTTACGAAATATTTTTCATCATGCTTAAGAGTAACTTAATAAGGCATTTGACAGCGGTTTTACCATTTAATGAGTCATAAATTGTAATGGGGCACAAAGCATTCCCAAAAAGGGACTTAATCTACAAGATTTTTAACATAAATTCTTCAAGAATTTCAAAACTTCAAGGTGGAGGGAAGGTGAAAGCAAATAGATTTTACAGCGATTTTTGTACGAATTTGTAAAATTGACTAGAAACTATAATGTTAGCCCACGTTTTTTATAGCAAAGTGCAAATTTTTATATTTATATAAAAAAAAAATTGTCATGATTAAGAGTAACTTTATAACGTAGTTGAAAAATACCGTATTCCTCTTTATTTGTAAGTGAGAGGTCTTAAGTTCGATTCTTGTCAAATGCGAGTTTGAACAATATTATTCCTAGCCCATTGTGATGCAAAGCCCCGCCCCCTCCCCCCTTTAATAAAGATAATATTTTTTGTTCCAAAAGAATAAAATAAAAATAAAAATAAACAGCTCAAATTAATTATTCTTTTTGGAACTTTTGAATGTATATAATAAAAAGTGAGAAAACGATTGCATTTGAGAAAGGAAAAAGATATGCTGCAAGGAGTAATTCCACGTGTCAGTGTCTGAAAGAATCGGAAGAGAGACTTATCTTTTGGGTGGCTATGGAATCATGAAATGCAACGGTCGGTTGTCCCTCTCAACAGAAATCAGAAACGAAGCAAACAGCGCTTGGACTTGGCTGGCTATTAGCTCGCCACACATACCTACAACGGAGCGGTTACGTATAACTTGTTTTCCTTTTTTTATTTAATTTTTTTATTTTAAAAATCTGGCAAATGTTATTAATTTCATTTTTCTTTCCTTTGCTCAGTTGGCAGCATTTAGTTAACTACCACAACCAACTGCCAAAGCATAACTCAGCATGCCTTCTTCATGAGTCATGACATGCCAAAGCTCCTCCGCCACCACCACCATGTTAGCCCACAAATTCCACCGCCTCCACGTCCGCAGTTTCCCTCAGTTCCGATGCGTTCTGGACCAAATCGCCCCCAATCTGGCCGTCTCGGCGTCCCTCAGCTCCGTCTTCACCTCTGCCAACGTCATCGCCGCTGCCTCCGGCTCTAGCTCTCTCCACGGTGCCGTCACCTCCACCATCACTCAAGTCGCGGTCACCGCCGTCGCCATCGCCTCCGGGGCTTGTCTTTCCACTAAGGTCGATTTCTTGTGGCCCAAAATGGAAGCCCAGCCAGGTGAACAAATTAACTTCCGTTTTCCATTTCTGGTTAGCAATTAAACCTTGATTACCTATGCTTAAACTTAATTAATCAATGCGGTGGGTTTAGGTTCTGATGTGGTGGAGGGAGTGGACGTGACTGGATATCCTATCTTCAATGATCCAAAGGTTTGCTATCTTTTTATTATCTGATTACTTCAAAATATATACAACTGGTCTGCAATTCCACTAAAACAATTTGTGCGTGTGTGTGTATGTGTGAACTGTGAAGGCAGGTGCAAAAGGCTGTTGCATTTGCTAAGAAAGCTCACCACGGCCAACTGCGCAAAACCGGAGACCCTTATTTAGTCCATTGCCTTCATACAGGAAGAATCTTGGCCATGCTGGTTCCTGCAAGCGGCGAGCGAGTATGAATCTTTCTTGCTTGTCACCCTGTACTTTTACTTTCAATACAGTATGCTGTATACGTACAGCCTCGTACAAACAGAACAAGTTTCTATTTTATCCCATCATTTATATAAAAGAATTTGAAGTTTGGTGCAGGCTGTTGAGACTGTTGTAGCCGGGATTCTCCATGATGTGGTGGACGATACATGTGTAAGTTTCTCTGATATACAACAAGAGTTTGGTGATGATGTCGCGAAGCTGGTAGCTGGTGTTTCCAGGTTAAGCTACATAAATCAGGTATCGTAACCTGGTTACGTAATTTGGATTTCTTTCTTAGTAATCTGGATTCATCTGATGTCGAATATGATGCAATTCACCTCTGAAATTTGAGGGATAATAATTTTAATCAACTGGTCTCATTATCTGCAGCTTTTACGGAGACACCGCAGGATAAATGTGAACCAGGGAAAACTTGGTCATGAGGAGGTACAGGAATCACTATTTTACATCATCATATAGAATCAGTTATACTACTCCAGTTTTCCATGTCTGATGTTTGTACTATTAATCTATCAGGCAAATAATTTACGAGTTATGCTTCTGGGCATGGTTGACGATCCACGTGTTGTGCTTATAAAGCTTGCAGATCGTCTTCACAATATGAGAACAATGTACTGACTCTAAACTTCCATGAATATTACAAGCTCATGTTGTTTCATTTACTTTGCTTATCCATTATGAAGTTTTTGGCTCATAATACTGTTCGATGTGTTACATTCGGTAACGTTTTACAGTTATGCTCTCCCGCTGCCAAAGGCTCAGGCTTTTGCAAGGGAGACCTTGGTAATTTGGTGCTCGCTGGCTTCCAGATTGGGTTTGTGGGCGATGAAAGCTGAACTGGAAGATCTGTGCTTTGCTGTTCTTCAGGTCTGATCACAATCTTCCTTTAAAGTAGTTGTCGAAATTTGACATATTAAGCAAGACAATTATAGAATAGTGAATGTTTTATGTATCCAAGACAGAAGATAATTGTATGTTGTATGGCACCCAAACGTATCCTAGGGTAGCTCCAATTTGAAACTAGGTATTATGATATTACCTTTAGGTTCTGATATAGATGTGTGATTGATGCTGTTTAGTACTTTTTTTTAACTCAGTGCTATGTCCTTGCTATACCATTTGCAGTTCCTTCCCCAATTGTATGTTCTAATCCAGTAAACCTTTTTGTATGTCATAAACAGCCTGAGATGTTCAAGAAAATGAGAGCTGATCTAGCTTCTATGTGGAGCTCTAGTACCAAAGTAGGAAATTCAAAAAGAAAATCCAGTTTGCTGTCCTTAAATGGAAGAAGCTCAATTTCCGACGATGAGGGGCCTGTAGCAGTTGATGAAGATGTCACAACCATGAAGGCAAGAATTTAAAAGAAATTTTTTAACTCCTATCTGAATACTGTATCCTAAAACTGTAGAAAGTAACATTAAAAGTATATGATTATATTTCAAGTTAAGGTCACTGCTCAGATCTTTTTTATAAATTATTCTCAGGATCTTTTGGAAGCTGTGGTGCCATTTGATGTATTGTTAGATCGAAGAAAACGGTCTAAATTTCTTAATACTCTAGGGCAAGGTCTGGAGACTCACAGAAGACCAAAGGTTGTGCAAGATGCTGGAATTGCTTTGGCATCTATGGTAATTTGTGAGGAGGCCCTCGAGCAGGAGTTGATCATATCAACTTCGTATGTTCTTTGCTGTCTCCATTTTCATTTTCTGCTTGCAATTTTATGAAAGTTATGTGCGACCACATATAAATGTATATGTCATTATACAACGTATATGCTTCGTTGTCAGTTTGGCTAATGTTGAGTGTTCCAACCCACGTTATGTTTTCAGTTATGTTCCAGGGATGGAAGTAACTTTATCGAGCCGCTTGAAAAGTTTGTATAGCATCTACAGCAAGGTTTTAATGCAACTTCACAGTTTAATATGTTTGAAGACTTATGTGCTTGATTTTTGCAGTTATCACCAGATAAGCCCTTACATAGAATTCCCTCGCAAGTTTTAACACATCAAGTCTGTCTTTTCACTTGTAGATGAAACGGAAAGATGTCAGCATTAGTAAAGTTTATGATGCCCGTGCATTAAGGGTAGTCGTTGGAGACAAGAACGGAACTTTGCATGGGCCTGCTGTCCAGTGTTGTTACAGCCTTCTTGACATTGTACACAAGTAACCAAATTGAACTTCTCTTCTTTCTTTTAAATAATGTAACACTTGCCCTGCCCCCGACATTTTACTCTTTTCTTTTCTTTTTGTTCATTTGTTGTGGGATCTAGTTAAGTAATGGAATGGGGTAATTGTATGCATTAATATGATCACATATAGGTTTAAATTAAGGGTAATGTGAATATGTGATAATGTTACTGTCAGCAACTTAATGTTTGATGATTTGTTATGTGCAACTTAATGTTTGCATACAAAGACCGGCTTATGTCTATAATTTGTTATGTGCAGGCATTGGACCCCAATTGATGGTGAGTTTGATGATTACATTGTCAATCCAAAGCCTAGTGGCTATCAGGTCAGTTTTCCAGTTCATGATTCCACTAGTTTTAGAAGGTCGATATAAATGATTTGGCTCCGTTTTTCTCAGTTCCTAATAGCCTCCGAGTCTCCGACCCTTGAGCCATGTTGGACTATTCTGTCTGAATGTGGTATATGTATTATGTAATGTACGTGCTTTGTGCCTTTATCGGACTCCGCTTTCGATATCTTACTGTGAATACCCTTCTGCAGTCTCTGCACACTGCAGTACAAGGTCCTGACAGATCACCTTTGGAAGTCCAAATACGAACACAGGTGT
The DNA here is from genome assembly GCA_024362995.1 of Heteromeles arbutifolia. Classification (NCBI taxonomy): domain Eukaryota; kingdom Viridiplantae; phylum Streptophyta; class Magnoliopsida; order Rosales; family Rosaceae; genus Heteromeles; species Heteromeles arbutifolia. The sequence continues at coordinate 35,223,823 of JANCRC010000009.1, read as the reverse complement.
CAAATGTCTTCCAACTTAAAGGAGATTAGAGTTACTTGTTATTATTGTTCTGACTTAGCTGATAATCATTTCATCTTTTTTAGAGGATGCACGAGTACGCTGAACATGGACTTGCAGCACATTGGCTTTATAAAGAGACTGGAAATACGTTTTCTAACATAAGTAGCACGGATGAATCTGAAATAGACGTATCAGCCTTTTTATCCAAAGATATTGAGGACCAAAGTTCTACAGAAGATGATTTTTCTCAGAAGTATGATTTGTTGAAAATTGGACATCCAGTCCTTAGAGTGGAAGGGAGTCATCTTCTTGCCGCTGTTATCATTAGGTATGTAACTACTTGATGTCTATACTGATAGAAGTAATTCCGACAAATCTGGTCAATCCCAGATTTCCAGCAAAGTCTAATTATGAAATCATATCTTTCTGATTATGTATTCCTTATGTGTACTTTCTTGTAGTTTACGTATACTTGTACATCAAGGCTTGTATTCATATATAATCATGATCAATACAATCCTCAGATTCATCGAGGAGTTCAGAAAACTTACCATGTGCCATACTCTTTTAACAATATATGAGCATTCCAGTGACCAAGTTTTGTGTTAAACTTGACATTGCAGAGTAGAGAAAGATGGAAGGGAGTTGATAGTTGCTGTTAGCTTTGGACTAGCTGCTTCTGAAGCAGTAGCTGATAGAAAATCTTCTTTCCAAATAAAACGGTGGGAAGCCTATGCAAGATTATACAAGAAGGTTGACTTTCTTTATTTCAAAGATTGACTCCACTGCATAGTTTTTGAAACTTTACTTCGTGGAAAGAACTCGAGATCTTAAGATAGTTTGTCAACGTAGTTGTCCTGCTCGCAAGCTTTCTTAATCTTTAAATCATCTTCGCCTTTGTCCCTTACGTTGATATTTCTGCAGTCAAATTACATTAGTATCTCCCGGTTGAGTTCCATCATGCTCTAACTCCTTCAAGCTCGGTAGTATATGGAGAATTCTGTAGACGTGCTGTCGGTATAGAGAATATCAAGTGACCCCATTTGCTTTGACTTGGTATTCCAGGTGACGGATGAATGGTGGTGTGAACCAGGACATGGCGATTGGTGCACCTGCCTAGAGAGATATACACTCTGTCGAGATGGGATGTACCACAAGGTATGTTTGACATGTACTTCCTGAGATTTGTACGCAATGCAGATCCTTCATACAACTCAATGGGTACGAATAGATCATATGATGACTGTAATTGCTCCCTTAAATAATTTAACTAGCGTATCCTTCTGCAGCAAGACCAGTTTGGCCGATTACTTCCAACCTTCATTCAGGTCATTGATTTGACAGACCAAGAAGAATCGGAATATTGGTCTGTTGTTTCTGCTGTTTTTGACGGAAGAGAGCTCGACGATGTTACATCCGCAGCAAGCTTTAGCTCAGTTCCATCAACTTCCATGGAAACTAGCATCAACAACAAGGTTTCCCTGTGAATGCCCATGATTTTAATTATCGCTTGCTAAATAAACTTAGTGCCTAATTGACGCTAATTAATATCTGCTTTCGGATTCTAGGTGCGTTTGTTGAGGACGATGCTGCGATGGGAAGAACAGCTACGCTCAGAAGCAAGTCTTGGACAAGCAAAGCATAGCACCAAGTTTTACCGCAGTCCAGGTTCTGTTGTCCTTGGAGAAGTGGTGATTATATGTTGGCCCGATGGTGAAATAATGCGGTTGAGAACCGGCAGCACCGCGGCAGATGCCGCAAGAAGAGTAGGACTGGAGGGAAAACTGGTCCTGGTTAACGGTCAGCTGGTTTTACCCAATACAAAGCTCACAGATGGCGACGTCGTTGAAGTCAGAGCCTAAGAAATTTGGAAATAAAAGTCTCATTGTGAATACTGATTAATTAGAGGGAAGAAACTCTATGTCCTGGTTCTGTGTCTGTATTATCCGCTATTTATTTCTTCCAGGATGAGATTGAACAGAGAGTTCAATGTACATATGACAAAGTTTACACTCGAAATTAAAAAAAAAAAAAGGTAGATTTCTGATACCTGCGGTTACAGTGTGGTTTCCGGAGCTAAAATTCTCTTTTGAATCCTAAAAAACCGCAAGTTTCAGGTTTTACTTGCTTCGGAGCCTCAGCCTCAGCCTCAGCCTCACCTCCTGAAACTGGTAAGTTTAAACGATGGATCTCGAAGGAAGAACCATGTCTAGCTAGTAGGAAATGAGGTGGATATAAGGCTGTCCTTGCTCGCCACTTGAAATTTCCATATATGGCTCGGACATTTCTCTTGCCTTTCCCCATATCTCAACACCAAAAGCATTGTACCAAGTGAAGTGGGCAATATAAACTTGCTGAACAAAAACTCTTAAAACAAAGCATCCGAAAAATTGTAACTACATCATTTAAGCATAAATATGAATAAGAATCTTCCCGGATCTATGTGGCCAGCCGGTATCCGTGCTTTCCGGTATTAATTGCTGCTAACCTGCAAGCCGGAGACCAGAGTAAATGATCCAAGTTCCTCACTTAGAAAACTCGACCTCAATAGGTAGGTTTAATGTACGAACTGATGAGCTCTTGACTACATCACTGGAAAACTAAGAATTATTGGTCTGCACTGAATTTGCGTCTGATGATCCAACTATATCTTCAAAAGTTTCCATGGCAGTGGTCATGTCATCGTCGATATCAGCTTGCTCTACCTCTGCCATAACTTCATCCCTATCGCCGCCTACCACAGGTTCCACCCCATTTTGCACTGAATCAGAGTGGATTTTAGGTTCTTCAATTGCTTTGTCTGGTTCAACTGAATTTTGCACCGTGGATTGTGGATATGGATCCGTTGAGACTGTCAGCATAGATGTCACCAATAGATTCTACAAGCAAGAAAGTGCTAGTTGTAATGCTACGATTCAAAAGGTTTAAGAAAATGAAACTAATAATATGCAAGTTGTAGCTTTGATATACTTCAATATTAGTTAAAATAAGGCGGCAAGGATTTACTTAAACGGAAGAGTTTTTTCAGCCCAAAAAATAATATGGAAGCGTTAGAGCAACCTTATATTATTTAAACTATGGAGGCAATGCTCGAAACCAATGGAATAAGTAAATGGTCAAGGAGATAGAGCAACCATCAGCGGCCTCAGGTGCAGTGAGAAAAATTGTCAGATTAAAAGAATATCAGAAATAAAGGAAAACATTTGCATCAGGTTTTTTATTTATTTACCTTTTCTAATGCAAGAGCAAGCTTTGAGAGATTTGGATAGATTCTTTTTGAATCCAATAGGATCTGTTTGACAAAAAGTTAGATCCGGTAAAGATAGAAAAAGGTAAGACAAATTCAACCCAACTAATTCAATAATCAGAGCTCAAAAAGTGTCAAACAGAGATGAAAGACACAATCATGAAGCATAATACAGAGATGTAAGATAGAATACACACCTCACAAAGCCTCTGAAGGGTAAACGGAGGTCCTTCGGTAAAACTATGAAGAGCTGCAATGAAGAAACAAGCTACAAGCAATTATGATAGAAAAAGGAGCTGAAAATTCTATAAAACTATAGACCCTAACACCCAGAGACTAGAAATTTTAGCTCCACATCCTCTTTTGTGATTGTTACGCCTACTGCCCAAACCTTGATTTGACTATTAGCTATAGTCCAAGTACATCATCCCACCCATTTTTCACCAAAACCCAGAATGACCTACACTGCCAGTACATGAGACAGTGGTTGGGTATTAGATCACACAGATCTCAATGAATACCAAAGGGCAGTAACCCATATAACGACAAATCAATCAAGTTATATGATCAGGCGAATGAGAATACCTTCATCCAACCTCTTCACCAGCTCAGGATAGTTTTCTCCTAAAGAAGTAATTTGCTGCTCACTTGCCATTTTTTCCTCAGGATACTCCAACAGAACCTTCAGAAATCAAAGAATAAGAGCGATGGAGAGATGGAGAGAGAGAGAGAGAGAGAGAGAGAGAGAGAGAGAAAGATACATATATCATAAACAAGGAACTAGAAAGCAATCATGCACAACCATTAAGAGTGTTTGCGTGCATGTGCAAGCATGCATACAGTGACAACCATAAACAGCTGAAGGCCAAACATGCTGGCATACTTCCCCATACCTGCTTCAACTGAAAGGATAGCATGCTCTTTAATTTGTCCCAATCATGCCTGTAACATATGAGTAACACGAACGGTTAACTACCAAGCAGAATGTTTGTTTTTTGTGCATCATACCAAAGAGTAAACACAATCAAATACGCATACATGACATGCTCCAAAAATAATATATTAATAACTAAACACGGATGAGGGAGTTACATAATGAAGATGACATCTTACCAAAATTTCCCAGTGGATGCAATAACTTCTAGCACGTCTCTAACTTCTGCTTCAGAAAACTCCAGCTTCGACTCTTTACATCTAAAATATCAAGTTCACCAATACTTTCATAATATGAAGTCAAAAACAAAACAAATGAGTAACATAATTTGCACGGAGAAGACTTTTGAGCCCTCAATAATACGTGAAAAAGTAAATTTCCATAACATCGTCTCAATCATAGGGGAAAACAATTACTAGTCCCTAAAAGATGGAAGTTACTTAAAAATGCATATTGACTAGATCTATTAACAATTGAATTTCTACTAGACTGGATAATATACTATGACAGAGCAAACTATACGAAAAATAACCTGATCCGTCACTACATGAATGTGAAAGGTCTCTGATCCTTAAAATGTCCCTCACCCTCGGGGTCAATAACACGTTGTATTTTGTTATCAGTGAAGAGCATCAATAAGGCCCTCTAGTTCAGCGCGTAGAAAACCTAGAGAGTGTACTTTCACTGCGGCTCTTAACCAACTAAAGCTACAAGTGCCTTGCAAACCAATTTAAATCTAAAATTCGATAAGAACTTCAAAATAAACCGTGTATGATATATATTCAAATGTAGAGGGAAAGAAGAATTTACAAATTATCTATGCCATCGGGAAGCATGGCCTCCTGTTGATGACCAGCATTGCTGGTAGAATTCATTGAGGGCTGTGAATTTTCATTTGATGGCATCTCCATTTAGAGCCCTCTTAACCTACAATTCATGACTAAAATCAAAAATCCATTTGGCTGCTGAAAAATAACATTCGCTTAAATTCCTCAATTTTAACACAAATTTGAATTCCAGTAACTTGAAACTCCTAATAACATGAACAAGTAAAAAATGCTCCTGCAATAAGTAAATTTCGAAATTTTATGCTCTCCCACTCCGTTTGGTTGCCGAGAAAAACCAAGCCAGAAAACACTAACTCGCACCTAAAAAGATGAAATAAATACGAGCAGTCAACAAAATTTCCGAAACTTCTTTCATCTTTTCACGGCGCGGCGTTTTCCCGGCAACCAAACAGAACATAAGAGATTGAGATAGAGATGAAAAGGACTTACCAAGCTTTGGGAGTTTCTGAGAGACCGCCCGACCCGACCCGACCCGAACCAAATCGAATCAATCTCTGTTTAGAGGAGGGAGAGAGAGACAGGGAGAGAGTGGTGGTAGACTGTAAAGACCGAAGTGTAGAACGGGAAAGTCCCTGCGACTGCGAGTAGTCTCGTCACGTGACCAACAACTGTGGGTGGGCAATGCTCATCGAGGGCCATTGTGACTTGGGCCTTATCTACCGAAGCGACGGTATTTTAAGTTAATTTTGTAAGAAAACATTTCACAAGAGGGATCCTGATTTTTCTAAAAAAATGGGGATACCCTCTTGACCATTGGATCTGACTTTAATGAAATTGTGTGGCTGAGATTGTGTGGCCTGTGTTTTAATCTCAACCACACAATTTCATTAAAGTCAATCAAACGGTCAAGAGGGTACCCCCATTTTTTTAGAAAAATGGGAATCCCTCTTGGTAAGGGTCCTGATTTTGTAATGTCACTCGTATTTTGTTTAACAAATAAATTAGTGATTGGCTTGAAATATTGTTCTAAAAAATTATTATTCCATGGAAGTTCTTCCTCCGTCCGTATTGTTTTTTGGATTAATTAGTTTTTTTCCTTCTCCATGGAATTATTGGCTTGATGTAAATTGGAGTGGGTGACAAGTAATGTGTGTGGATTAAGACCCCATACGAAAAATTACCATATCTCCTAGTAATTTAAGATACCTCGGAAACACTTCTCAAACTCGAGTGCAGAGAATAAGTGCATTGCTCTATTCAACTTGAATAATAGAATGATGCACTAGTAATTTAAGAGCTCTCGAAAACCCTTCTCTTACTATATTATCCTTGATTGCAAAATCGCCGTTGATTAAAACAGGTCCCAAGTTCAAATCCCCTTCTCCGTTAATTGAAAAAAAAAATAAAAATAAAAAATCCCTCTCTACCGTCTTGACCTTTTTGAGACATTTTCTTCATGCATATAGTAAATAAGCAGCGCAGTAATAAAACAATAATTCATTCCAAAAACCATCTACTTATGTATACTATAATTACGTATTAAAGGGAATAAAACAACCTAAATTACTGCCGGAAGACAAGTCGGCCCTTTCATGGTGTCTTCCAACACATTCTGACGACGAAAATATACAGAAATTCATCATACTCTCCCTCCCTACAACTTCATTCGACAAAACAAATACAAGATTTACATAGAATAATAAGCAACCGTGAACCAAAGCAGTGGCTTAAATTAACGAAACATTAGAAATTGTACTCACTAAAATTCCTGAAACTGCACCATGAAATTTATGTCTACCCTTTGTTTCATCGATGCCACCATCACCGGGAAGGATGCTCAGATGCTTGACCGCTAGGAGAAGGATTTGACGAATTGGAAGGGCCGTTGTCTTGAGGGGGCGCCCCACCCCACTTCAGCTCTGCCTCAGATGGTTCAACTACATGCACTGAGCCGTCAGTCATGCCAAGTGCAATCTGATTAGGTTCAGACGGATGAGCTGCTATAACCAAAGCATAGCTGGGGTTTCCGCTGCATAATATTTTCCATCAGCAAACGGCAAATGAACCTTACAAGATCTCATATGTAACTCGAAAAAACAAAGTTTTTTATTCAACAAACAGCATAATACTCTTGTCGGCTCACCTGAGAGAAAATGATGGTATATAAGCAGTAGGTGCTATTCGACATCTGAGTCTTAAGGTATCAGCATCAAAAACTCCAACAGCACCGTCACAAAAAGAAGCATAAACCAGTAAACCATCGCATGAATATATTGCACTTGATATGGGAGCAGTGAGTGCATCTTTCGGAGACCACTACCATCATAGAGGTGAAGAAAAGTCAAATTAAAATAATGGAAGGAAAGATCAATTAAAAACTGAAAATCAAGAATCTTGCATATCGATCTGCCGAAGCAGAAACATCAATGAGAAACTGTGACACAAGGACTGCCAGGTGAAAGCTTACTGAGCGCAAACATTCAAGCTTGCAATCGTACACAGCAATTTGGCTTTCATGGGCAACCAACAGGTGTGTGTGATCATTATGAAACTGAACTTTTGTTTCTCCAACCATCGGGGGTTGACGACCAGCTGGTGCTTGTATGAACCTTGTTTTCTTTTTCTCCCATCCATCAATGCTCCACACACATAACTGCAACCCAGTCACCGAAGCAAATAAAACTCATGCAATTAGAATCTATGGACTCAAAAATCAAATAATTGCAATTAAATAAGAGGATGAACAGCGTCTAATATTTTCCATTTAGAATCTATGTACTCAGTCGTCAGAAAACAATCCTCTATCTGGAAGTGGATGAAACACATCCATCCATATTATTCTCATCTTTTAATTACAGCATTACATTCACCTCCCATCACCCCCAAAAAAAACCAACTAGTAACATATGAAACAAATAAATGAGCAGCAAGTTCAATGTTTTCCTCAATGATAGGAAAGAACTGCTATGCTTGTTATAGAACTAAAAAACTCTAACCGGTCACTCACCTGGGTATCAGCACCTGAAGATACCAGTACATTATGATTTTGGGAAAATGCAAGGCCAGTAATCCGATTCTGGTGACCTTTCAGTTTGGTTTTGACCTGAAAATCTCATCCAAGGTTTAGCTTTTCAGATAACCAGACAACTCAGCAAAAAATCAAAGACATCAAGCAGCAAATACAAAGAAAACCAAGGAAGATGCCTTACCTCATCAACCCTAACATTATATATTAATATAGTAGAATCCTCCATGCCAATTGCAATTATATTATTGTCTTGAGGATGAAATGCCAAAAAAGTGGCTGCGGGAGGGGGAGATACAAATGTTGTCATGACCTGTAAAGCAGTTACCAGGTGGATTTAGTCAACAAGATAATTAAAACAAATAGCGATATGTAAGAATGGCTATGTCGTTAAGGGTATCAGCCCTATATATGCCGGGGTTCTCTCAGCCAGACTAAAGATCAACGAAACGAGGAGGCACAAACACAAAAATGTGAGGCACCAATAACATACCTTAAATGTCATCATGTTGAACAAAGAGACCTTCCCACCAGATGCAGACATGACGTAAGAATCATTCTTGGATAAAGCAATGCATGCAGTAGACTCCTCAGCTGGTTTATTGTCATTTACATCGTTAGTCATAAGAGTTCCATTGGGAGGCTGCCACAACTGTGGTGCAACATATGCAGTAGCCTGAAAAAAATTTAAAAGAAAAGCATAAACAAAACAAAAACCGCAAGGTAGAAACCTATAGCATACAAATAAAATACACAACAGGCACAGATTCACTTGAGCAAAGACACAAGCCATACCTTCCCGGATGGATTCCTTTCATTACGCTGCCATTTCCAAAGCTTGTGAACAGCATTGGAGGCAAGGGCTAACAAAGCCAGGCCATTGTTGGTGTACATTAGTCTCACAATCTGCCAGTAGGAAATAATTTCTTCAATTATGGTATTGTGGAATCTACATAGTCGAAGTAAACGATCTAGTTCACTACGGTAGATACGTATTTATTGATTAATTGGCACCAGTTTTAAAAACAAAACAAACAAAAGTTATGTTCACTAACCAAATAAAATCTGCTTTATTTTGGGTGAAAAAAAACATGAATAAACAAAAACATCAAGTTAGGGTTTTCTGTCACATTTTATACTCCCCCACAGAGAAGAGATATATATAAACTCATCCAAGGTCTGTCCTCTATACCTTTCCAGCAGTTGTAGAGTCAGGAAGTCGGAGAGCTTTCATTTGAGAGGGATCCGCAACATCAGAAAATTTCCATCTCTTAATCTTGTCTATATCATCAGAAATCCGTGGTTTAACATCAACAAGCCTGCTGTTCTCCATAGTACCCTGCAGTGAAAAACCAATATAAACCAACAAACATAGAGAGCATAAACAATTTTATGCAGCTTAAACTTACTAGATTACTGATAGACACAGTTGGTTGTATTCTATCAGGACGTTCCAGGGCTGGAGCAACAGCGTTAGGAACATTCACAATGGCGCCTATTGCATTGACCATCAGAGGCTGCTAGAAGAAAATTAACAAAAGGTAAGCAATAAAACTTGACATGAGAACCTGGATAGCGAAGTAGAAATATAACTATTGATAACTGATCAGACAATCAACGAATAATGTCATCAGGCATTTTGCAAATATGGACTTAAGGACCACAGAACAAAACCTACCTTAGAGTTGATGGGCTCAGTAGTGCCTCTATTTTTCTCCATAGCCCTTCCCTCCAACATTCTAATCAAGCGCAAGCCATCATTATTTGCTAAAATCTTAATACCACTGTCATTCGTTGTTACAGCCAACAGTGACCCTTCTTTATTGAATCTCAGTCTAGGACTAGGCTGAAAAAATTAAAAGAGTAAAACATTTAGTGTGACTTTTCACTCTTCAAGTTGAGTGGTGTTGATGAAATGTAAAGAGAGTGCTACTGACAGGCAAACCGCCATCTGCATCCACAGCTGTCAACACATTGGTATTGTCCATATCCCAGAACTTAATTTGAAATTCATCACCAGCAGCTAAGAATCGGTTCCTTGTTGTGTCAAACTGAACAACATCTAAAGAGCGTTTTCTAAAACCAGAATATGTCCTTTTGATAGCCCCTTCACTCTCATTCCACTCCACCAGATGGGATTCACCTTCTTTACTTGTTCCACATGAGAAGAGTCTGCATGCACAATATGTATCGTCGTTATGTAATATGTATACGTATGTATTTGAGATATAAAATCAATGGCTTACAAAAGAAAATTTTCAAGTGAAATTTCCAGGAAAAAAAAAGGGAAGGTCTGAAAGGAGGAGTGGGGAAAATAGCTGTATTTTTCATCCAATAAAGTCCGACACATTAGTACAGAAAAAGATTCCATGCAGATATATTATTCCAATAACTTAATGTCAAACTATAATCTGCAATAGACAAATATATATACAATGGAGTACAAATTTGACCTGGTTCCATCTGCACTATATGACATCATAGTGCACCACATTCCAGGAGCATCATAATCCACTCGTGATCCCAAGCAATCATATAGCCAAGCTTTAATCTTCCCGTCAATGGCAGTTGAAAAAATGAACTGCCACAAGGACAAATGGCATTGTCATATAATAGTCAGGAGGATGGAAGCTTATCTGAAAATACAAATTAGAACAAACCCATTGATAAGCTTATAAAAAGATATAAACCTGGATATTTTCTTTGTAATGAGGGCACACTGAATACACAGGAGCTTCATGGCCTTCAAATGTATACTGTTTGCGTCCGGCTACAGCATCCCATACCTGTTGCACAGATGTTTATAATCAAGGATCCCAAGTCTCTTCCAAGTATGAAACCACATCAAGTCTTACAGCTTACCTTAATCACTCTATCATCTCCACACGTAACAATACACAATTGCTTGTTGGGATGAGCAAATGCAATGTCATTAACACCACCAACATGAGCATCAATCTAAAAGATGAGACAAATAGTCAATAACTTGTACATTGTCATTGCCCAGGGACAAAATTATACGAAGTACAATCTTACCTCCAAATGTTGTCTCAGTTCTCCAGTTGGATTGTAATTATATATCTGAACAATGTGCTTAGAGAATGCAACACCTGGGAAATATAAAATGCAGGTCATGAATGTTATCTCACTAAAAAGATGCTTAACTATTTGTCCCTTTTGATCAGGAGTGTACATACCCAACATAAGCCCATCTGGCGCCCATACACAACGATTAACTGATATTGCAGCATCATTCACCAGAGCTGTCTGAATCAGGAATGATTTTCAAGTACAATCATTTACTCTTCTAGATCACAATACTTATGTACCAAAGTTTAGTATAAAGGTGTCTACTACCCTGGTCTTGGTGAAAGTATCATAAGAATAAGACTCAAAATTATATCTTCCTTGAACAACGGTTATGAGTTTGTAATAGACCCAAACCCATCATGTAACCCATTACTGACTATAAAGACAACAGGAAAGCAACAACTACAAAGGGTCATAACATACAGTACCTGCAACGGTGTTGACGCAGTTTGTATATCCCAAACCTTGAAAGGCTTATGTACCAACCTCTCCCGGGACCCTACTTCCCAGAGGCTGATATCACCAACATTTGTTCCAACTACAAACAAAATAATTGAGAAACCTCAGAAAAATGAACCAAAAAACAACTGATGATCAAACTAACTTCAAGTACAAACCTAGAAGAATAGTTTGTTGTTGTGGATGGAAGTCCATGCTCATCACATTAGATCCTTGACTAAGGGTACGAACAACAGCCTTGGGAAGGTCATCTTGTGAATAGACATTGGAATTATGCATCACACCAGAAAAGGACACCTGAAAGACCATGGCGACCATAGGTATTTTCGTCATTATTTTTACTAGAAGAAGGGTGAGGGAGATCTTAGTGCTTACTACAAGTAACAAAAACATGGTAACTGAGCTTGCAAAAATAATTGTTTCTTGTCACACCTCGTCAGCTTGACCAGTGCGAATACGCTTCATCAAGTGCTCTGAATCAGCTGATTGATATTCCATCCCTGTAACACCTGTAGGGGTCCTTGGGTGCTTCAGGAAAGCAGCTGCACTAGAAGGCTGCATACCAGGAGGAGCTGCTGCAACACCAGGGTGGGGCAAAGGAGGGTTAGTGCTTGACATCCACCCAGCAATGGCACCAGGAGATGGGGAGACAACAGGTTGAAATGGCTGCACAACGATAAATAGTCAATCCCAAGTACTGTTAGAAATTGTTGCACTCTCTTATGCAGATGATTAGGTGCCACTTACACCAAGGGCACCAATAGGAGGAAAGGCACCAGCCTTTGGAATTGGTCCTACAAGGGGACTATTTGTGGGTGGAGGACGAGATCCGTTAGCAGTTAGAGTGCAAGAATGATCCATAAATAGTGTTTTAATATCAGGGTTTGGACGGGGATTCTTGCAAAGCTGGTGCTGCCAATTGAGACTGACATGGAAATGAGCAACTCTTATCAGAAGAAAATCCAACATTGGCAAAATGTTATTTAGCAGATCAATCAGTAATTATCTATCAATTAGCAATTGCAAATGTATCCTAATATCCAAAAGAGGCAAACTCGCTACAAGATTATCAGGCATCTAGTGGCATAACCAGAACCCTGTATAAAAAGAGGTGATCACTGGTTAATGACAAACTTGCACAAAGTAAGTTAAGAGTAAATATGAGAATGACCTCTGGTTGATTAACGTTCGGAGTCGTGAACTTTTGAAGGCTGGGAATGCAAGCTTATCACGAAATAATGGGTTCGCCTCAATGAGCTTTTTAAGTTCTACAAGCATGATATTCCGAGCCGATTTTGTGTCTCCGTACTTGGAAAGCTGCTCATTTTGCCTGATGATGCAATACAAACAGAAAGAATAAGGGCCAAATACAAGGCAGACCTCCAGGTTAACAAAGAAGCAGCAGAGGAAACAAGCAGTACCTAAAGTTATCAAGAGTAAGCAACTGGGTGATCTCCTTGAAAAGTTCCTCATTAAATGATGAAAAAACCTTAAGGTCCTTAACAAGAATCTCAACAGCCCTTGCCCTATCCTGCCTGATAGAAGGAAACCAAATTAAGTTAACCAATCAAACAGCTACATAAAGAAACATTGAGATCAAATTCTACAGCACTACCAACCGACACAGCTCAGCATTATTTCTTTCCTTTGATTGCATTTATCAGATCAATTTGGTATCAAATTTTGGCAGTCGATCAATCACAAAAATCCTGTCTTTGCACCAACTTCAACATGCTCACGAATGTCAAAAGCGATAGTTTTGAACCTCACCTGTCAAGAGCTTCCAAATACTTCTGCTTCCTAATTTCAAAAAAAATCTTCATTGAATACCGGTTGTCTTCAACTTTAGTGAAGCCACACAAATAGCGCTCAACTTCATCCCACTCTCCAGCCTGGACTTGGTCCTCAAAATGCTTCATATTGAAGAAAAAACCAGACTCTTGCTCAAGCCTAAGTGTAAAAAAGAAGCACATTATATACAAAGACATGGCATTAATATTGCGTTTAAACCCAATTTATCTTGCTCCTTTTTTTCTGCTGAGAAAGGCGGGGAAGAAAAAGACAAATGCAAACAATAGAGCAAGCCACCACCCAGCAAAATTTAAGGCTGGCTTCGAAAGCCATTTTTGTTTTGTAAGCTTCGTATCGGCCATATTACTCAAAACAACACAAAATCCCGAAAATAGACAGAAATGTTTCCAATCTTCTCTTCCCCAAATTTTCCTCAGCAGAACAAATAGAAAATCAGACAGAACAAAACAGTACTACGGAATCAAACTTACTTATGAACTGTTTCCTTGAACTTCTCCTCATCTAAGAACTGTAAGATCAGGAATACCAGCTCCCTGCTTAACGAAGACATTGCCCCCGGTAACCCTAACCGCTCCAGCGCAAAGATCAGAGAGTAAATCAACTGCAATTTATTTGGGTTCAACCCGAACCACTACCCGGATCCAAACAGACAATGAGAAATTTTTAACTTCCAGAAGCTATTTCTTCTTCTTCACCTCACTTCTGGTGCACAAAGTAAGAAGCTTTATTTCAAACCATTCATAAAAGACCTCCTCAAACCACCAAGTTATGCAGAGAAAGAACCCACAATCATCTAAATTTCTTAATGCCTCTAATCTCCGGACAAATTTTCAGAAAAAGCAGAAAAATTCCACAGGAAAAAAGGCACAAAATACCCAAATAAAAACAAGACCAGAAAACCTCTAGGTTCAAGCAATCCAGTTGAGATAAACCCCCAATAAGCTTGAAATTTCAGCTTCTACAACAAAGATCCAACATTTAGTACAAGCCCACATGCGGCAGCATAAGTTAAACACAAAGACCCCAAATTTTGAAGCTGGGATTTTACAAATTATTGTGGAAATCTGTCTTCCTTCACATGGCCTGTAAATCAAAGCTGAGAGAAAAATAACAGAGCCTTACTGGGTCACCAGAGGTCACCAAAATGAAACATTTTTTCTAGGGTTAGGGTTTCCTTGTGAAGCTCTTTTGCTGTTCTTCTCCCCTCTCTCTCTCTCTATCTCTGCTCTCCCTATGTGTGCGCGCTTTGCAGCTAAACTCTGCAACAACCCTTTTACTTTCTCTCTCTAAAAATGTTTACTTTATATCTGTCTCTTTCTCTTTCTATAGCTTTATATACTTTTTTCTCTCTCTAGGACAAAGACAAAGCCTGTGCTGTTTTGTGCTTTTTCTGGGGCACTCTCTCTCTCTCTCTCTCAGAGTCTTTTTTATCATTTTTTCATTGTTTTCCATTTATGTTTATATATGCAACCCGTAATCCCGCTGTCTCCCTCCATTATCTCTTTCCCTCTCTCTCTCTCTCTTTGCTTTCTCTTTCTCTCCCTACCCGATTTTTCTTACTCTATATTGGTCTGTAGTGGCTAGAGCCTGTACGCGACAGAAAACCCTAGGCGAGGTGGAAATGATGGAGTGCAGGAGGGTCCACCATTGCACTGCCTGAGTTCGTCTTCTGATTGGCCAAATGGACTGACGTACCATCGGCAAATGTTGACATTTGGTTTTAACTTTATGTGTGGCAACCAATGAGCATACCCCTAACGGTAACATTTATACGTGGAAGTGATGGATTTAATTGTTTTTTGTTCCTAACCGGGGAATAAGAGAGACTCGTATCAGAAAGAGAAAGAGGCCTAATTTAGGTCGGCAGTCTTCATTTGGTTTATCCTCCAATTCTGCCACCAATTCTGCCACTTCATTAATTCAAACAACAACAATTTCAACACTTCTATCCGGTTTTTGCTCACATAAATGCGAGTTTGATACATATTTTACAGAGTTTAATATCTAATTATGAATGGCGGCTATGAAGGGTAAAGGGGAGGATTACTCGGTGTGTGGTTCTGTTATTAATGATTTGAGGTCTTTTATTGCGGATTTGCCAAATGTGGTATGTAGCTATGTCCCGAGTGAAGGCAATATGGCAGGCCATCAACTTGCCCGGATGGGGATTGGAGGATCTCAGGAAGTGGCGTGGTTTGAGGAGCCTCTATATTTGCTCCCAGACATTTTATTTGAGGAAGGATTGTAGTTTCTCCTTTTATTGTCATTTGAGGATAGGCCTATTGTTTTGTGCAGGTTGCTCTTTTCCTTCGACCAGGTTGAAATTCCCGACAAGGTTTTTATCAAGACCCAGTTTGCACACTATCATCAGTTTGTACGTATTCCATTTTCTCTTTCAATGAATACCGTACTTCTTTCAACAAAAATTATGAATGGCTGCCGACTATAAGTTTGAGTTTTTAATTGAAAATTTCATGACATATGTGTATTAGGTTAGTATGTTGCCTTGCATTTAAGTTTAAATTTTTATTCTAATATCTGCTCGTGAGGAGTATCATACCTACTTATGACCAGTTGGTCGGGATTGCATAGTTCCATTGTACCTGAATCATAGAAATTTAAACAGCCAAATAAAACTTCATAACAGATGTAAATTAAGTTAGTTAATTAAGACAATTTATATGTCTATTCCTGCTTAAGTTTGAATATTTTTTTTCCATGTATTAGACCGTCTCCAACTCTTGGGCTAAAACCTAAAATATTTAGCCCAGAAAATTTAGGTTTTAGCCCAGAAACAGCTTTTTTGCTCCAACCCTTCTTGTCTAAATTTTTTAGCTTGAGATTATTAAATAATAAATTTAGGCAAATTTTTAAAAAAAAAAAAATTATGTACACTATCATAATTTAATTTAATGAACATTTTAATCTAAAAATATTTAAATTCTGATAAATATTGAAAAATCACTAAATTTGGGTGAATTTTGAGTTAAATAATTTTTTAAATAATTTTAGCCGTTGGATTTAAATTTGGACCGTTAGATCTTTTTTGTTACCGTTATATTTGATTATATTCAATCTCAGCCGTTGAATTCAATAAATCCTGGAAGACATACCCATGTGGGTGGGGTCGCGCTAGTGGTGCCCACACCATTTTTTGGGCTAAATCTTGGAAGGAATTTGACTTTTGTTTGACTTTTAGCCCACACATTTAGCATATATTGAGTTGAGTTTGGAGGAGGTGAGAATAAAACCTAAAAAATAGCATTTAGCCCAAGATTGTGTTTGGTCGTAGAGTAGTTAATGACGAAATAAATATTTGGATACCCTCCGCAACTACCTTGTATAATGTAGAGTCCAAATCAAAGTTTAACATTAATTTTCAATCCTTTTGTGATTGAAAATGATGAACGGTGACCTTCAAAAGTTACGTGGGATTTTGGAGAATGGCATGGACGTGATGTCTGTGTATGGTCATTTCGTGTCTCCCATCGTATTATTTAAGCAGAAAACAGAAGAGATTGATGAATGAAGTTTTTTTTTTTTTTTTTTGGCTGGAAGGTGAATGAAGTTTAATTAAATTTTTGATCGATTATTTTCTCGAAAATAATAGTTGGCAATGAACGAGATGTTAAATTAATGCCAAGCTTTTATTTATCAAACCCAACAAAAAAAGTAATATGTTATGTGGTTATTTTTAATAAATTAAATTAGTTTGTCCTCAATGTGATCGACTTCTCAGTATGCTCTAAGTTTATTTTTATAAATATATTTTGTATAAATTAGTTTTTTTTAATACAAACTAATTGAAAATCATGAGATGGACGGATGAACAAAATGATTATCTTCGTTCATTAAATTATGAGAATTTTAATAAAACACTCTCGGTACTGTTTATTTTTAACGAAAAATCATATTTTCTCATTTGCCTGACACTATTCACTATACCTTTAAAAAGGGATTTTCATTAGAATTGAAGTTTTTTTGGACTTTTCGTTAGTTTTTCTTTAAATTATAAGATTGTTTGAGTATAAATCTTAGTAGTATAAATAAAGCTAGCTTGTTGTTAGACAATAGCAATTGCATTGATCGGGGACGATGGAGAGATAATGATGGAAGCTTTTGCTTTTTTTTCTTTTTTTTTTTTACGAAAAATAAAGTTAATTAAAGAGAGAAACTTTTGGTGCAACCATTTTTAGTACAATCAAACAAAAAGAAATTCGAGTAATTGCGGATGAGGACCTATACTAAGTGTAAGTGTCTTAAATCGAGTGTTTAACACTAGTAATAACATCGTCAATAAAATTTGCTTTGCAATAAACACGAGACCAATAAATAAAATAAAAATGAACTGACCAGAGATGATGTCGTAAATGATTGTACTCATTCGCCAAATTGCACTACACTTGTTCAAATGATGATCGCTTTTGTGCTCTCCACCAAACATGAAGAAAAAGGAAGTCTACATGCATGTGTGTATGAGAGAGAGAGAGAGAGAGAGAGAGAGAGAGAGAGAGAGACTTTGTGTGCATTTTTACGCAATCCATGTGATTTGCTTTTCTGTCGCAATTGAATCATCATCTATTGGGACCTTTGTATTGTCCTTCATTGCCACTCACAACCATACGTGTGTGTTAATCTACTTGATCTATATAGTATGCGGGCTTTTGTCTAAGTTCGAATTTATATTAGTTAGTATTGCTCGCGGGAATGTGAAGTGTCATTTCATATCATAACGTTAAGAGATTTTACATGTAGAATCTCAATTGAGATTTTAAGCTACGCTCGTTACTGTCAATTTATTTGATCACTTATACTAGCATATGTGAAATGTTGTTAGGCTTCTCTCACTACTGTCAATTGATATTAGATTGGAATCTCAACTCCCTTCACCGTATTAAAGCAGGTAAACTACTTGTGAAGATCATTTGCGATTGTTCAAGTTGTGCCAACAATTGAGCATAGATGTCGTTTTTACGTAGAAAGTATTTGGGTGAGAAGGTGAGGCATGAATATATATATAGATGTCGTGTTGCATAAATTATCCTTCGAAAACATACAAAAACATGTGTCGCATGGTGCTCCCACGCCACTTTAAGCATAATGCAATTACCCTTTTTCCTTTTCCTTTTTCTTCTTTTTCTCCGGAATATAAGGCAACCCATAAAATTAAAATAAATAATAAATAAAAAGTGCTATCTCGGGTTTACAAACCAAAAAAGAAAGTGGGAAATGAAAAAGGACCACCATTCAAGTTTCATTTATTATATACAACGTGATAGATTTATATTAAGGGTTCGAACTCACTATTTACAAGACTTAATTTAAACTCTCATATTTAACTCAAAATTATATGAGGACGATATATTTAAACTTCAAAATTTTTGAAGGGAGGAGTAGCTCATAGAAAAGTCTGAACAAAAATTGTGAAATTCATGAAATCATTTTCCTTTTTTCAGAGAATATGTCGTACGAATACACCTCATAACGTTCAATATCCATAAAATAAGTACATGTGGACAAAATATGTATTTATTTTACTAGCACCGGATGTCACGCACTTGTGCTTGCACTCTCTTTTATCCTTTATCAGAGTACTTCATGATTTTTAATATGTTGTTAACAATATTTTTTAGGTGGTGCTATCAACACATCTGTTTTTATCTCTCACACAATTCACTTAATTTCCGACCATCATATTAAATGAACTAAAGAAAATCAATGGAAAAAAAAATTAATAAGAGTGAGAAATAAAAAGAGTTTGACATATAGTAGATTGTATTTTTGTTTACCATCCTAAAGTAGTGGTGAACCTCACTACTCTCTTAATTACCATTATATTAGTTTAATTTCGAGATTAGTTTAGCATATAAATTAAATCAAATTAATTTCATAATAATTAATAAAATGGTGAGCATTACAATTACGATAAGAAGGTGCGAGGAAATTATAAAAAACACGACTCATGTCCCGCCACATAACCCGACCTCGTACTTAATTACTAAATTTACTTCCATTATTTTCTTCTTTTTCCTTATTTTCATTTGTGGTCCCACTACTTTCTACCTTTTCGAACAATAAATAATTTTATATTTCAAGACTTTAATTATGAAGAATCTAATTTATTATCTACCAATCAATCTGTCATTGTCTGGCCTAGTGCGAAGTAGCTGTCTGCTATGCATGATAAGTACGGGCGCTTATCAGATCTGAACTTCGATTTGTATTCCCACTTTCCTGACTCGAATATATTTAGGATTACTTTCTATCGTCTCACTTTAACGTCAATTCTCATATCAATATTATAAAATATTGTGTCAAAAATATAAAGTGATAGAAAGTTTATAGAGTCTTACTTTTAAGAGTCTCCTTAACATTACATTACTCATTAGGGTAATGCTACCCAAATACCCTCTTTTACACTTTACACACATCTCTCAATTTTTTATCATCGGTTCAAATAAAGTAACATGAAGTGTATGAGAAGTAAACAGAGATACGGGAATAACACCATCCAATATTTGCTTTCTTTTTTTCTTCCTAGATCTAAATGTTAGGGATTGTTGTATGTAATACTCATACCTTACTTACCTCTAAGAAAAGAAGCTACTGTAACGATATCTCTTTTTAATCTATACACAAACTTTCTTATTTTTAGTATTTAAATTAAATAAATAAATACAAAAAATAAGAACAAAATTACAGAGACATGTATAGAATGACAAAAAAATGCGAAAATTGTTTTTTTATATTTAACTTTTAAAAATAAAATATTGACACTAAAAAAGATTTGGTGCGCCTAACATTTTTGCAATATTAAATGAAGTATAAATTAGTAGAAAATGATGGATCCTTTTTCTGGGGATCCTAGGGATCTTGTGATTATGACCGTTCATCGTATATCGTGCGGTCAATTTTCGTTAGGTACTATTTATATTTAATTTTAAAATTTAAATTTTAAAATGATTTATGACCGCATGATGTACGATGAACGATCATGATCACGAAATCACTAGAAAAAAGATTTGGCGAGGATCATTTTCCTAAATTAGTGTACCATGATATGTAGTAAATAAATGATGTGTCAACTTTTAATTAATATTTTACACTCCCCCAATTAAAATTAGACAGGTTGTAGATGCATTTGTGAACTTTGATAGGGACTTTAAATTATAATTAATGGATCATAATCTTAGATTAGGTTTGGGTCCTTTGGGACCACTTTAAAACAGCTCCAACTGGATTTGACTCAAGTTTCACATTTAGTCACGTAACTAAGAAATGATCCCTCACTACTAGACTTGAGAAAAATGATGTTGGAAACTTTCTACCGACTCATGTTTTTAACACAATATTTTATAATATTAACATAGAAATTGACTTTGAATTATGAAATGATAGAAAATCTAATGAGAGTCCCACTAGCATTTCTCTAGACGTGATATCAAACATTTTGATCAAGTAAATGCGCTTTTAACGTCCAATCGCAATTTGATATTATCTAACGATGAGTGACTATCAATTCTTGATAACTGCCCAAAAGAACGAAACTGAAATACAAATGATCACATCATGTGCAAAACATTTCTTACATATTCAAGGTCATTTAACATTGAAGATTTTTTTCCCAAAAAATGAAATATTTGTGTTTCACATTAGTCTTATTCCATGCGAAAACGATCAAAATCAAACGTCGTATCCAAAGTTTTTCCCTTGAAAAATACACCACATCTGGACACATGCCCCCATTTTCCTATAAATTTAAAGTTCAAGATTTTAAAAATAAAAAAGGGAAGAGGAAGAGGAAAAGGAAAAGGAAAGAGCATGTAACACGTAGCAGGTTACATTTTGAATGCCAGGGACATTTCAGTGCCGCCACGTCTCAGTAGCTCGGAGGTAGTCTGATGGACTAAATAAACTCGCTCGACCAGTTGAGGTATATTTTAAAGAAAATTTTAACGAAAAACTCTCCATACTGTTTACTTTAACGAAAAATCACGTTTTTACATTAAAAAGTCAATTCTGATACTATTCACTTTACCCTTTATTTTATCTTTATTATTAAAATTCAAAATTTTCAAATCATTTTCATTAGTTTTCCTTATTTTAAAACCTTATGCTATTAGACTCAACAATTTAGTAAGAAAACATTTTTGTATCTTCCTCGAAACTTGAGAGAGAAATTTTTTAACAATATCCTAAACTAATCTAATTAATGAATAAGAATTTAATTTTGAGGTGTAAGAGCAATATAATGTAGGCATGACATTTTTATGCACGAGTAGTTAACCAAACACGAAACGACACAAAAATAGTAAGTTTTGAATCAATCAGTTAACGAGTCAGATCATTATTGGGTTACCCG
Source organism: Heteromeles arbutifolia (assembly GCA_024362995.1). Lineage (NCBI taxonomy): Eukaryota > Viridiplantae > Streptophyta > Magnoliopsida > Rosales > Rosaceae > Heteromeles > Heteromeles arbutifolia. Next base: position 35,202,106 of record JANCRC010000009.1, on the reverse strand, counting down.
TTAAGAACCTGTTAACATTTCAAACCTTTATCGGATCACACGTTAAAAAACCTGTTAAGATAATAGGTATGACACATAAATGCCACAAATACGACCAATTTACTAGGTTAGACATTAGGCGTTAACCCGACACGAAACGACACGACCGGTTAAAGTGTCGGGTTGTTATCGGATCACCTGTTAAGAATCTATTAAGATAACGGGTTTGACACGACATAATTTGTTAAGGTAACATATATAATACAAAAACAACACGACTACAAGAAACAAGATCCGTTTTCCAGATCTAATTTAATGCGTGTATTTATGTGTAAACAAAAATAGGCATGCAAGAAAAACTAACCAGAAAGAGAATTTAGGAAACAGCCTCCACAGGAGAAGAATGAACAAGAAAGGATTTTCCGATGACTTAATTAAACAAAGGGTCCATACACATAAATACATACATACCTCAAAGTCTGCCAACTTTCTTGCATTTGCAAGACCCTTTTTCGAAATTCGCCGGTGAAGGCGATCTGCAGATTTGTGGTAATGAGGCTTAATCTGTATCAAGAATCAGCAACTTTGGTGAAAATAAGGGAGGCATAGTTGGCAATTGTTGATTCCGGAGATTGCCGAAGGCGTCCGATCACAGAGAACAGCGGTGATGAACGGAGGAATTGTCTGCAGGGCTGATGCGAACACATCTTTGCCAATGAGAACAGAGCTATTTTCAGAGGTGACTCGTTTACTGGATCTTTCCTACCCGGCGGGTTGAGTGCCACCACAGAACAATCAGCCACCAACTTCAGTAGAGACTGCAGCACAAAAGTGAGGAATTTCATGATTCTATCATGGCAATGTATATAGAACAAAGCTTGAAAAGAGGCTTGGTTTCGAAAAGCATGGTTACGGTGATTATCTAAAGAAAGAAAGGAATCAAAACCACAAACCTGCATGGCTCCTTTAGACACAATATCTTCGCAAAGCTGGTCGGAGTGGCGGACGAGATTGCTTAGTGCACCTGCAGCATTTGCTTTAGTCTTGTCTTCTTCGGACGAAACCAACAAATTCGCAAGAGAGGGTATAGATCTTCGCAGCTCTTCATATAATATCTTGTCATGGTAGGCAGCATTCCCAATCTGCAGAGAGAAATCAAGTTCAACAGTTAAGGTAGACACATATTCTTGATAGGATAGTGAAGAACAGACTTAATTGATCAACTGCAACAGACAGCTCAAAGTAACATAAGACATCATTCACGGGAAGAGAACTTACAGCAAAGCAAGCAAATTTCCGTGTCCGTTTATCTGGATCAGAACATCGATCAATAAGGAGACCAATGATTTGATGCCTTGCCTGAGATCATCATATTCCATTGTAAGATACAAACAAGCAATCCAATCTCTTCCGTGTGTGTGTGTGCTTGATCATCCAGACAGTGTATTCGCAGAACCTTAAAACAATCTATCATTCACTACTTACTAGGGAACTATAAAAGTAGGAGCTGTGCCGGCACATATTTCCTAGAGCGCTGCAAGCCTTTGAGCGCACATTAGGATCTTCATGGGTTAGAAATTCCTTGAAGAACTCCAATACAGATGCTCCATTAATGTATTCGTAGAATCCCTAAACACCGAAAGAAGGAAGATTAAGAAATAAAATGTTTAATTTTTACCTTCCTATCACTTAGATGACAAGGATTCCCCTAAACAACATGATGTTCCTTCCACAGCTCAGACACTTCAACATTAAAAAGGTGAACATATATTGAACCACAATATTACATGCAGCAACAACTATATTCAATCAAAAACCATATCTGACCTTGTCCATGCGAGCCAAATCAGAAACAATCATCAGAACATCCAGCATCACCTCTCTTGGGCTTGAACAGTCGAGCAATCTTCTCATCCTTTTAGGATCCAACAAGCCTTTACCCACAAGTTGAACTGCCAATGGTCGGTAACCAATCATTTTTGCAAGGAAGGCCACAGGCCTTCCCATGTCCTTTAAGTCCAAGTGCTCTAAACACCAAAGAACGATGCCTGGCACTCCTACCTGTAAACTTCAGAAGAAATTGAATGAGAAACACATATCAAGATTCAACTTATGAATTCATTCTGATATCTGATATAATACTGGTGTATATGCTGTGTATCCTCCAAACAAGAATGTCAAGTATCTAATGAACACCATCCTGGAAGAAGATTCTAAACAAACCTCAACCCTGTCTCCACAAAGAGGAAAAACAAAGGAAAGAAAATCGAACCTCCAACAGGTTTTTAATATACTTTCCAAGGTCTTCTTCAATTACTTTCACCATGTCTTTGTCTTCCATGCCAACTCTCACACCTGGTGAACCCAGGTTGAGAAGGGCCCCACTATTCACTGAAGCAGTGGTTGATGGCAATCCTGGAGCATTCTGTACGGCCACAAAAGGAAATGCCAAGACATCAATTACTGCGTTTGTTATATCTCTTACACCATCTCTCCCTCCACCAGGCCCAACCCAGGACTTTACAAGCTTGAGATGCATATCGGATATCAAGTCAGAGATGAGCTTGATATGATTACATCTAAGCAAAATCTGCCGAAAAGTTAAGGCTCCAGCGGAAAGGCACTGACATATTGACAATATTGTCCATATGACTCCTATAGGGGAAAGCCCAACTTGATCATTGGTGCTGTCAACTTCTGGTTGGTTGTTGGCTAACAAATCCACTAGAAGCAGAGGGATATTGCTTGCACACAGCTGTTTAACAGCTAAGGGTCCTCCCCACCTCAATCTGGACTCCAGCAAGCCAACACATCCATCCCTTAGACCATGCCAGTATGAGAGAGCACCACTGGGGCCATTCAAACACAATTCATTTCCATTACCTGATGAAAGCTTCAGGTATTCACATAGCGTGGCACTTTTAGGAATCAAAGGCACTGCTACTTCAAAGATAGAAGACTCAACAGAACTGCCAGATTCAAGGAACAAAATGGAAGCCAGTGCCAGCATGGCTGATGCAGTATGAGCTTGGAAGGAGGCGTTTTTGCTCTCATCAGAAGAAAAATGATGAGAAAGGACAGAAAGTCGAGAAAGCTGCTTCTTTGGAGAGGTTGTTAGCATAAATAGTGCAGAATTTCTTCCAGTTGCCTTCAAACATTGTGCAACTGTTGCAAGGATGAGGCATGAATGCAGAACCAAGGCAGTGGGATTGGTTAATTTGCTCATGAAGGTGGTTGTCTCAATTGCTTGGGGATCTTTATTTTGAGATGAAATGCACAAAGACAACAAAGAGAATATCTCTGAAATAATGGTTCCATCACCTCCGCCACTAACAACAGTAGTTACAGGTAGGGAACTAGGCAGGCCACACAGAACACCTGGAACAATTCCATTATGCAAGCAGCACCTCAACAACAACTGAAACATGGAAAATAATTAGTGATTATGAACACTAGATCCAACCACAAATGTAATTAAAAACTGCCGTTGAAATTTCTCAAGAAATTTTCCCTCTCATTACTGTACAGTTTCAAAAAACAACACCCTGTTTACAGGTGGATTTCTTGAGAGATTTTAGGTGCTGTCTTTTGGTGTGCATGTAAATTGGATGAGAGAAACACCTGAATGACAGCATACAGTGAAGCTTCAAGTCGTTGATGAAGGCAATAATGCATAGCAACTTGTACTGCTTTTGATCTAAGGAATGCTCTTGTAACTACAGCAACAAGTTTTGATGCTTCTGTCCCAATCAAAGAACCTTGATCTTTATCCCTAATGTCAAGTTGGGGTGAAGGCCGGCGCATAGTGTTTAGCGGGAATAAATAGGCATTTCTTTTCATAGAAAGATTTTCTGATGCATCTATCAGAAACCAAATTGCCACACATGCTTCACAAGCTGCACGCAGCATATTTGAAGAGCCTGAAATAAGACTTGACCCTGCGGTTACTAAACAGAGACAAAGTTGGTCCACTAACCCAGATGTTTTAGCGTGATCCAGAATCTGTTTCAGTGCTTCATTAGGATCAGAAGTTGAGGAAAAAGATTTAAGGCCCTGAGTGACTCTTCTTAACATGATAGTAATGCAAGCAATGGACTCATACATAACTCTTCCAGATGCATCTTCACTACAACCTACAACCTACACATTCAACAAGATGAGAACTAGAAGCAGGAACTTAAATTGTAGCTAAAAAGCAATATGACCATAAAAAGAATCATACCTGTGAAAAAATATCAGATAAGGCAACCCAATGCCTGAAATATGAGCCACCAATGCTGCTTCCAGCATTGTCAACCAAAATTTTAATCACTGAGAAACTCTGCAAAAGTTAAAAAAACAATGATTTTATCAGTCACCTTGATCATCAAACAGATGGGGGAAAAACCTATCTCTCTACTTATGATCTGTTCATCAACTTTAAGCTTCTTAAGATGCTAAGTTTAAAAGACGCAGAAGACATAGAAAACACATTTCGTAAGTTTAAGATGACATGGTGGGGGATGGAGAACATAATATGGCTAACACTTAATTTTACTGACGGCCAATCATCTCCACGTGAAAACCAATTTCAAGCATAAGGCCATGGGGATGTGGCAAAACTCAAGATGCAATAATCAGAGGTAAGAAACTTCTAAATGATGCACTTATACCTTCGCCTTTAACTCATTTACTTCAGAAGATTTCATGCTCACAATGATGGCAGTGTAAGCAAGAAGTTCGTGTATTATTTCATCAAGCAGCCTGCTGGAATGGAAGGCACCAGCTGCAACTAAGTTTGAAAGGATTCTCAAAGACTGGTTTGAATTAAGAATATCTTCATCCCTGTACATGTTTTGAAACAATCAACTCATACGGATAAAAAAACATAGGTATTTGGTTATATAATTGTCCAACAAATGTAGGAATGAAATTCTGCTTTACTTGCAAGAATTTGGGGGTCCATTGGAGCATCTTTTTAGTGGTACCAAAACATGTGCTAATGCTTCATTATCTTGACTTATTATCTGTGCACCTTTGACAGTTCGAGAGTTATTTTCCAATCTGTCCAAAATTTGGCAACCTGAAGCAAAAAGTTACTTAGGAACTAATAATTGCAATACTTATGCTTCCATTGAAAAACACAAAGCCAAGGCCTCAATCATAACATATTACATTGATTTTATTGAACAAATAGAAACAGACTATTTTTCCTTGATATGAACTTTAAATACCTGACTGTTTAACTTCATTAGGATTTGCAAATCCTGGGAACTCATTTGGAGAAGAATTGACTGTTGTGGATTCAGGAGTATTTGCTTGAGCATCATTCTGAAAACTTATTCCACTGTTGTTCTCTGAAGAAGCTGGAGAGTGGACTTTACCAATGATAGTGGAAGTATTTTAATAACAATTCAAAGAAAACCATTTGAAATTTTGAAGTAAAGAAAAAAGTAACTACCAGGAGATGAAACAGCCAGACCACCTGATGCTTGAACTTTGTTTCCTTCACCCCTCCATGCTGCAACACATCCCCTATCCGCAGCAGTTGCAGAACGCATTTCCTGGAAAGGTATAATAACTGCTATAGTTATGTAATTCTACAACTGACACATGGCACTCTTATATATACACTATCATGGATCTCAAGTGAAACACTGTAAAACAAAATAAAGGTTTTATTAGCAGAAGTATAAAAGAACTTATCAAAAGTAAATATAGAAAACGCAGCTACGAAGAGATATTATACCCTAGCCTCCAGTTCAAGAGGAGTCTCTTTAACAAATGGGTGTTCCAGAAGAGCTGGCCAAGTCAATCGATTTTGAGGTACCTGTTTCTCAAAAATAAAACACCTGTTAACACTGGAGGTTAGCAGAAATAACCATTGAAACTATTCAACTGAAAAGGCCATAATTTCAAATTGTATAGCAAACCTTATTGAGCAGTCCCTTAAGAAAGTTTTTAAAACTTGGACTCATGTTGTCAGGATATTTAACTGGATCCTGAGACATTTCAATGCAGCATTAAATCATACTTTTTATTGACATGCCTCACAAAACTCTCATAAAATTTGATGACATATACCTTAACAATGTGCCTGATGAGTGCATATACAGAGTTTGTATAAAATGGAGGCTGGCCTACAAATAATTCATATCTGTTGTGTACACAAAAATAATAATTGTCAACAAATATGGGAAAAAGAAGAGAAATAAAGATGAGGCAGAAATATGGGCTAGCCCAAACAGGTTGTGGAACTTGCTATCAAATTGTATTTATTTGAATTGTGATCTATGGTAAATTGGGATGAGTTACAGAAGTGAATATCCTATAACCTGTACGAAATGCCAGATGACAGCAAGGCTAAAGCAGAAATAAGGTAAGAAAGCACATGACATGAAGGAATAGATTAAATTAGAAACCCTCTTGAACTAAGTAAGAGAAGTAAAACAATTTTCAATAGCATGGGTCAAAATCTAACAAATCAGTAGCAGAACACTTAAATAGAAACTCAAGGAAATATTTTGATTGAAGGATAAAAGAAGGAATGCAGCATACAATATTACTCCAAGAGACCAGAGATCTGCAGTGTGGTTGTAAGGTTGTTCCCGTACTAGTTCAGGTGCCATGTACAGAGGAGTACCTAAGAAACATTAATGAAAACTTCACCGAATGGGCAAACACACTAGCATAGTTCCTTCAGGATCTTCAGGGAGTATCTATAAGTTAATCAAGAATTGTAAGCTAACCCTTAATGGATCGCAAAACAACAGTGTTTGTGGACATTGCACGTGCAAACCCAAAATCACAGAGCTGTGACAAACAAGAAAATTTATTAGTTATCTGATACAAGAAATTCACTTATAAGAAACATCAGATGTATAACGCAGAGAGAGGGGAAGAAAGTAAGAACAATTCACGTAAGAATATGAATAATTTGTTTAGTTGTTCATATATTTATGTTAAACATAGAGATTATCGGTAGAATCAACCTTAACAATAGAACCAGCACCAATGAGAATGTTTTGTGGTTTCATATCGCGATGGATGATACGGTTGGAATGCAGATAATGCAATGCCCTCACCTGTAAAATTCAATAAAGGAAAATTTTAACATTATATAATAGAATAATAAAGAAAAAGTATAACCAACAACCGGAAAAACTAAACAATCAAATTGATAATCAATTGAGATGGAGCCTAAAATTCGTAATAAAGAATATACCAGCTGCTTTGCAATAGCTTGAACTTGTTCTTCAGGAAGGCACTTATCATCCTCAAGAATTTCAAATAGTTCACCCTGCATACCAAGAAAATCTTTCATAGTTCATGCATCTGAACATATTCCACAAACAGCAAGATATCCTTGTACATCTGGAAGGGTTTCCAAAATAACAAGCTACGGTAGATAAATTAATGCAGTCATATTGAAGAAAGGGATCAGTACTTGTGCAAATTCTGTGACAACACAGAACTCTTGTGGGCTTTCAAAGGAATCAAGCATTTCAATGATGTTTTCGTGCTTCAACTTTCGTAGGATCTGCACATAGAGGAACATTGGATATTAAACAACTAAAAATTGAAAAGGAAATGTCAATCATAAATGATAAACCAAATCAAGGAAGTTCAAGATGTAAACTACATTTGATTTGACATAAAAAATGAGTCCAATACCTCAATTTCTTGTCTTAAATTGTGGATATCTTTGTCACTTTTGCCATGCTTCATAATGAATTTCATTGCAACGGTCTGCAGCAGGGACAAAAACACGTCACCGGCATAAACATTAAACACTAAACACAAAGAAGAAGAACGAAAGGAAAAAAAAAAACAATTAGAAGTGCAAAAGGTAATTACCTGACCCGTGTGCTTTCTCCTTCCCTTGTATACCTTCCCAAAGGAACCTTCACCTACAAGCTCAATCACATGGTAGTTCTCGACTCCCATCTTTTGAACCCACCGCTTTATATATATACTCTTTTCAGTCCTGTAAGATAAACAAATACGCAAGAAGTACTAAAATCAATCTGGTGTGGCTTCCATTAGACAAATTCACGAGATTAGAATTTGCAAACTAAATTATTTAAGTGATATTTGATTACCAGTTAACTCCGGAAGTCTCTTCGAGCTGGTTTAATTGAAAATTGATGCAATTCCCAAATGCAAACTCAACCAAACCTAAATTGGCAAAAATATTCACACAAACATAACCAATTTGTGTGTAGAAATTCAAATAATACCCGAATAAACTGGACCGCATATCAGCTTAAATGAGGTAATTAGGAAATGTAATGACAGTAACTTGTACTTCTAGATCCTAAATTCAAAATAAAACAAAAACCCTAATCTTCCTAATGGATTTTTGGTCTGCGATCGGAATTTAAAATCCAACTCAAAAACAAGAGGGAAACAATTGTGATTGGTTACCAAAGAGAAATGAAGTGAAATAAATGAATCGTGGAATAATTTACCGAGCAAAACGAAAGCAGATTAGGAAAATAACATATAAAGAAATGCATACAAAACCCTGAAGTTTAATCTGAAATCTGACTGAAAAGGAAATTGCAGATCGTTTTTGGAAAGAGTATCGAAACGTACCTGGAACTCAAGTTAGAGAGAGAGAGAGAGAGAGAGAGAGGGAGAGATTTGAAAATTGGTAAAGGCTGGACTGATGGTGAGGGAAAGATCAGGTTTTTGTGGATTTTTCCCGCTCATCTTTAATTTTCATTTTTCAAGTTTTAATTGACAGTGTGCGAGCGACGAGTGAGGCTTTGGGCCGCGGGCCTTGTTGTTGGCCCTTAGGAAAATACTAGGAAATTTTAACTTTGATTTCTACAACAATCCACTTTAAAATGGGACCAACTTGTGGTTTCACCATTCACCACAACAATCCACTTTTTCGGAGGCCGAAAATACTCACAGAGGCATTTCAGCATCATTCTGGCACGATCGTGCGATTCACCAGCGTCAGAAATCAAACTAAGAACGTGCTGTGTGAAATATGGACCTGGAATTCATCCCTAATTACATTGTTCGTTTGTTGGTTGTTGTTTGTTTTTTTGCGCAACAATTATTCACATTGTCATAACGTTATTAGATGTTGATCGTTAAAATATGACCGAGAAAATAGACTGCCTGAATCAAGTAGCAATGCAAGTTTAGAAGGAAAAAGGAGGAGGTTAGACTATAAAACTCCCAAAATTCCAATTTATTGAAAAATAATATCAATTATCAAGTTGGCTCATTCGATATATTGATCGTTCATGCCTTCTTCTTACTTTTTAAGATTTTGTAATGTTGTGGAGTTTAAATCTTCTGCACCAAAAACCGTTTGTGGTCTATCTATTTGAGTTGAGTCAATTTATCTTTACTTTTTTAATTTATATTATTGAGAAGATAAGTCAAAGAGTTAACACTATTAAGGGGGTTTAAATGAATGACTAAGTGTCAACAAACGAGATAAGTTAAAAAATTAACACTGTTAAGTGGGGTTTAAATAAAGGGAATTGTTATTGGCATTCCAAACATCTCATTTTGCACTCCAAACTTTTTATAATTAAAAAGAAAAATGCACTTGTGAAGAGTGTAGAATGAAATTTTTTGAGTGCTAATAACAATTCTCTAAATAAATGGCTAGGTGTCTACAAATCACCCCACATGGAGCTTTGTTTGCTGAGGATTTGAACTCTGTTTGATGATCGGAACTTCATTTATTTTGCAGGCCACTCTTTGAAGATCAACTTTCCAAAAAACAAAACCAAAAAATGTTTAATCATCTGTTATGTTGTCATAATTTTTATTTATTATTTTTTTTAACAATGATATGGACTACCAATAATATGGTTTAAATTTCCATTTGAGCTAACAATAATACAGTGTAAATTCACCTTTAGGCTAGTAATAATATAATTCAAATTTGTTTTTGGTGAGAATTAAACATAAGATCATTGACAAGTGAAAAAAATACTACTAGACCGTAATACTAACCAGCCATAATTTTTATATTTAATTAAAAGGTGGTTTATTTGTTGGGAAGCAGTTAGATGAAAGTGACTTTCATTTTAAGGTCATATCTATAGTGAAATTCTTTATGGACTCTTTATCACTTCATAGTTTGACGTTAATTTTCGTGACAACATTGTAAAACATTGTACAAAAAATATGAGGTGACAGAAAATCCATAAAGAGTCCGACTTTTTAGAGTCTCGTTTGCATTTCCCTAATTCATACTAGAGAGAGAGTTAGCTGATGTATGGAAGACACTAATTGATATGTTGCAAAAAATTGTGACAGTAGCATTATTAAGCAAAAATGTCAAAAAAATGACAAATTCCAAGCATTATTACTCAAAAGCACTCTCAAGTAAAACAAACCCCCAAAAAGTCTCTATAAGAGGCAAACCAAGGTTTAACTAACCCCCAACACCTTAAACCCAAAAATCATCATTTAAAATGACTATTCTCTCACCCTTACTCACTCTCTGTTTCTGTTTCAGTTCCCATTGCCTGCCATTTGGTTCTCTGCTACTTCCTGCAACGCAGTTCTTGGCTTCTCTACCATCTTATCTTCTGTCTTGATCATTAACTGACTTTTCAGCATTTTCCTTAGCTGCCTTAGACTCTTAGCCTCCAATTCACTCGCCACGCTATCCTTGTCGGTGGCATCCGCATCTCCCTTGACCTCAGCTCCTCCATTGTCACTGCCATCATCAATGTTTTCCTCATTGTCATCAAAGATGTAGCTCATGATTTCCAATCGCTTCTTGCCTGGAGACTTCCCGGGTTTTGAGAGAGTTGGACGGGGAAACTGAAGCGTCAGCTGCTCAGATTCCGAGGGTGGCAATGTTGGAGCCTTTTCCAAAGCTGGTTCGCCTTTTACACAAACATCAACTTCAGAGTTATTGACCTCATGCATCTTTGCCATGGCAACAACTTCTGCTACTTCAGTCACATTATTAGCACCAACCAAACCTTCATCCCCAAATTCTTCTCCTTCCTCAGTGACAGAATCATCAGAACCATCTTCGGTCATGGATTCTGTTTCCGAATCGAATTCATCACACTCAACTGAGTTTTCATCCGTGGCTTCATCTTCACTAAATTCTCCTTCACTGCTGTCATCAGAATCTCCATCCTTGATCGAGTCTGATTCAAAATCGAATTTCTTGTTATAATCTGCCGCTGGCACCTCATACATTGATTCCTTGCAATTAAGCACATGCTGCTGTTCACCACACAAGCTCAGAGTCAGTGCCTCAGGCTTAGCAACTTCTTCTACACTAGCCACATCCTTAACGTCTTCAGTCTCTCCAGCGGCAGATTCCGAGGCAGAATCATCGTTCTCAAGATTTTGATCCTCCACCGCAGTGATATCATCTTCCGGTTTCTCAGCAGCAATAGAATGGTCCATGTCCTCAGCAGAAGCATCATCAGAAACTATGGCGGCCAAAGAGTTTTCTGTTTCTTCATCATTAGGTTCTGCAGCAATCACAACCAGATTCAAAGAAGTTAAACAAAATGGAACCCCGAAATTAGAATTGAGAACCACAAAATCAAATGCACAAATATATCTTGGCCGTAACAAAATCTCAAACTTACTCTTGTCATATGCTGAAACCACAATGTCATCTGAGGCTACCTTTGATTCAGAAACCTCAGATTCCGCTTCAGATTTTTGCTCGAAATCATCTACTTCAATCACATCGGCCTTGCTATTTTCCTCCACATCACCGTTCAACTGCCCTTCATTCTCCAATGGAACTTCAGAAACATCAACTCTCTCTGAGTTCGCCTCCGATACTGTCTGCATATTAGACCCTGTTTCATAACAATGAAGTACTTCAGAGAACATGATTTTCCTTCCTAATATATATCTGAGAAACAATACACTTAGTTGATTAAAAGAATCAAATTATAAGTAGAAAAAACTTGATATGCAAATGAGCAAACGAATGCCGCTGGACTTACCCTCATCAACTGAGACATCAGTCTTCTCTGAATCATTGTTGATTTCAGTGGAAAGTTCATTCATCTTAAGAGGCATACTGTTCTCATACCCCAGGCTCAAGTTAGCCATGGTCTTTTCCAGCAGCCTTACGGATCGCCTCGTGTTATACACGCTCTTCTGCACGGAAGCTGTCTCCTTCTGGGTCTCTGTCTTTTGGCGAGCAGAAGCAGCTGGAGCCCTACTCCGAGTGCTTGGTGCGGCAGGAGTCTTGGGCACCACCTCAGCCATTTCCTGGTCCACCACCTCTTCAGCACCTGCTCTCCTTGTCACACCACGGCAATTGCGTGTCAATGGCTGTGAGCTTTCCGGCTCTTCAGTGATAGGCTTTCTTCGAGCGGAGGTTCTTGCAGCAGTGCGAGGGATACTTAGTGAGCCGTTCATTGTTTTCTGTGGAGATTGATTCAGCAACTCTTCAATTCCTTCCACCTGACACAACAAGACAGTCAGATTACAAGAGAGACAGTTTCAGGCATGTTTAGCTTCAAGAAAATACATGAAAATCAAATCAAATATTTAGATGTTGTTTTCTGATTGGAAAATAGGCATCTGATTCTCGGCAACCAAACAGAATAGGATTTCGGAGAACGATTCCCTGATTTAATTTATCTTAAAAAATTATGATTCAGCTGATACTGAATAGTATTATATAGGTTTGAATCGATATGCGAAAGACCCACAAGGATTGAGGTCCAAACACAAAAGAAAAAAGTTCAATAATTTTTTCCCTTCCGGCTCATTTTCTCACCAACCAAACACAAAATAATTTAGAAAATGAGATGTACAATCGAAATTAAATAGATAAAATTTAAACAAGAAAACGGCAATCTCCAGCAGATTTGAATCTCGAAATGTACCGACTTTGGAGATTTCACTTTCACATATCAATTTTCTCCGGATCCAAACGGATACGAACTTAAACCAATATTTTATACCAAATCAGGAAAAAGAAGAAGGGGATAAGAGCATTACGAGTTTGAGATTCTTGAGAGAATCGGCCATGGCGACATTGGTGAGGTTGGCCGGGAGTTTGTTCCTCTTGCACAGAGTCTGGAGCTCTCTTCTGGAAAGGGTGGAGAAATCCATGGCTGTAGGGAACCCCTAGATGATCAAAACAAGCTGTTTTGGTCTTCGAAAGAGAGACGGCTATAAGATTCAGAGCGAAGAGTGTAGAAGCGTTGGAGAAAACAAGTGAGCAATCGGGGATATTTATACTAGGAGAGAGACAATTGGAAAACCCTAGAAATTGTGACCGTTAGAGCGCGGATTTGAAATTTGAAATTTGTTTATTATATTCCTTTTTTTTTTTAATTAGGTAAGTGATTGAAAAATTCGACCATTGATTGAAAAAATTATGACAAATTCATATGAACAATTCTTCGCTGTCCAAAGAATAGTAGTAGCCATTCGAAATTACGAATGGACATGTGTCTAATAATTTAAATTAGAAATTATGATTGGACACGTGTTTATATGTGATTATAATAGTTCAGTAACGAAGTAGTATTCAATTTGTATTTGGTAAATATATATATCGATGTACGTATAAAAGTATTATATACAGTAAACGAATTGCGTTAATATTGCATTGGCCCTAATTTAAATATGAACTCATATTAGGATTAAATTTAATAGGGTTTTTATCATAAATGGTCCCTGACATTGATCAAACACATCATTTTGGTCCCTGACATTGAAAATTAATATAAATGGTCCTTGACATTGTCCACCATCCATCATTTTGGTCATTCCGTTAAAAACTCCGTTAAGTGTCCCGGAGCTCTTGGCCGAAAGTTTGGGCAATTTTCAAAGCTTTGTAACTCAATCGTTTCTAAACCAAATTCGGCCCATGATATATCAAAATGAAGATAGGAAAGTGTAGAATAAGATTATACCCATTTCGAAGCCCAGTGATTGCCGGAGATGGTCGGAAAATAGCCTCAAAGTTGACTGGTCTGAGTGAAAACTGGAAAACTCGCCGGAAACTGGGTAAAATTTAAACGTTCATAACTTCTTCAATACTCAACGAAGTCAAGTGATTCAAAAACGAAAATCATACTTTTCGACGAGACAAAGAGAATGGTACCTTTTTTTACGGCTAACTCGCCGTGGTTTGGCCGGAAAACTGCTCAAAAGTGGCTGTCTTGGTCTCGAGTTAGCCACTTTCGAGCCGTTTTCAGCCAAAACACAGCGAGTTAGCCGTCTAAAAAGGTACCATTCTCTTCGCCCCGTCGAGGAGTAGGATTTTCGTTTTTTAATCACTTGATTTCATTAAGTATTGAAGAACTTATGAACGTTTAAAGTTTACCCAGTTTCCGACGAGTTTTCCAGTTTTCACTCGGACCAGTCAACTTTGAGGCTATGTTTCGGCCATCTCTGGCAACCACTGGGCTTCGAAATAGGTATAATCTTATTCTACACTTTCCTATCTTCATTTTGATATATTATAGGCATAATTTGGTTAAGAAACGATTGAGTTACAAAGCTTTGAAAATTGCCCAAACTTTCGACCAAAAGCTCCGGGACACTTAACGGAGTTTTTAACGGAATGACCAAAATGATGGATGGTGGACAATGTCAGGGACCATTTCTATTGATTTTCAATGTCAGGGACCAAAATAATGTGTTTGATAAATGTCAGGGACCATTTGTGATAAAAACCCAATTTAATAATCAAATTAACATTATCAATCTTATTGTCGAATTTCTAACTCGAAAATAATATGATCATGGTAGCTCTTTTGTTAAGTTAACGAGTTATCCAATTATCATATTGAGTGCCTCAGTCCATCTTCTATTGATCATATTAGGTTGGATCCAAATTTGATCCTGTTTAAATGTATGAATTAACAAAATGTGAAAATTGCACTTAATCAATAATTAATCAAGTGTTTAGTTTGATAAAATGATATATTTGCACTAAGGGGTCGGAGATAGTTGAGTGTTTATGCCCATATTATGACACGCAAACTTATAACATTGTGCAGTGGTGTGACCTAAGTCAAAAAATTTTCTATTCCAAATTATTCAGTATGTTACTTTTTCTTGTTCTTTAAACATTAACACTATGTTTGGATGAAGGAAATAAACTTGGAATTTTGGTAAAAATCAGAATTTATAAATTGACATGCATCAATTCTTTTGTTTGGATTCATAAACATAGAAATTTAGAATTTCCGCGTGAAAAAAACTTGGAATTTTGGACCTCCAATTCCCAAGTTTAAATTCCATGTAAATAGGTATCATTTCCTAATTTCTATGAATGAGACTTAAAAAAAACACAAATTCTGTATTCAATTTCATTGTTCTTTTAGGTTTACTAAACAAGAAAATTCGCAAATTTTAGAAAATACAATGTCATCGTTTTAAAATTTCTTAGTAATCTTAAAATTCTTCATCCAAATATAGTGTAAAGTTCAATTGAAGCAACATCCGATAAAATTAGAACAATATAGAGGAATAACAACGGGACTTGCTCAAGAACCTAGAATTTTGTTTTGGTTCAATTGGGCCTAGAATGTTTTTGGGCTTAGAAGTTGCAAATACTGCAGCCCAAACATCTAACCATCAACATGTTGAACATGAAAAAGCTTCCGCAGCACTCGTTGGTTCCGATTTCCGCGCGGTATTAATCCCCCACAGACGACCACAACGACACATGACACAGACCCACTCCTTGCTTGCTTAGCCAGCCCACCTTCTTCAACCAAATATCCAATTTTTTATTTTTTTTATTTAAAATTTTCCATTTTTATTTATTTTTTATTTTTTACAAAGAGAAAACAAACAGAAGACAAATAAAATAAGGCATAGAAATGAGAAATCCCCAATTCTGAATGGAAACCCTAGCCCTAACCCCAATTCCTCAAATTGGACCCTCCATTTCCGTAATTCTCCGGATCTTCCCTCCCGCACTATTATTTGCTGGAGGCTGAGCTCAGCTCCGACTTCCTCCATTGTTCGCCGACCGAGAGAAACACAGAGAGAAAGAAGGGGGAGAGAGAGAGAGAGTGTGTGTGTGTGTGAGTGCGTGCGTTTATGTGTGTTATGGGTAGTGCGGATTCAGGTGCGGGCGATTTCAGCGTAGGATCGATCGTCTGGGTGAGGCGGAGGAACGGGTCCTGGTGGCCGGGGAAGATAGTGGGCCCGGAAGAGCTCTCCACTTCGCATCTCACGTCGCCTCGCTCTGGGACCCCTGTCAAGCTTCTCGGCAGAGAAGATGCCAGTGTGTAAGTCTCTCATTTTTTCCCCTTTGCAGTAAATACTTGTTAGTTTTGGCATTTTGGGTTGTGATTAGATGTTTATCTAGAAATCAGCAGAATAATGAAGTTTAGTAAGTGTATTATCATGTTTTAACGTTTTATTGTATGAATGAGCCGTAAGGATTGAGGTTTTTTTCTATTTTACTTGAAGAAATCACAACATATGGGAGCAGAGGTAGAAACCCATGTCAGAAAATTACTGCAACTTAGGTTTATAAGGCACTGAAGATGAGATTATGGAGTGGAAAATATTTGATTAGTTGTACAATTCGGAGTCAAATGAAATGTTAAATGCCAGGACTTAAACCCCATTCTATGCATACCTTTAGGTACACCCAATCATGAAATACTTTGGTTATTTGTCGAAGGATAAAGAACCAAGCTCCGAAAAATCTAGATCTTTCATATAGAGATGAGAGATTTCTGGCATACGTCTGAACTTTGAGCATATTATTGTCATAATTATGCCTTGTTTGCTTAAACATGTATTTTGATGATAGATAAGGTATATCTTTATGTAGAGAATTTATTTGTTAGTCAGTGAGTTTTTGGAGAAGGGTAACAACAAAATCACGAGAGCAGTGGATTCTCGGAGATGTTGTACTAGTACCGTGGAGGCCTTGTCATTATTTCTATGCCATTTTAAACTGTGTTTCAATGTACATACGATACTTGTCATGTAGAACTATTTAGCAGAATCCTTCAAATGGTTCAGGTCTCCAGAGAATGATTGCATACTGGTGACTCTTTTGCCTTATCTACCTAGCGGACATTTTTTTTTTGTTACAGATTAGTTAAGATGGATTCGATTAACTATGTTACTTTTATAGAATAGTCTTCTCTTTTCAAACTGGAGTCTGTTCATACTTGCTGATTCTTCTACTCATGCCTTCTTTGGTTTCATGGTTTTAACTACTGCTATAGTAATGGATATTCTGTGGTATTTCTTCTCAGTGACTGGTACAATCTGGAAAAATCCAAGCGTGTTAAGGCATTTCGATGCGGTGAGTTTGATGATTGTATTGAGAAGGCTGAATCAGCGCAGGGTATGCCTATAAAGAAAAGGGAGAAATATGCACGTCGAGAAGATGCTATTCTTCATGCGCTTGAGCTTGAGAAGCAGTTACTGAAGAAACAAGGAAAGTTAGGTATAACTTCTGAACGCTTGAACAATAAATTATCTGGTGCTGTGAAAAAGGAGTTAGTTATTTCTTCCGGGAGCTTGGGAATTGACAATGTAAAACTTGAAAATTCCAAATCACCTACATCTCATAGAAATGACATTATAGGCAGTGCTATGTCTTCCGAAAGAGTCGAAGAGGGAAATCAACTAAGTGGTGATGATGATCATTCTGAAGTTGTGCCTCGGATGAGAGGCTTGCAAGACCTTGGTCTCAAAATTGCCCCTTCGAAGCGAAAAATTTCTTCTCTTGCTTTAAACGGTTTTTTGAAACCCACACTTAATGGTAATGTTCAAGCTCTTAGTTGTGGTGGTCTTAGCATGGGAGGAACAAGTCATGTGAATGGTAAACATTCTTTAGAGCAAAGGAAAAGGTCACATGATGGATTAAGTGATGAAATTTTGGTCAAGAGACCTGATAAACGTCGTCCTCTTGTTCAAGTTTTGCAGAATATTGCAAAATTAGCAGTCCCACAGTCCTTGCAACCTGACAGTACTACTCTTTCTACTTCTGTTTCAGGAGTGGAGCCGACGCGAGTTATTTACAAGGCAAAGAGGAGTAAAATTGTATATTTGCCAGCTGAGTCTGGTGAATCCTTGGGGTACGAAGCATCTCCTTCAAACCATGTAGCGATCTCAGCCTCCCCAGTTGGTGCTCGTCCTCATGCTGAGTCCATGATTTCAGAGAACACTTCTGGTTTTACAGAGGATGACTCTGATTCTTCTGAAACTGATACTTCCGAGTCCGGGTTGGATTCATCCGAGACCGAACCAGATATGGATGAAGACATGCCTTTACTTTCAGGTTCAGCTTTTTACTATCTTTATATTTTGAAATTCCATGGGTTATTAGTTGCCAGATTGTCTGATGTAAAATAGTCCCACTGTTCATATTTGTTGGAAAGTTCAGCTCTATGATTGTTATTTATAATATGTATGTTACATGATAGTATGAATTCTTTTTGCATTTACCTCCTTTAATGTTTGGTATGCGTATTTTGATCTTCCAGGGAAGATGTGATTTGTAGCATGTTTCTCTCATCTTAATGCGCATATTGTGATTCAGCAGTTATGCTTTTAAGCGTTTGCACTCAAACTACAATCTATTGTTTGAACTTAAATGAAGTCTATCCTTCTTAATTCTACCTTTTTTTGTTCTTTATATTTGTAAATATGTGCTGTTATAAATTTTGGAATATGCACTTTATGCTATTGGGTTGGTCTCACTGTGATGGCTTCGCCACTTCTTTGTCAACACCTTCTAAGTTTTGTCTGTACATCAATCTACAGAAACAGAAGTGGGAAGATATGAAGCACAAGAACACAGAATCATGGTTGGTGAAGAGCCTGATGAATTATCGCATTCTGGTGATATGTCTCACCTCTATAGTCATGACTCTCTATTTGCTAGTGGAGCTGTGTCCAAATGGCAGCTGAAAGGGAAAAGGAATATCCGCAATCTTACAAAAAAGTCTATGGATGCAACTTATGGAAAAGGCTATAATTATGGACCGTATTCTGGAGAAAAGGTATGTGCTTTCATCTAAAACATTCTTAAATCTCAAGTTTATGTTGATACATTGATTTTAATGATTATCATCATCGGGCTAATGTGGATCGTAATGATTTTCAGACTGAGTTTGGACTGGAAGATGAATACTCCATGGCATCAAGAGCTGCAGCAAGATGTCGAAACAGTGTTGG
This sequence comes from Heteromeles arbutifolia, assembly GCA_024362995.1. NCBI lineage: Eukaryota > Viridiplantae > Streptophyta > Magnoliopsida > Rosales > Rosaceae > Heteromeles > Heteromeles arbutifolia. The sequence continues at coordinate 35,182,999 of JANCRC010000009.1, read as the reverse complement.
TCAGAATATGATTGATTGGGAGGACTGGACCTGGGAGGATAGGTCTGCTTGGAACGAATACTGGGACATCAAAAGAGAGCGCTTTCACCCGGCATATGTTGGCCGTCATCATTATCGCAGGAGGCCAAAATACTTGATAGATGTTGACTTGAAGGTCCAGGCAAGTTACCAAAAGGAGCCTGTTCCAATTGTTTCTCTGATGAGTAAGTTAAATGGGAAGGCAGTAATAGGGCACCCAATCCAAATTGAAGCCTTAGAAGATGGTTCATCCAACTCGCTTCTTTCAACAGTTGATGAATTTGGTGAAGAAGCAATTGACAATAATGGGGTTGCAACTCTTCCACACGCATGGAGGACGGCAAGGAGGACAGCAAATGTTCGAGTCCCACGCCCTCATTTATCATCTGCATTGGATGGTGATGAAACTGCTGACTACCCTCCCTTTTCAGATGAAGAAAGCAGACCACCATTTAAGAAACTAAATATAGGGAGTTTCAGTAACAAGGCAAGCCAGGGAAAAAGGAGCCTTCTCAACAACTCTCGGCTTCCCACTGATAGAACGTTCTCAAAAAAGGTGGCCAAGAAAGTGATCTTATCGCCAAGCCAGAAAACGAGGACCTTATCTTCAATACCCGTTGAACAGAATTTTAGTAACAAGCGAACGCATCATGATAGCAGTAGTTATCAAAGGGAAGGGCTGATCAAACCGGAGTCTTCTGGGGCTGCTACTACTGTAGCTTGCATACCGGTGAAATTAGTATTCAGTAGGTTACTTGAGAAGATCAATAGGCCGCCATCAAAGTTAGTACGGTTTTATTGAATAGTGAAAAGGAGAGAAATTCATGATAGATTTTACCTGTACATTGTTATATAGTACAATAAGTTCATACTGCTAGCACCATATTTTACTGCTATTCTCTTCTTTCTGGGCGAGCACCACCCACCAGGGTCCAGGACACTAGAAGAAAACGGAGTTTTTCTGCCATCTTTTGGAATAATCAGATGAAGCGGGTAACCGACACGAGGAAGCAGCCATGGAAGTACACAGAGGGGTTGTCAACTGCATTGCATATTTGCTGGATATGGAATTCTGGGGATGTGAAGGAACTAAGGTTATGTTAGGAAGTAGGTATAGATAGAATTCATAGGAAAATGTACATTTAATTCCATACAAGGTTATTAATATGTATCTTGGCTGTTTTTCATTGACTAATTTGAAGTAATAATATATAGCTATGAAAGTGGGGGAATGTGTTCTGTGAATTTCCAGTTGTCAGATTAATGTGTTGAAAAGAGATATTGTCCACTTTGTGTGTGTGTTGCTGATATTTCATTCCTTTTAAAAGGCTCAAACATTTCGAATAGGAAATGATTCCTGCGCATATTCTCCTTAACAAATGCTAAGAGCAAGTCCACCCCTAAGGACTTTGCGCCAGCATCCAGCGCATTTATCCACTCAAGTGAACAGTAATAGACCCCAATGAACAGTAACAGGCCAAGGCATCTCCACCCCTAAAAAAAATGTGCTGGCACCCAGTCAAAAAATGCGCTGGCACAAACAATCTCCACCCCTAGAAAATGCGCTGGCACCTAGCCCATTTAAAATATTTTTAAATTTTTTGTAAACGAATAAAAAATTAAAATAGTTTTAATTTCGGATAGGATTTTTAACCAATCTCGTCACGCCACGTGTCCTTATCCGAGTGTACTATTTTGTGAATAGATTTCCGCTAAGATTTTAAACCAATCCCGACGCGCCACGTGTCACTTCCGGTTTACAATAATTTAGCCAAGATTTCGATAAGATTTTCAACTAATAACGTCATGCCACATGTCATTATCCGAACGTACTACTTTGTGGATAGATTTTCGATAAGATTTTCAACCAATCCCGACGCGCCACGTGTCACTTTCGGTTTACAATAATTTAGCCAAGATTTCGATAAGATTTTCAACCAATCACGTAATGCCACGTGGCATTGTCCAGAACCTCATCCTTTCTGTTTTTGTCCATATAAACCCTACATCCCTACATCCATCCTCACACCAAGCTCAATCCTTCTTTTTAGCTCATAATCCTTGTTCATCGTTTTCAAATCTTGAAATCTTATTACAATGTCTTCTTCAAGGAGAGTGTATAAACAGTTGCAGGAGCAACAGAAAAGGTTGTTGGCACAACAGGCAGAATTGGCTAATCTCGATGAAGGTGAAGGTGGAGATGAGGCTTTCTTCATAGAGGAGGATGAGGATGATCACCATAGAAGGCAGAGAGCCTCACATTCTCGCCGTGTCATGGAAGCCGTAGGTCAGATATCCAAACCCAGACGTGCTGCAAACCTCGATAGAAAAAGGGAAAGACGAGGTAAAGATCTCTTGGAAGATTATTTTATTCACAACAGCGTATTCCTTGATCATGTTTTTAGACGTCGATTTAGAATGCAACGAAGTTTGTTCGAAAAAATCTTGAGTGCTATTTGCAACCATGATCCATACTTTGTGCAAAAAGAGGATGCTTTTCATGTTCTAGGTCTTCTTCCCGAGCAAAAAATTACGGCTGCCTTGCGAATGCTTGCATATGGAGCATCTGCAGATCAAGTGGATGAGATCACGAGGATGGGAAGATCAACTGTTCTGGAGTCCCTGATGCGTTTTTGCTCTGCAATTGAAGCCATCTACACCAATGAGTACCTCCAGACACCCACGCCAAGGGACATGCGAAGGCATCTTAGGAAGGGTGAGATGCGAGGCTTCCCTGGAATGATTGGAAGCATCGACTGCATGCATTGGACTTGGAAAAACTGTCCAAGTGCGTGGCAAGGAGCTTATGGCGACAGAAAAGGAGCCAAAAGCATCATTTTGGAAGCGGTGGCTTCGTTTGATACATGGATTTGGCATGCTTTTTTTGGTGTTCCAGGAGCTCAGAATGACCTAAATGTCCTTGCCCAATCCCCAGTGTTCGACGAACTGCTGCAAGGAAAATCCCCGAAATGCACATATTGGGTTAATGGTACCCAATACGAGGGATCATACTACCTTGCAGATGGCATTTACCCAAGGTGGTCAACGTTTGTCAAAACAGTGCCACATCCACAGACTGAAAAAGAAAAACACTTCGCAAAATGTCAAGAAGGGTGTAGGAAGGATGTCGAGCGCTGTTTTGGTATCCTGCAAGCTCGTTGGGCGATTGTCAGGGCTGCAGCTAGAATGTTTGATGTCGAGGCTCTTCGATCCATCATGATGACGTGTATTATTCTCCACAACATGATTGTTGAAGATGAGTATGATTATGATGCCGTCGATGAATACGAGCCGGATCCGATCAACAACTCATGAACACGTATCTACTGTGCTCATGACAATACCGAAGATCCCGTACAACACGAGCCCTTGGAACGGGATGGACGTTACAATGAATTGATCGTTCAACGGTACACGAACTTGCAAGAGCCATACTGGCACGTAACCCGCCAGAATGACTTGATTGAGCACCAGTGGGGATTGCGAGAAGGTGAAGATAATTAAAATGAGGCTTGTGGTTGAAGAATAAAGTGTATTTTTTTTTAAGTTTATGTAATTCTATGTAGTGTGTTTTGTTTTTTAAGTTTATTTGGTGAGTTTATGTAATCTTATTTCATGTGTTTAAATAAAGTACAAAAATAAATAAATAAATACATTAAAATTGCATAATAAATAAAATAAAAATAAATAAGAAATAACATAAAAATTACATAAGAAATTAAATAAAGTTCAAAGGAAAATAAGAAATAACATAAAAATTACATAAGAAATTAAATAAAATTCTAAAAAAAATAAGAAATTACATAAAAATTACATAAGAAATTAAATAAAGTACTACAAATAAATACGAAATTATACAAAGTCTCTGGAGCTAGGATATGTGGTGCTAGGATCTTGGTTGCTATGATTTGTGTAGCTAGAACCCCCTTCACTTATTTCCGCATCTCTTGCACGCCTCCTTCGCATGACATCTCTTTTTTCCGAGCTCCAAAAATATTTTGAATTCGGAGACAGTCCTACTAGAGACTTGCTCATAGTGTCACGATCTGCTTGAGCCATCCTTTCTTCTCTAAGCATTTCATTTTCTCGATGAAGTGCTTCTCTAACCAGCTCGTTCTCTCGATTAACTATTTCTCTTTGTCTCTCAGCCGCCGCATCACGGGCCTCAGTAGCTGCTATTATTGCTGCCATTGCATCAATTTTTTCCTCATCTCTAGCCTTTTCCCGCTCTATGGTCAGTTCACCTTGGCGGGCAAGTTCCTCCATATATTTAGTGTAGTCATTTTTGGAAGAACTACCTTTTTTCTTTGATGCCTTTTTACCTTGAGGCCTGAGGGACTGACGAGTCGGTTGGGTCTCGGGCACTTGTTCAGGCGTCCCTTCCGTGTCTTCAAATGTGTCGGCTTCTTGTTCGGCCGTGTCTAGTTCTGGCGAACTATGTAGACCCATGCCGTGCATGACAACTTCTGGACCGGTTGCCACAATTTTGTATTTAGGGCAATCTTTGACAATTTCCCAACATTCCCATCTGTTGAATGATTTGTTCCTGTTTTTTGAATTGTAGAATGCTTGAGCTTGTAGTGTCTATAAAAATGTGGGATAAGATAGTGTTAAAAAATTACATAAGAAATAACATAAAAATTACATACGAAATAACATAAGCAATAACATAAAAATAAATAAAAATAACATAAGAAATAAAAATAAATAAATAAAAATTACATACGAAATAACATAAGAAATAACATAAAAATTACATACGAAATTAAATAAATTAAAATATTGATGTGGGTGGAATGCATATAAATAAATAAAAATATTGTCACCTGATCCGCTAAACTTGTCCCACTACGCAGGTTACCGGAAGCATGAGAGATGGCGTTTTTCCAACAAGTCAAGGATGCGTTGAGTTTTTTCCAACGACCTTGAAGACCTTGACTAGATCTGGCGTCTTTTCCATGTACATCACAAAACGCTTGCGTAATTTTACTCCACATTTCTCGCTTATCCATCTCATTACCCGTAATCGGGTCATGAGTAGTGTGAACCCAACATTCACACAACGTAACATCTTCAATGAGCTTCCACGAAGACATTTTTTTCTCTTAAAGTGTAGAAAATATTGAAATGTAGATAGTATAGGAAGTGTAGAAAATATTGAAATGTGGTGTAAGGTGGAAGATGAGGGTTAGGTATTTATAGAAAAAAAAAAAAATATTTAAATTTTTTCTGTAATTTTTACACAATTTTCTATATTTTTAATAATTTTTAATTTAGTTAATTAATCTGGATCGTTGGATTTGAAAAATATTCAAATCCAATAGCCCATAAAGTGCCACGTGGCCAACGGTCATAATTCTGACCGTTGGGCCCTTTTTTTTTTTTTTTTTTTTTTAGGGGACAAACGTGGACCGTTGATCTGTGATCGGACGGTCCAGATCAAAATTTAAATTTAATTTTTTTTTACCGTTGGAAATCCAACGGTCTAGAAAAACTAGCCGTTGAAAATCCAACGGTACATAGCGCACCACGTCGCCTCCCCGGTGAGAACTGAGTGCGCTTGCGCCGCGGGCCCCGCCTGTCGGCCACTTGCGCCCATGCGAGCGTCAACTGCACGCGCCTGGCGCAAAAAAAATTTAAATTGCCGTATGACGCCACGCTGGCGTCAGCATGGCGTCAGATGGACCGGGCCACGCCTCAGTCAATTTTGGACTGGGCTAGAGACCAGCTTGGGCTGGGTGCCAGTCAATTGGATCGGCTGGAGGGGATTCACTGGGTGCTGGCCCCTTTTTTCGGCTGGGTGCTGGGCAATAAGTCCTCCAATGGACTTGCTCTAAGGACTCTTAAAAAAAATGGGATTTTTCATGTAGTCTTTTGCTATTTGATGTTTTTGGCACAATATTTTGCAGTGTTAGCTAGAATTGACGTTAAACTGTGAGGTGACATAGTATCCACAGAGACTCTTACTTTAAGAGAATCCACTTAGCATTTCTCATTGTCTTTTTGCGCATCCTTTTTATTTTCCTACTTTGATTTTCTAGGTATATATTTAGAAGTAAATTGGATTGTCGGTCGATAAACGTCAACTCTGTTAGAATTTCTTGAATTGAAAATTGTAGGAATTAATTTAGTTATGGGTATCAAGTTAAAAATTCATTAAAATTGACAAAATATTACGTCAATTCCTTAAATAAATTCTTAAAAAATTGTGCAGGTAAAAGAGGAATTTTTAATACAAATGATACTACTACTATGAAATAACATTATAAAGAGGAAAAAAAAAAACTCAAGATACAATGAATTAAAGAAGTAACCATCAGCCACTCAGTAGTATTCCTCTTCACTCGGAAGTAAAAGGTTTTAGGTTCGAATTTCGTAAATGACGAATTCGATACCAAATTAGGTTGTAGGGTGCACGTGCTTAAAAATTTCCTTCAAAATTGCACGTCTCAAAATGTAGCCCAACCCATTTAAGTTGGGTTGATTTAGACGGTAGGCGATGAAATTACGATATTGGGTCAGGCCAGCTTCTATATATAAATTACGGTTGACACGGACTGGTTTAATACCACACTGAATACAAAAACGTCAGCCTTTGTCTCGTTCACAGGCAGAGAGAGGAAGTTAGAGAGAGAGCGGGAAAGCTTGGAACTTCATCGGGGAGAGAGAGAGAGAGAAAGATAGCGGGGAAGGCTTGGAACTTCATCGGAGAGAGACAGAGAGCTGCATTGGTGAGTTCGTCTTCCTCCATACTGTTCACAAGAATGTTGTGTTTCTTGATAACATGTTGACGATCAAAATCTATTGCGATCAAATGTGACCTGCGTTCTTCGATTCTTCGGTTTTTTCTGAATTAAATGTTGGTTATTGCACAGAGGATTATATGTTAAGCGCTAGTGGATTAGCACTTTTCATTTTCTTTCTTTTGGTAATCTCATGGAAAACAATCGATGGAAAACAATGATTAGAGCTTCAGAAAGTTCACTTAAGCATTGGAATTAATTGTGGTTTTTTGCTTATTTCTTTTCTTTGCTTAATTTCATGGAAAGTTTTTAGTTTCTGTTAATTATGTATTATGAAGCATTGGAATGAATTGTGATTTTTAGCTTAGTTTCTTTTCTTTGGCTTAATTTCATCGAAAGATTCTTTATTTTCTGTTAATTATGTTTATTTTTATAATAATTGTGATTCTGTAATCTGCATACGCAGATATATGTTTCGGGTTCGATCAGAGTTCAAGAAATTGTAATAGATTATAGATGAACTGGACAAGGTTTTCCACCAAGATTTACAAAACTTGTGCAGCAGATTCCAAATGTGGATCCTCATTCTGTCATACTAGAAAACCCCATCACAATGGTACTGACGACATTAAAAGCATTCCGGTCCGCTGTGGTTTTCAGTCTCAAAGAAGAAACTTACCTGCTACTTCATGGCCTCGGGATGGATCCTGTGTTGCTACTGTGGCGAAAGATTTTCAAGATTCTGAGCAGAGGTTGATTGGATCAAGAAATGTAATTTCGAGGTTTAATGGAAATTCTGTGTGGTCAAAGCAGAGCCCGGTATCTTTGTCTCGTCAGTTTGGACACAAGGCTGGCAGTGGTGGTGATCCTGAATTGACTAGGGACTTCTTTGTACAGCTCTGGGTTTCAGATAGGAAAATGGAAGAGTCTAAAAGAAACGGAAGAGGGAAAGCTGTGAAGTATTGTAAACAAACACCGTACCACTATTCATCCAACGGATGGTGTCCAAGTGCACCTTTCAGTCAAGCAGCCTCTTTTGATGAGGATGAACCCGATATGAAGCAACCGCCTCCAAGCCAATCCGTCTCGGGATATCTGAAGCCAGAATCTCCAGAAGAGGTCAATTTTTTGCTCCCTATTTCTTTTTCCGCTCTTAGAATTACAGCTTGTCAGTTTATCCACCTAGATGCAATCACCTAATTTGCCATGCTGCCCTGGTATTGTTTTGTAGTAAGTATCGTTGTTTAAACTTTCAACTATGGTATGCTCTTAAAGAGTAGCAACTGAAATGTGATTTTTGCTGCTGTTAGAGACATTCGCTTATATAACTATGCTATAATTGTTTGCCCCAATTTTTTACTTATGCTCATCCTTCTAAGTCTCTACTTTCTACTATCCAAGTCGTTCCTTGTTGTGCCTAGTTTGAGTAACATAAAATGTCTTACTTGCCATTCGTTTTATTTTTTAGGCCCAGGTGATGCCTCTTCTTGCTAGATCAAATCTGCTGATTACTAGGGAGATAGAGTGGGTAAATCTTACTCTTGGATTTGAGCAGGTGATTCTTTGCCCTATTATTGTTCTTCCAGGGACTAGTTTGTATGTACATATTGTCATGGCCAGACGGCTAAGATTATGTGCTTCGGTGCTTGACATATTTGCTGGTTCTAAAACTGTCGACTTCTATTAAAAACTCTTGGTTTTCTTTCTGTTTGCCCCCTTCCCCTCAAATTGTTGGCCTTGAATGTTCAGAAAATATTTTATAAATTTAATAGGTCTGATTTGTCTTCCACATATCTTTTGAGAACCAAGTCAGTTGTAAAAGTTTGTAGAATTCTTCGTCTCAGCATCTCTCTCTCTCTCTCTCTCTCTCTCTCTACACACACACACACACACACACACACACACATATATCTATATATCATTTTCACTCTATCTGACATTTATTGGACATTTTATTTTTCAGTTCGTCTTCTTGCTTCTAGTGGTACTCTAGTTACTAATTGTATTTGACATAATTCCAGGAAAATCGGTATGCAATAGTGGATGTGTGCTACCCAGAGTCAGTGAGTAATCATTCTAGTTCACATCACTCTTAGTTCCCATACATCAAGTTTAGGTTTTAAACTGATGGACCATTTCCTGTTACTCAATGTTCTTTTTGTAGCCTGTTGGTTTTATTCGTGAGAAGAGTCAGTTTATTGGTAGACAGGTACTTTCTAACCCAATCTTTACATTTTTGGCTGATATTCTTTCATGTACAGTTATGCAGCTTGAATATGACATAGTTATTTAGTTACTTCATTTTGAATATTAATCTTGTTATTGATATGGTGATTCAAATATAAAATTACCTCCTTTTGACTACTAATTGCTTCTTGTGCTTTATGTTATCATATAGACGTTTTCTGTGCTGATGTTTGCTTTTCATTTTGCAGTTGCTTCGCCTCAGACGCCCTTTTGTTGCTCATGTAACTGATGCCATGGGTAATGAGCTCTTTAGGGTGAGGAGATAGAGCATTTATTTTTGTCTTTTTTGTTGGAAAAAAAGCATTTTGAATGTACTGACATATCAGTTTGATCTCTCATTTTGTCTTATTTAGGTTCGCAGGCCTTTTTGGTGGATAACCAGCTCAATTTATGTAGAGATCAACAGTAAGGTTGGAAAACTTGACATAACTTATCTGTTGGTCACCACAGCAGTTGAAGAGATTGTTGAGCATGTGAATTAGCATTCAGATTGTTGATGGTGTTGGATATCTGTTACTTTCTAGGAAATCGGTGTGGTTCACAGACGATGGCATCTTTGGAGGAGGGTGTATGATTTGTACCTAGGGTAATTTCCAAATGCTACTTTATTTTAATGCAGTGTTTATTTGATTTAGAATGAGTTATCTCATGTAGTCAAGGTTAGTGCCCTATACTGCACATTGTTGCCTTATGCTACATGGTTGTTGTAGGAATAAGCAGTTTGCAGTTGTAGAAAATCCTGGCTTCTGGCATTGGACTTTTACTTTGAAGGACATTGACGGCAAAGTTTTGGCTGAGATAGATCGTGAATGGAGGGGTTTCGGCTTTGAGGTTTGTTTTCTTCTTCTCTTTTTCCATTGTATTAATGTATATAACTGCGGTCAAACATACAACATTAATATCTTACGAAGAAAGTATTTTATGTTTTGGAAGATGCTTTTAGGGACCTAGATATCTTGTGATTATTTATGGTAAACTTGATCTTATCAAATTATGAATCTTTTAGTTTTGGTTCAGTCTTTATGTGCATATTTGGATTTTTTTGTCAAATTTTCTTTTTCATTGGTTCCTTAAACCTCAAAGCATAAGGTATCATGTTTGATCCCGCTCGGATGTGTACACTCCTGTGGGCCTTCTCCGGTTGTTTGTGCCGGCCATCTGGATTGGAGGGTCTACACATGCCCTTGGGGATATGTAGTTGGATCGAAGACCCAGATACCTCAAGTTATGAAAAAAAGCATATTGGGTTTGAGATAATTCTCTGACCCAACACTCACAAAAGCTTAATGCTGTATATCTTCTTTTACCAAAGATCTTTTATATTTGTATTTTTCAGTTAAGCTATTAGATTTTATGTGGCATTGTTTGCAAATTATGTTGTAGATTTACCAACTAATGTTTTACTATACTTCCATATCATTCAGATTTTCACTGATGCGGGGCAATATGTGATTCGGTTTGGGAGTTCTGATGCCAGCTCCATTACTGGTTCTGCTAGATTGGTAGAGTACCCAATCAGAAAAACGATGTTCTGTTTGATTTGATTTATTCCATTTAACATTCTTGCTACTTTTTCTCATTAGTTATTTTATGGCAGATTAACGAGTTGGAAGTCATTCGACCACTGACTCTGTTAGAGAGAGCTGTAACTGTTGCTCTTGCTGTATCGTTGGACAACGACTATTTCTCAAGACACGGTGGATGGTAAGCCAAAATCCAAATGACTGTTTCTTAAGAAACCATGGCTAGAATGTTCATTGTTAGCTCAGACCTTTGTGTGTATCTCTGTACATCCTGACTTGGTACGAATCACTGGCGTGTGCCATAAAAATTTAGAAAGTCCCGATCTATAGACTCAGGCACTCCAACTTCTGTCATCTTCCATTGTTTTCATAGTCCCATCTTTGAAATCTATGGGAAATATTGAAAAATAGCCAAAATTTGGCTTTGTCTATAATTTTGGCCTTCCGTTTTGGCTTATGATAATTGTAACCGAAAGTTGGCATGAAAGTACTCAGATGCCTTAATGATTAGAAACTTATTTCCTTTTCTGTCATTTCTCCTTCCCCACCCCCTCTATATTCTCTTCAGTGCCGACCAACTTCCATTTTCTTGATCTACTTACGCAAACTACCACCATAACTGGTACCATATTTCCCAACATACTCCTCTGAACTCTTCCGATCCTTCCAGCGCGTATGTATACCTCTTCAGCTATAGAAGGAACAGACTTTATGATGTTATTGAAAGAGAAAACGAATTAAGAATCAACATAGCTTTGTTAATTAAAAGTCTAAAAGAACGGGAACACATGGCACCCAATTAACTTGCAGTAGCGTTTGTATAAAACTTTAGATATTTCTAAGTCGATCATTGATTGATCGATAAAGATGCAAACTTTGTAAAACAGTAAATATACGAAAACATGTAAAGAAGAAACAGTGTGTCATTTGCACACGACAATTAAATTGACTTAGGATTACAACAGCGTTTGTATGAATGAGTTTCTTAAAAATTAACTTTCATGGTGAGTGTAGATGGTAATACTTAGGATTACGACAGTAGGGAAGAAGAGAAGGAAAGATGCAGTTGATGAGATGCGAGGGGAAAAAAACCTGGCGGTATAAGCGTGCTTGAAGAGGGGAAGAGAGATGTGGTTTAGGGTAAGATTATCATAAATCAAAGGAGTTGGCTAAAATTCTATATGGGACCTAAATTTTGACGATTTTCCAAATTTCCCGAAATCTTGTGTTCTTTTAGTCTTTATACCATGTATGTCTTGGAGTCTTGGAGACTGTTTCAGTACTTAGAATGCTATCTCTATCCTCGTTGCTTATTGAACGAGGGTTGAAAATGCAGGCTGATGTTTTTTGTATGTGTTGTGCGTGCGTGTTTTTCTTGTTTCGGTTCCAGGGGATTGCCATTTTATGAAGTAGGAGAATAGGTGTGGCTGGCTGTATGCAGACGAAATGAAAATCCGTATGGTTATCTCTTCATTCTTTATATTCGAGGGTGAGTTTGATGATTGTATTGAGAAGGCTGATACGCTGTTTTTCTTGTTTATTTATGAACACATTATTGTACTTGAAGTCGTGAAGTGCCTGTCTGTGATGATGAATGAGGAACAATTGTAAAGGGTTATTATATTAACGCCCCACAAATTGTTGAAGAAACAATACACACCTTACATTTTCTACATGCACCCCATATTTTCTATACACCCCACATTTCTCAAATCTTATAAAGCTTTTAATGTGAACAAAAAATGCCGACTGAAATTTTGACAAAAGATGCCGTCTGGGATTTAAAGCATATGTGGGTTGTTTTCAATTCCACCATTAAAACCCATGTCGTCTGTTTTTAATATTTGGTGGTAATTTTAGGTGTTTAATTCTTCATGTAATCCATTTGATCCTTAAAAGATGAATACGAACATAGAAGCTTGAATAACGCAGCAAAAGCAAGATTAAATAATTATTGATGTCGTCAAAATCACTAAAACAATAAAAAATAATTACCTCATGTGAAGCTTTCGAAACATCAACTTCGTGTTTCATTTGTCAAAAATAATTTTTCTCAATCAACATGTTTGTAGTTTTATTGGTTAGGACTTTGTTCAACAATGGAGGGTCAGAAAAATTGTGATAGTTGAGGAAGATAAATAATATGTTAAAAGTGATTTGGGGTGTATTTAGAAATTTTTTATTTTTTTTAAAACCTAATAAGGTCAAGATTACCATTACATAGTAGGGTAAATAAATAATTTAATATTAAATTTTAATGTGGGATACATTCAATATTTTGTGGGGTGCTAATATAGAAAGCCTAAAATTGGCATATCTTGGTGTTCAAAGTGGATCATTTTTCTAATCCTCGATTAGAAACTTCTTATTAACTTCAAATTCCGACATCATGTCCTTAACTCGTACAAACATGGCTTGATTGTCCCGTTAACTCAAACTGGAATTTGGGATTTGCATAATACCAACTAGCAATATCTCTCAACAACATTGGCAATATTTTGACTTGCATCCAACCTTAAACACATATCAAGTTCGGGGAGTATGTCCGCTCTCTAGCAACCAAGTTCGAATCAACTTAATACTTATGTAAAATTAGAAATAACAAAAAAAATAAAAAGGACAAATTTGAAAATAATTTATTGAGGACAAGTGTAAAATCCAATTGGCTAATGGCTATAAGCAATTTATTGCGCCTTTCACATTCATTCAATCAGGAGGCGTCTATTGTTTGTGTTTACCATTCAGCCTCCGGAATCCGCGAGAGAAATGCTAACGAGGCTCTCAAAGTGGAAGCCTCCATGAATTCTCTAACGTATAATATTTTAACGTCAATTATCGTGCTAATATTATAAAAAATAAAAATACAAAAACATAAAAATGACAAAAGGTCTACCGATAGTTTCACTTTTATGAGAATTTTCTTATCATTTCTCTTCCTGCAAATCAAACCAAACGTGTGGTTACCATTAAATGTCAAATTGTCAGCCTCTATGCTCGTTACCAAACATTTCCATAGCTGGCAACAAAGCAATAGCATTGGGAGTAGGATTCTTCCCTCCAAATTCCCCTCCCCTCCGGTCTCTATATATGAGCGGTGACGATTAAGCCGCGTGAAGATTTTACGTTGACTTTTGAGTGAGAAAGACAGCAAAAGGTGAGAGAGGAGGGCAGGGGAGCCGTCGCGTGTAAATTCACCAACCAACATATGATTCATGAAGTTTGAAGAAGAAAAGCAGCATTCTTTGTAGATTCATTTGATCGGTAAGCGCGACAAACATGGCTTCAGATCTTGGCGGAGGTATTGCTTTGCTTTGGCTGAATTTAAAATTTAAATTTCTTTTGTAAAAGTTGGGAGAATTTTGATATCTGGGTTTGTTTGGAAATTGGATTTAATTTCCAATACGTGTCTTGTGAAATTGATTGGTTGTGAATTGTACAGGGATGGTTGTTGTGATCATGGGAGTCAGTGGTGCTGGCAAATCGTAAGCCTTTGATCGCAGCTTTTGTTATTTTTCATTTCTCTGTAAATATATATGTAACATGGTATGGTAGCACTCATGAGTTCATCATATCTTTTGTTTTCGAGAATCCTATCAAACTTGCATTTGCATGCACCAAAGGTTTGCTTGTAAAAGGGGCGACGCCAAGCCAACAAGCTCCCCGCTTTGAGAGGTTCAGGGGAGGAACATCTACCGCAGCCTTACCCTTACTTTGCAAAGAGGCTGTTTCCATGACCCGTCACAAAGGACTAACCTTTCCATTGCGCCAATATTTGCTTGTATATGAAAAAAAAAAAAAAAAAAAAAAAAAAAACTAACGATCTTCAGAAGCACAACCACGCACTGGATCCCAATGACTTTGTAAAATGCCTTGGTGTGATTGGATTTAGATATAAAGGCATTTCTTTAAGAAAGTTGCAGCTTCTTATATTCTTCGAATGTTGTAGTTTTTGCTTCTTATGCATTCCGTTATGTTGTCCAACAGCACGATAGGAGAGATGCTGGCGAAAGAGACGAATTCTAGCTTTATAGATGCAGATGATTTCCACCCTCAATCAAACAAAGGTAGGTGCTGGTGTGTAGCTTATATTCGATGTTGGCAACTTTTCTAGCTTCTAATCGATCTTTTATCTTCCTGTAATCAGAAAAGATGCGTAAAGGGATCCCTCTCACAGAAGAAGACCGGATTCCTTGGCTTGAGACACTTCGAAATGGCGTAAGAGACAAGTTGGTTGCTGGAGGAACTGTGATTCTTGGGTGTTCGGCTCTGCAGAAGCAATACAGAGAAATTTTAAGATCTGCCGACCCTAATTATAAACCGGGAAGTTGCGCCAGTTTGGTGAAGTTTGTCTTGTTGGATGCTCAGGCGGAGGTGCTGGCTGCTAGATTAGAGAAAAGAATCGCGGAAGGGAAGCATTTCATGTCACCTGCACTTTTGCAGTCTCAGTTGGGGTTGCTTCAGATTGATGATTCTGAAGGAATACTTAAAGTTGATGCCACTTTAAGTCCTCAAGAAATTGTGAACACCATTCAAAGATTGCTTTTCGATTAGGAGTTCAGAATTGTAATCATTAGGCCTGTTTAGCAGCAGCCTAGTACGAAACTGTAGATTTCTTCCGGTTCAAACCGTTCTACAGATGTGTAATCCGAGTATTTCGTCAATTAACGTGCATTCCTATTCACTTTACCTTTTATTTTGTCCTTATCGTTAAAATTCAAAGCTTTTAAACTCGTTTCATTAGTTTTCCCCCAAAAAAAAAACCTGTACAAATGAAACGTAATGTACGTAGCAGAAGTATCCAACTTAGAGAGAGAGAGAGAGAGAGAGCGCACAAACACACAAAAGTTACGTGGTTCGGCAATGTGCCTACGTCCACAGGAAAGGGAGACTGAAAATCCATTACTAATTAATTACAAGGATTTCCTATTTTCTATCACCCTTTTTATACGGGGGAGTTGTACAAAGAATGTGGACTGAGATTGCCCTGTGCTGCAGTCTGAGACTATTGACGAAGAACACTAACATGCGCTGCTCCGAAGTAAGGATATAATTTCTTATGTTCTTGAATCTTGATCAGCGGTACGATTCTCAAAGAAAGAATACTGCAGCTCCATCTGATGTAAATGTGCAAATATGATTCAAAGGAACCCCCTAAACCCCTTCTCATGTTCTTGATCAGCGAATGCGGTTCAAATGAGCAAAGGGCTCAGGGTTAGCTTTGGGAGCTGGTTTAGCCACCTCAGGGACCCCAAAAACGTTCCAAAACCTGAGTGTTTCATCACCAGCTGCTGATGCAACTGTGCAACCATCGGGGCTCTGCAGATAATTCACAACATGAAAGGATTTAGTTTTATGTCTGTAAGGGAGCATAGCTTATATACTCAATTCCATTATAAGGTTGTCAGATTAATTACCTGAGCCATATAAAGAACTCTAGAAGTATGGCCAGTGAGCTCGGCAATTTTAGCCATCGACGGGTATTTCCAAAGAGTGAGCTGATTCTGAGTAAACCCATGTGAGCTAAGCAATTCCCTTTCATTCTTGTTCCACAGCAAAGAACAGACCTGAGAACCAGTGTCGACCGAGTTCAAGCATGCACCTGTGTGAGTGTTCCAAAATTTTATGCACCGGTCACCCCCGCCTCCACCAGAAGCCAATAAATTGCCCTGGAAAGGGCACCAAGCCAGGGCCTTCACTGCAGCTGTATGATCTTCAAGTCTGTGAAGCCACTGAGTTGGTGAATTTGAAGATGCCACTGATCTGTCCCATATATGGAGAAGGTTGTCGTTTCCTCCGCTAGCCAATTGCTGGCCTGAGGCCGACCACTTCAGTCCACAAACCTCTTGCTCATGTCCTCTGTATGTCTCAACAATGTGTGATCTAATTCTTACATCATTGTTCACAATGCAACCGTCCATCCCTCCAGTTGTAAGAATGTGGTTGTTCCATGCCAAAGAGCCTACTCGTGAACGGTGGCAACCTCTCAAAGTTCTCAGCTTCAGAAGGAAACAACATTTCAAGAAATGTTAGTAAAATTGGCCACAATGTAACATAAAATAGAAGAGGAATATGACAACCAAACCAACCAACCTGCTTATTAGCAGTCGAATCCCATAACTGTACTTCAGAATTGTCCAGTCCAATAGCAATGTGGCGCCCATCAGGAGCCCAACTGACGCTGGTCACAGATCCAACTTCATCCTCAAATGTGACCAGTTCTGAAGTAGAACCATTGGTAGCATCCCACAAATAAACTGTGTTTGCAAGAGCTATTGCGAGGACATTGCAGCTCCCCCAATCCAACAAATTGAGGTAGTAATCATCCACAAGGTCTGGAGCATCCAATGTCTTCTCTGAAGTCTGAATATTGCATCAAATCATTAGTAGTCAGTTAAACACCACAACAAATTTTCAGAGTAACCAATCAAGTTTAAGCAAATATGTTCATGAGATCAGAATAAAAAACATATACGCACTTGAGGAATGTGTCTTCGGGGCTTTGCAGGTTTATCCTGTTGCAGAGAAGAGAACTCGCGCGGGAACATCTCAACAGGGGCAGGTGGCTTGTTCTTGAATGCAAGGATTCTAGTCCGGTTCATGTTCATTGCCTCTGCCAACTGCTTCCGATAGGCCTCTCTGGATGGGGAAGAGACAGCTGGGTTTTCCTTACCTTTCCTACCTTCCGTTAGCATCATGTTCGCGAAATCAAAATCCATTGCTGACCTGTTTGGTATGAACCTGTCCAACTGGTAAGGAAAATTACAAAAGATGCATATCAGAACATCGGTCAATTAAAAAACCCTAATTACAGAAACCAATTAGATATCAGATCCCAAATCTAGATGAACACCAAACCCAAACATATATACCAACCAATAACAAATATCCAAATCAAAGTAAAACAGATCCCTAATTCCGAAATCAAATTGATCGAACCCTAATAAAGAACAGAATCCCAAATTTCCGAAATCAAATCAATTGAACCGTGAAGAAAAATCTATTCGGTATAAAATTAAAAACTCACGTTTTCCCGAGAATTCCTTCGCTGAAGAAACTGTTCTTGAAGAGGGCACCTAGACTGCGACTTCAAGTTGGGTGAAGAACCCATTGATCCTGCATCCAGCATGTAAAAATACCCACACAAAATGTATGTATATATATGGGAAAAATAAAAGAGGAAAATTTAAAAATCCTGCAAAAAATATTAGTTAGTTCACAAAATCAATCCTGCAAAAAGGGTTCGATTCAAGAAATCCCAAGTCAAGAAATTGGAGGGCGCGTGATGTGATTGATCTCTGAGCGTTGCGAAGAATTGTGATTTCAGAGAGAGAGAGAGAGAGAGAGCGTAAGTGAGTAATGGTGGGTTGAATTAGTGGGTTTATATAGCGATGAGATGAAGGGGATGGCAGATGAGCTAGGGTTTATGGAAAGCTTGCAACGGCTATGTGTCTAGAGAGCCGTTGAAAACTTGTGTGACGGAAAATACCCCTGCGTTTGGTCAGATCCAGCACACCGTTTGAGTTCCCTATCTAGTCATTTTAATTTTTTTTAATGAAAAATCCCTTAATCATAATTATTAAGGATATCAATTATTCAACTGTGTCTCATTCACTATAATAATGCAAGATCTAGCATTATTATTTTCTTTTTATGAAAGTGAAGATCTGGCAATTTTCAAGAAATTTAAATGGGAGACACACGATAAGTTTTTTGAGGTGTCAATTACAACTTTTTTTTTTTAATTTATAGCTTCACAGTTCTTTTTAATTTTATCTTTTTTTTGAATAAAAAGGGATCAACTGATCGTTTTGCTACGACAGTCTACCATTTCGAGGGCCGAGTAGACTCACACAACAATTCTTTTCAATTTTATAGTTTTTTTTAATGATTTCACACGTTTTGAATCATCTTACATTGTTATGTGCTTTCTGCTTTAGTATGCTCCAATATTGTATTAATAATTGTATTCATTATTTCTAGTTTTATTTATTTATTATTTTGTAAAGAAAGAAAGCACGTGAATCAAAGTATCTCATTTGGTCCATTTCTGCCAAAATCAATAGCAAAACCAGGCTTATGAATCAAAACTCAGTCCATAGGAGTCCATCCATGTAAAATTCGTAAATCTTAAATAATCCATCCAGCTGCTATTCAAACACATTCGGTTTCTTGGACAGTACGGTACGCACAAAATTAAATACAATCCTAAGAAATCTACCAACAAAACGAATACAGGGATTATACGGCTACGCTACCAATATAGATAGCACAGTGCGACGAGAAAACAACCCATTTCTTAGAGAATTTCAACCATTACATCCTCAGAGACTGATCATAGACTCATACCATAAAGTCTACTGATGTGAGCCCCGGATCAGGTGAACTGCCGCCTCATGTACGTGTCTTCATGGACGAATACTGGTTCTTGGGTAGTAGTACGCTGCGGTGGCATCTGAGGTTGCCCCATAGCTATTGCCCCTTGATTAGGGGTGGAACCACCCCATGAAGGATCACTGTCCTTTGCTGAATTTAACGTGACATAGTAGACAATTCCGAGTACCACACTTGCAATTGACAAAAGGGCACCTCCGGCAAACACTCCGGGTTTCACAACGTAACAGTAGTAGTTGCCAAAGTACATGCTTTCTAAACCATGTCGGTCATTGAGTGCGGCACCAGTGAGAAGCAGAAGAAACGCTACAATAAATGTGAACCTGCACCAGTGTGGAGAGTGGAGTAAACGGAAAACACATTCATTGTTAATCCAGTTGAAACAGATAGACAAGTTGCCTTTTTCTTGTAGAAAAAATGCGCACGTGCTTTTTAACCAGAAAAACAACAGCAGCAACAAGAATAGTAAGAAACTGACAAGGTAACAAAACGATGAATTAACCAATCATGCTTTTGGATTAGCAGCCTTAGTCATTTTCCTCATAATGATACAACAAGTTGTGGTTGAGAATTACCAGGAAAGAACAAAGCAGAACAGCGCTACTGTCCAGTTAGAGTTAGACGGCTGAGGGCTCCTTTTGCAACAAATGCACCCAGAAAATACATTTATAATTATTTGAGCTAACATAAGAGCCATTGCAGCAGTTACACCAAGTCCAAGAGCCGGACTCCGAGGGTATTCACATTGAACAGCTGAGACAAACTGAACCTGAGAACCCTGCACGTTAGAAAATGAAGTAACAGAACATTTTCAGCATCGACTCCACTATGCAAACTGAATGCCAACAAAACGGGAAAAAGCCGGAGAAGAAGATAAAATAAACTGAGCACGAAGAGGCACTTGCTTAAAGGTTCTAAACAATCACTCCATACTGAAAACTGACAACTTGTGAGCATATTCTAAACAGATTGAGTCCATCGACAATAACTGCCGAATGGAGAGGGAAGGCGTAAATCTCTCAGTCTCTCTATTAATCTCCATCTCAGATTCTCACATGAACACAACTCTTTTGACATTACACTATGTTTGGATGAGGGAAATAAACTTGGAATTTGGATAAAAATCAGAATTTTTAAATTGACATGCACCAATTCCCTTGTTTGGATTCATAAACATAGAAATTTAGAATTTTTGCGTGGAAAAGAACTTGGAATTTGGGACCTCCAATTCCCAAGTTTAAATTCCATGTAAATAGGTGTCATTTCCCAATTTCTATGATTGAAAGTTTAAAAATAACAAATTCCTTATTCAATTCCATTGTTCTTTTAGGTTAACCAAACAAGAATATTCACAAATTCTAAAAAATAAAATCCCGTCATTTCAATTTCTATCATTTTAAAATTTCTTAGTAATCTTAAATTTCTTTATCCAAACATAGTTCAAAATGAGCTATTAACATTACGTGCAACAAAAGAATGATTAAAGGAAATGATAGAGCCTAAAAGATGACTGTTCTTGCTCCAGATTTGAGATTTTTAATGCATTTGTAAAGAAATAACACAATTCCAAACTGCGTTTTCATTTACCGAATCTTCATTGGCAAACTACACTAGTGAGTTTCCGCACAGTCATTTTGGAAGCCCGAAAGTTGAATCATTGCAATCAAATAAATAATTGAAATTTGGAAGTTAAGGTAAAGGCGTCGGAAGTCAACACTACATACGATATTAGTTTCAAGTCTTACCGAAAAGGGGAAATGTAGAAGTCAGCTAAACAAACAGCCATTTTCTTAATTAACTAATCCAAATAGAAGGGCTGGGTCTGGCCCGTCTGAGGTACCAAATAACAAAGTAAAAAATGCCTTAGATTTCGAACAGATGCAGTGGAAACAAGAAAAACAATAACAAAAGAGAAAATTAACTGCAATCCAATAAAATCAACTAAAACAACTCTCCGTTCGTTGAAGCAGATAAGAAATTAAAGCTTCAAGCTTTGGAATTTGCACCCTTCAAGGATGAACAAAACAGATTACTTAGTAATAATATGAAATCCCTCTTCTACTTTTCTTAATTTCCCAACTTTTCCCAGCAACCGAACAGAGGGTTAGAGCATAATCAAGCAGAAAGGAAGCAGATTTAGACGAACCCATGTGAAGAAAGAAGATCTAAGCAAAACCCAGATGAGCCCTTTAGCTTTTACCTTGATTCTCGTGCCCTCGGCGCCGAAACCTGTGGCGGCAGATAGCAGCCCCAGTAGTCCCACCGCACAGCAAACCAGAAGCACTTTTCTCTCCATCTCTGGCTTCTGGGATCAGCCAAAAGAATCTCCCCACTAACACTCTTTTTTCTGTTTCTGGCTGTTGGGCGTAGATTTTGGTAACTTGTCTGAAGTGTGGAGAAGAAGGGAGTAGATGCTTGGATAGGAAGCTCCCGGGGAGGGTCGCAACGAACCGGACAAGTTAAAAGCGGAAAAAAAACAAAACATTTACTACAGTCGGATGATATTATTTTTTACTTGTAAATAAAATGTCATAAATTTAAATGATGACGAATTTGATATTAAATTAGATTGTCTATTGTGTGACTTAGCAGGACTCTTCCCTAAAATATATCGTTATACTAAAAAAAAAAGGCCAAAAAAAAAGAAGTTAACATAAATTATTCATTATATGATTTAGCTGAACTTTTCATTTCTCCCAATGTAAAATAACATTGTGGGTTTCGTGATTACAATTTACAAGATTATTTAAGGTAACTTTAACGAAAAGCTCTCGGTACTGTTCACTTTAACGAAAAATCACATTTTTACACTAAAAAGTCAATCTTGATACTATTAACTTTATCATTTATTTTGTCTTTATCGTTAAAATTCAAAATTTTCAAACTATTTTCATTAGTTTTTTTATTATTTAAACACCAAAAAACAAGCCGAACATGAAATGTCAGCCCAAGAAAAAGCTCAACAAGAGAAAACAAAAATGCAAAAATACATTTAATTAGGGGTGACGTTCAAACCGGTAAGCCGAACCGGGAAAATACATTTGGCCATGATACCTTCGGTTTTCGATTTTTCGACTTTTAAAACCAAACTGATGGGCCAATATAATTTTTTATTTGTTTTCTACACTTGTCCTTTTTATTGGACATCCTACTCAAATTGTAGAGTCGATTCTCATAATCCCATATATTATTTATTTTTGTCTCTTCTTCTTGTTTGTTTTTCTTCCTAAACTTTACAAAAACAAACATATTGTACTAAATCGAACCAAACCAATTATAAAAGCATGAATCAAACTGAATTCGACCAGTTAGGCCCAACCAAAAGCGTCTTTAAAACAAAATATTAATTGCTTGTTTTTGTATTTACAAGCCAAACCAAAAATTGAGTAGTATAAATTGGAGGGGTAAAGTACAAAAAACTACCTCAACTATTGGTGTCACGACACTTTCATAACTCATTTTTTTAAATTGACAATATCATACCTCATCTTTAGAATTTGGTCAAT
The DNA here is from genome assembly GCA_024362995.1 of Heteromeles arbutifolia. Taxonomy (NCBI): domain Eukaryota; kingdom Viridiplantae; phylum Streptophyta; class Magnoliopsida; order Rosales; family Rosaceae; genus Heteromeles; species Heteromeles arbutifolia. Next base: position 35,160,571 of record JANCRC010000009.1, on the reverse strand, counting down.
TTTATACCTTCCGTTAGCTTGACCGTTAATTTGTCAGCGAAATGCTGACGTGGCTTGATCCAAACCCCACTTTCTATCAAAAAATTAATAAAAAATGATTAACAACTAAAAAAAATTTATTTGATATTTTTTAAATATTAAAATAATAAAAAAAGTACAAAAATTTTATTAAAAAAAAACCCCTACGTCCCTTCCCCCTTCATCTCCCCCTTCATCTTCTTCCCTTACCTGCGCACACCCCCCCCCCCCCCCGGCCGCCCATATCCCGTCACACCCCCCCTCCCCCGGCCAGTTCCCGTCAAACCCCCTCCCTCCTTCCCTCTCTCTTCTCCTGTCAAACCCACCCCCCCGGGGCCCAAATTTGAAAACCCATCTTCTCCCCTGCCTGTTTTTTTTCCTTTCTTTTCTTTTCTCTCTCTCTTCTTCCTCCTCTTCTTCTGCAGGTTGGGTGGGTGGGTTTGGGGGGGGACGAACGAATTGGGTTCTGGGTTTCCTTTTTTTTTTCCCTTCTTTCCCTTCTCTCTTCTCCTCCTCACAGTGAATGCAGGAAGATAGGGTGGACGCGCGCGCGCAGGGGGCGGGAGGGGAATGGGGGGGCGCTGATTGTGTGGGGAGGGGGACACGGGGCTGGGGTGGGGGTACCTGGGTCTGGGTTTTTGGTGAGGATGGTGAAGGAAGGTTGGGGCGGGACAGGTGGGAGGGGTTAGGTGGGAAAGGTTCTCGGGGATGCAGAGGAGAGAGAGGAGAGAGAGGGGTGGGGAAGAGAGAGGTAGAGATTTAATGTCATAAAAAAAAAAATTTAATTTTTAATTATTAAAAATATATTTAATAATTTTTTAATTCAGTTGGATTAGTGAGTGGGACCCGAATGTAGCCACATCAGCACTTAACAGAAAAATTAACAGAAAAACTGACGGAGGTATGACATTGGCATAAATTAGTAAGATGAGGTATGACATTGTCAACTTTAAAAAATAAGGTATGAAAGTGTCGTGACACCAATAGTTGAGGTAGTTTTTTGTACTTTACCCAAATTATAGCCTACCCGACTCATAGGTTTGTTTTTGGCTCGTGATTAGTTAGTTTTGTGCGCATATATTTACAAGAAGCTATTATTAAGACTCCAAATATGTTAGGTTGCATTCAAATCCGTAATTTCATTCAAACAGATACCAACCTTACCCTCTAAGAAAGAAAAATGCTACCCTTCTTGAATTGATAATTTAAATCTCAAAAACTCCATGTTGTTTTTACATTTTCTAGAGAATAGGCCTCATGCAACAACTGATACATGATCGAGGGTATTAGTATAATTTAATTAAATGCAAGTATTTAGCCGTGTGCTCATTGAAGACCATATACAAGCAAAGCTCCGACGCCGGCAAGACCAGCCGCTAGGCCAATGATGACGCCGATCGGAGGCAAACTGCCGCCGATGGCTTTTCCGGTGTTGACATCGTATTGTGCAAACCGCTTCTTTGGTGCAAGACATTGAGGGCATGTGTACGAATCCGGCTGCAATTGCATGCATGCATCAAAATCACGTACACAAACTTGTCTAATCTAATTGGTAATTGGTGAAAACGGAGCTAATTAAATTACCTGCTCATCAAAAGGCTTCTGTAATGTGTATATGAATCCACAGTCAAGACATATGTGAGTAGCTCTAGCCTGAAAATTGTTCATGGTGCACCCAATCAATAGTATAATTCATAAGGCGTAGAATGTAGAAGCTTATGACAAATGAAACACAATAGGCTAGAACTAATGTGGTTCAAATTCGCTTTTAACGAGAATCGAACTTAAGACTTCTCACTTACCAGTGAAGAGAAATACCACTAGATAGTAGTATTAAGTGGCACTATAGTATTACAAGTTGGTGTTATAAGTTGTACACTATAGTATCATTCCGCGGGTTATGTTAATAAAGTGATGCTTGCCTTTTGAGCCTCGGTTAGTTTCCGTCCAAAACGAGGTGGAGCCGGACGCTTTGGTAGGCGTTTAACGTCGACAGCAGCACCACCTCTACATTAAAAATTACCACAATTAACTTCATTTTTCCGACCTAAAACAGTGTTATTAATTCAATAAAATAAATTTATATTCTAACATAAAATTAAGAAATATATAAACAACCTGCTAACAACAAAGTAAACAGAGTCTGGCTTGGCATTGATGGCAGTTTTTGTAAACCCTAGTTTATCTGCTGGCCATAATTCATCACCAAAGAAGCTGCTGGTGTAGATCACCTGGTCCCCTGCCTTGAGCCCTGCCTTTGCTGCATTCCCACCTCCATCCACAGCCTAGACATATTATCAATACATATATTATAAGATTAAACTCCCAATTGTAAGTGACCATCTTCGTATGGAAATTGTGCGTTAGCACTCCAAAATAGTCATCCTGCAATATATCATCCCTTTTTAATCTTATCACAACTGAGGGGTGCATGTGACTATTTTGGAGTACGACTAACAGCTCCATGTTCGTAGAGCCGTATAAATGGAAATTTATACAAATATATATTGCAATTGGAGATAGAAAAGGAAAGATAATAAGAGAAACTGACAGTGATGGTAACAGGACCTCCGGGCTTTTGCCCCAAAGTGAGGCCTAAAGGCTTGTCCACCTCAGCCTCGATCGACTTGGCTGCCCCAGCAGTTCTTGCTGTAACCCTAAGCCCTCTTCTTACGTTGTTGCCTAAACCACTCCTATTATTCAAATCTGCTACCAGAGAATCAAGCACTCCCCGTTTGGCTTCTCGAATTGACAATCCTTGGAAGCTAGATTTCTAGATATATAGAATATAGAACAAAACAAATGTAGAGCCATAAGTTTCTTATCTTGAACAGCATGATTCGGAATCAAAACATATCCAAACGATGTGACACTGTGGCAATATCACAAACCAATCACACACTGATAGCTGATATGATCACTACTTTGAAATACTCCCACAATGACATACCCGTTGCGATAGATATTCTTGTGGTTTGAGGCTTTGAGCATTAGAATTGGTACCTACCTGGCATTGAATTGGTGGCAATTGTTTTGGAGTAGTGACCTGTGGAGTTCTTGTCGAGTGGTGCCTGTTGAAGGTGGGGAAGCAAGAGGAGGAGGAGGAAGCAGCTGCAAGCACCGCCTGTGACATGTTTGGTAGCGCTAAATTGTGACCAGACAGAGAAGCTAGAGTGAGTCAGGCACACACTCTTCTAGTTTGATGTCTAGTTGAATGAAGCTGTTGTGCACAGGATTGCAGGACCAGATAAATTTTGATTGGCCACGATTGATTTTAGTGGCCACTGGCCAGCCACAGATTACAAGCACCAACTTTCCACCAAAAATAATTAGATCTTATAAAAATTGCTGGGTCGAATGCTAACCAAGCCTGGTCAACCGCGTACTCGGGCCATCCTTACAAGCCCAAGGCAAACAAGAAGGATTCAATTACTAGACGCCATTGTGACATCTTTAATTTATATCAAGGTTCTAAAAGTCGCTAAGCGCTAGTCGGGCAGCGGGCCTAGTGCCTAGGCGGCTAGGTGGAGCCTAGCCAGATTTAAGTAAATCTATCATATTTCGTGTAAATAAGTGCCTGCTTATACTTGAAATATATATAATTTCATTATAAACTACAAAATAGAATGCATATATATTATGAATTATTGGAACATAATGAAAACATGTGAAATAAGAATATACTGTGTGTTCATTTAAGTATGCAACAAGTCTTTTACAATTTATTGGAAAAAAAATGCACAATGAAAGTTATCTATTTTCTGTCTAAGTGAGTTGCGACCTAGGCGGTGCCTCGGCAGTCTAGGCGGTGCCTCGGCAGGCCTAGGCATTAATCGGGGCGTTAGCCAGCAGCCTAGGGCCTAGGCGGTGCTAGGCAGGGATTTTTAGAACAGTGATTTATATCACAACATTTTGTGTTTGAACTTTTTCATATGGCATCAAATCATTGTTTTGTGACATTGTCGCCTTATCATATTCGTTTCATATAAGTTATTTTTCGAGATAACCTCATGACATGCCAAGATAAATTACAACCTACCCGAAAATGAACTGTCACTGATTCATTGTGCAATGTGCACATTCGACACCGCCCTTTAGCATGCCTTGGCTCCCACATGTGTCCCCTCGCGAAGTTCTTCCCAATAATGTCTTAATTCCTTTACCTTTGGTCAGCAATGCATAATTAAGTAACACTCTTTTTATTGTTTTGACACCCGATAAATTCTAGCGTTCGACACTCATGATTATTTGGTTGTACGGTACTAGTAACAAAAGAATGAACCATTTTTTGGTTAATTTCACTAACCAATTGGTCACATTTGTGGGAACTATAAAATCTTTGCTTCTTAGTTTTTTTTTTTTTTTTGGCACGCACAGATATGCTTATCTTTGAGCTCGAGATCCATGCAAACATAACATTCTAAGTAATTCTTTATAACTTGTAAGAGACTCAAGACTTGATGATGAATGCCTAAACATGTGGGTCTTGGTATAATGCCATGCTTGCCTAATACACTAGGGAATATTCGAGTTCCATCCAAGCATAAAAAGGACTTTCAATTGTTAATTAGCATTCCTTTTGTTTTTCTAATAATTAAGTGGTTATTAAACTTGAGATTTATAAGTACGAGAACAAAAAGATTCTATTTCACTCAAGTGGAGAGGTTGTTAGGTAGAGTTGTTAGCCATAGTTAATCAACTAGCAGTCAATAAACGACCACCGGACTTTGGAGCGTAAATAGGAATTGATAAAATATTCGCGGATATGGATAAGTGCGCTAAATTTAATAATTACAGTTATAGATAACTGTTTATATAAACACATAATTATGAGTATAACAGTTTACGTGAACATGGATATTACCAGCTAGTACAAATGACTATTCATTTAACCATTTGTACACGTAAAATTCCATGTCTTATGAACCTCAATAATACAAATCACGTTGTTAATTACGTGTCTATTAAATGTGAGTTCTAAGATCTCGTTTAGCAGCTCGGACTGTACTGACTATTTCTGTCGGATAGGATAAATAGCCACCGGATAGTACTAACTAAATTAGTCGGGCGTTTGGTGCAGTATCGGACTAATGACCGTATTATTTATACCGTGTTTGGTTTTATACCGGATAGGAGGAGTCAAACCTAAAATAAAATTAAACTTAAACAAAAAAAAAAAAAAAAAAAAAAAAAAAAAAACAAAACTAAAACCATCACTTTTGCTCTCAGTTCTCTCCGCCGCACCCCTCAAACGCCTTCCCTTTCTCTCCCTTCTTCTTCTTCCCGGACTACAGAAGAATCCCAAATAATTGTTCCCCAGATCTCTCCGTCGCACCCCCCAAACTCCCTCCCCCTCTCTCTCCCTTCTTCTTCTTCCTCGATTGCAGAAGAATCCCAAATTGAAATCATCTTTCTGCCGGACCATGCTTCTTTGCAAGACCCAGTTGCAGGGGAGGACGGCGAGTAGGCGATGAGGAAGGCCACAAGGAAAGGATGACGAGGAAGACGATGAGGACTAGGAGAGTAGAGATGGCAAGAGAAAGCGACGGCGACAGAAAACGACAGCGACAGAAAGCGACGGGGAGGACGACGATGGTGAGAGAAGGTGACGGGGAGGACGACGACGCCGAGAGAAGGCGAGAGAGAGAGAGAGGGCCGACTAATAATCCGAGCCTTTTGGTTGGTTTTATTAGTCCGGCGTATACCGTGCTAAATAAGCAGACCGGTTAATTTAATCCGGCGCTTATTTAGTACGAGTGAACGCCAAACATCCGCGTCTGTATAACTAGTCCTATCTGATCCTTTATCCAATCTGCCAAACAGGGCCTAAGTACACAAAGCATGGTACAAATATATGCACTCATACAATTAGCATCAATGGGGCTATGGAAGACTAAAATGCATACGTGAGTCTTTTCTACCCTAAAAAAGGTGAACTGTTGTGGCAAAACCACCGGTTGGTCCCAATTTTTTTTTTTAAATAACAATGTCTAATAGAGGTCAAAAGTATCATTTTGGAGAAGAGAGCGTGTTATTAAAAGTGTCGATTTTGTGTGTCCAAATAATTTTAAGGCAGAACACAATAACTATAAAAATAGCAGCCAATGACCAAACGCCACCACATAACAAACGCTTCCAAAACACCGTTAAGACCATCTCCAAAGAAGATGTCAAATATGCCAAATAGGATTAAAAAACATTCAAGTGTTCTCCAATGGATATGCCATATATGATGTGGCATGTGAGTCATTTGACTCCTTACTTTCTAGTTGCATTTTTTTACAACGAAAAAAGAAAGAGTAAAATATATTTAATTTAATTTTTTAATGCATGAATCCCATTAACAACTAATAGAATACAAACTAAAACTAATTTTGATTATTTTTTAATAGTTCATGTAATTCTAGGCCCAATAAAATAATACAACAAATATTTGACACATTAATTAAAAAAAAGAAAATTTAACATTTGTATTCAATTTACCACATCAACCATCAAATAAAATTTTAACATATTATATTTGACGTAAAGATGCGCTAAAGCATTCAAACAAGAATGTTCGAGGAAGTCCGCGTCGTGGACGCGTAAAACAAACCCAACCGTTGAAGAGAACGACGCCGCTTCGTAGTAGCAATTATCAAAGAGTACGGTGGGCGGGTAGGTGGCATACAAAGAAGCCTGCTGGGGCAGGTGGACGTAAATATTAGACACCACCTTCCAGGCTTCCACTATATAAGACGGACTCCTCATCCAAATCATTTTACACATAAACGCCAACGATACCTCACTCCATCTTTTTCTCTATACACTTGCGCTTAGTCTTTTACTTGTATGGCCGCCAATTCGAGCAGTCGAGGGATCGCGAGCTTGGGGAAGCGACTTATCAACGAGATCCGAACGCGGGATTCAGCTCAGCTCTCTGCTCTCACTCTCAGGTATCCATTTTGCGTTTGATTCGAGCTTTTTCGCGTCTGTGTTTGCGTTTAATTTCTCTAATTTCTAGGAAATTTTGATCTGTTAGTTAATAATTTCGTGTTGAAGAAGCTGCGATCTGATCATCTTAGTTGTTTCGGTAATTTACCGTTTGGAAAATTTGCTTTAATTTCTGCAAAAAAAAAGAAAAGAAAAGGTTGAAATTACTAAACAGAATATAACTTCAAAATATGCTTAATTAAGTGTGGCTTTTGAAATATATCCCTTCCATTTTTGTGATTGTGGTGAGATTCTCCTCTGAATGAATCGCTTTTTCCAGTAATAGGAGGGGAGGTAATCCTACTCCTTCCATTTCGGGACTTTGTATTATGCCCTTCGTGTTCTGACTTTTTAACCGTCATATCATTTAATTAAAGATACGATGACTAAGATCTAACTATTAATTTTTTTTGGAATACAAGATGCTCGGAAGCACGATAGAATTTTAGATCTATTTTCAGCTTCGTTTTTATCGATATTTTGTTGTTTTATGACTAATCTTTTTTAGGGAAGAAAAGAAAAAAGTTTGGAAACAAAGTTAAATAATGTTTGTGGGCATTTTCGTACCAAGAGGTACTCGCTGGGTGCGGGGTTTCGATAAGGACACGCCACTGACTAGGATTCTCATTGGACAATTCTCCACCGTTCATTAATATAACAGGGAAAACAGATGTCACTTTTGGTAATTAAGCGACATAATTACGATTACGGTTTCGTTTTTTGGATTTAACCATGGTGATGATCATATTTGGAGGATTGAGATCCTTTCCGGATCCCTTCCATCCGGATCCTTCGGATCAAGCTGGAGTGAGAGATGGAGAAGATAGAGAGAGAGAGATGAAGAGAGTTGGAGATTGAGAGTGAGAAGAGGAAGAAGAAGAGCAACGAAAAAGAAAATTAATTCCTAACCGTTCAATTTTTGGTTGAACGAAACGATGGAAGAAATCTAGAGAAGATCCTATTCTATATTAGGAAATCTTTAGATTTTTTGCGGATCTATATCTTAGGGAGGTTTTGTTTTTCAAATTATCTATGTGGCAGTGTAAACTTTCAATAGTGACATGTGGATGTGCATATGCCTAAAATCTGGTGTCCATTTCATGGCAAGATCTTTTGTTGAAATATCAACTTATAAATTTTTGGGTGAAGTGTGATTTAGTCCCTGAACTATCACCTCAGTGAAAATTAAGTTTCTAAATTATTTTTTTCGATAAAATAAGTCTCTAAATTTATTAGAAATTGCCAATTTCATTCCTACTATTATATTCAAAGTTATTTTATCCAGTTTTTCGTCAACTTAAGTCACTTGACACACTTTATAGTGTAATATCATCATTTTCTCGTCTATAAGTGCTTAACATTTCATATAGGTTGCGAATTTAATGTCTAATTTACCCTCAAAAGTTAACTTACACTATTTCTTTATGAAAAACTACCAATCTACCCTCCAATGTGTATCACATGCAAGTAACGTAATTTAAATTGATGGAAAATTGAATATAGTAGCTTCGAATATAACATTAGCGATGTAATTGACAGATTTTTATAATTCAGAGACTAATTTTTCTGAAAAAATAGTTTAGGGACCTAATTTTCACTAAGACGATAATTCAAGAACTAAATTGACAGTTTACCTTAAATTTTTATATGCCTAGCTTGCATTTGCAATGTCAGATCGTTTTTATTTCCTTCTTCTCGAGATAGATCCAATTGTGTGACTGTAATCTGCTTTTGTTTCTGGGTTCCAATATCTTTTGTTTTCTACTCATGTGCATAATATTAACGGAAAAGTAGGACTCCACCATCCACCGTCCACAGTATCATACTTGTCGCCTACGTGGGCGGCTCTGATATTTCTTGATTAATGAATGGTGCGGTCAAACTGGACTTTTGGTAGCTTTTATTTTAACATTAACATTACCAATCCGCTTACTTTGACCATGAAGATTTTTAATTTTTCTTTCGTCAGATATTTGGTTTATAATTCGTTTATTCGTATGAATGACCTTATACATAATCCCGCATGCCTGCTTGAGGACAATAGGACGGTGAAGTGCAGTGTGAGAAATGGAATGTCATACTATTATTATTATTTTTTTTGTTTTGAAAACAAACGATATTATTTATACTAAATAAGCAGGAAAGTGAGCTAAGCCTCAAAATGAGCTAGTATTAATGTGGTTCAAATTCGTAAGAATTGAACATAAGATCTCTCATTTACCAATGAACATGAATATTACTAGACTGTAATACTAAATGATAATATTTACAAGTATTAACACAAGACTATAAAAATTGTTGGGTCAGTTGGTAGCTGGTCATTATCTTTTATTAAATAACATGGGTTGGGGTCATGTGACTTGAATATTTTGTTTGGGTCATGGTGGCATGACATTGACACCTATCCTTAAACAAATCCTTTTATGCTTTGGCCAGTAGGGAATCTAATTAGAGAATTTTAACGAAAAGCTTCCGGTACTGTTTATTTTAACATAAAATCATATTTTTACATTAAAAAGTTAATCTTAGTATAATTTATTTTACCTATTATTTTGTCATTTTCGTTAAAATTTAAAGTTTTCAAGATATTTTTATTTGTTTTCCCATCTAATTAAGATAAAACCGATGCCCAAACTTGTTTGATAAGCAGGTAAAAGAGTACAAAAGATGGTGGGACATTGTTATCCTTTGAAAAGTTGAAAATAACTGGCTAGATGGTGCATTTGTGGTAAAGCAAAGCTGTCTGTCCTGACCCTATCTTTCAATCTTGCTAGCTTAAGCTGCGATGTTTTTAAATTCGCTTCCATACCCTTTGTGTATATTTCTAATTGGTTCGTTCATCCTTTCGTAAGTGGCGTTTTGTTTAATATTGGGAAGAAATCGTGTTTTAGGACGTTTTTAGCAAGAGTGGGAAATAAGTGCTTTTACTTTTAGTTTTCTTTTTCTTAGGAATATAAATATTAGCCGCCAGGCGCACTCAGCTATGAAAAAATTTTAGTTGTGACGGGAACACGGATGGTACACCACGTGTTTTTATGTAAGTGGTGGAAAATTTTAATTTTTAAGTTATTAACCTTTTAATACACATATCCCACCATTTATATAAGAACACGTGATGTACCACCCAATGTTCTAAAAAAACGCCCTAGGCGGGTGGGATAGGCAAGCTAGGCGGCCTTAGGCGGTCCTAGGAGGTTTTTTTTTATATTTTTTTTTATTAATTGTGTGTTTTTTTCTTTTTTGGTTTCATGGTGGTATACTTATGGAAATGGTGTATCTAATTTGCATATGATGGATTAACTACAAGTTCATCCAATGCTTACGGAAATAGTGTACCTAATTTGCATTTTATCATTATTTTATTATCTATACAAGTATAATTTTTTTTTTAGGTGTCAATATGCACTTATTTACAAGATATACAAGAAATTTACCTAAAGCCGCCTAGGCTCCCGTCTAGGTGCCGCCTAGCCGCCTAGGCGCTAGGCGCTAGCCCGCCGCCCGACTAGCGCCTAGCGTTTTTTAGAACCTTGGTACCACCTCGTGTGACGGTCACATTGAAAAATCTGTACTGTCTCAATTAAGTTTGGCCTAATTTTAAATATCAGGTTGCAAAAGTCTTATATCTGTGTGACGCGAATCTTATAACATCACCAAGTCATTATGCTATTAGAATAATCTTTGTGATTACGTTTCCAACGGTCAAGTATGTACATAATTGACCATTTGCTTGTATGTATTGATATTCAGGAGGGCTGCTCACACCTCAATCTATGACAAGAACCCAGATGAGCAGATTCGACCTAGCTTTGTTCCAGATGATGTGATCCCGCCCCAACCTGACAAGTACTGGGCTCCAAACCCCCACACCGGGGTATTCGGTCCTGAAGCTGAACATACTTCTTCCGCAGGCAGGGAGGACGGTTCCTCCCCAGTGAATGGTGGTGAGGAATCCTCGGTGCTGGAGCAGAAGGTTTGGTTCCGTCCTACCAGCATCGAGGACTTGGAGAAGCCTCACCTCCTGTAACTCGGAGACAACATATTCAAGTATTGAATATTATAGATATATAAATAAATAAAATATATAGGCGTGCTGCAGACTGCCTATATATATGTATGTATGTTTAGTACTGAAAGTAGTAGTATTCTGTGTGTTTACATGTAGAATACCTACCGGGTTGATGTTGATAGAATCATATTATTCTATAGTTGGTAGCAGAGCTGGAGCTTACTGCGTTACATATTGTATGCAACTTAATGGTTATGTACCTATGTCTATGTGCTGTGTATTTGTACGGTATCTTTTCTATGAAATACGCGGATATGCTTGTGACCTTATTTTATTTTTCTCGAGTAATGTTAGCGATATCACATTTTTGTACTACATTTGCTTACAATCTCACGCAGTGAATGATGCATACAATCAAAGTTTAATAAGATAAATTTATTAGTTAACGTGGCATGTACACATTACTTACCATCTGAGATGCGCCAATCCCGCCTTTCCCCACGAGGACAGAAAAATCAACAGACCACGAACACCGGCACGTATGAAAAAAAGCCCTTTCGAAAGCATACCCAAGGAGTGGGCATCCATCCAATCTTCACTTATAGACATCAAATGGCCTTATTTCTGTTCGCTAACTACTTCTGACGAACAAGTTAGTAGCCAATTCCGACGGAATGTTGGGACAAAGAACAATAACAATCCTTATCCTTCTAATAAAGAAACTAAATCTCACCTATGAAAGTGATTCACCTAGTACTGCCGCTACTAGTACAGAAGATCTATTGTACAAAAATACGGCACTTTATCACAAAATTGCTTTACATTTGCGAAGCTGTGAACAACTAAATCAGTAAATCAAGAAACTGGTACCAAATGATTACGAAAAGAGTAATGCTATACTTTTACGGAAAGAGCAATGCTATACTTTCTACGTTTTTTTGTACCACATTTGTACTACCTCTTTGAGGTATCCTATGTTAATTATAATAGGAGAGTCATTAAGATTGATCTAAAATAAATAGTGGTCACAGTTCTCACATAAAAATTGGCACATTATTGGACTTAGACTTAGTGTAAGTCAAGCTTATTGTTTCTGCAAGAGAGGAGACGCTTACTGTTGAAGTTGACGATGATTTCATCTTCTTCAGTTCTTTAAAGGTCAGATTTATTCTTACACTAAAATCATTCCAAATTTCATACCGATTTTCTTTCGTTTTGTTTTGTTTGGTTTTATCGACACATGCACATATAATTTAACCGGTGAAGGAGAGCTTACCAACTATAAATTGCCTGTTAAACTAAATCTACGTTCCCACACTGCCTAAACCCTGGCTCTTTCAAAGGTATTCCTCGATTCAAAAGACATCTGGGTTAAAATTGGCAGTTTCTGCAGTCTGCAATGGAAAATAGGTTATGGCGGTCCTACCAAGCAAGATCCAATTACATTAATTTTCAGATGGACTAATGCATGATCTTAGCATCTGAATATACAATTTAGAAGTACCTCAGCAAAACAAAAACCGACCGATCGAACACAGTGACAGGAAACACATGGAGACTGAAAATCGTCACTAAACAAAGTTGAGTCAAGCTGTACTATAAAAACCATAACGAGGCCCGCCATTTTCTTCTTCATTTTATGTAGATTGTGATCTATAATATCAACATTTAGACCTTTTTTTATTTTTGGACAAAGGTAATTACATTACCAACACAACAAACAAATACAAATGAACAGAAAAAAAGAAAAGTCAAACAAATACAAGAAGAGACCCAATTACAAGATAAGCATACAACAAAGACACGGACCCCTAAAGCAAACAAAAAAACTAAACGAAATTACTATCAGTTAATCACACAAGATGATTGAGATGGAAGATCATCATCCCCCTCCTAATCCATTATCTGGACTTCATCATTGTCGTCTAACACATCTTCATCATTGACATCCTCCAGGTCGTTACCAAAATTCTTGTAGAGCATTTTAAGTTTGGCTATAATTTCTTTGGTGGGCAAGTTAACCAGAGTGTCAATAGTTTGTTTCAACTGCATGTATTTGTCTGGGTGATGAACAAACACGTCTTGCAGAAGCCTTTCCAAGTTATGCTTTACAAGCGCTTTGAACAAGATTTTAACAGCATTTATGGCAGCGAATGCCTGCCCGCTCATACTTTTCCCTGTTTTGCAGAAAATTGCAAACGATTCGCAGTTGTTTTCAAACAGGTTATAGTCCCCGAAACCCTCTTTCTTGTTGAGCAAGTCCGTGGCGCGACGTATGACATTGTCGGCCGAATCAGAACGACCCGTCGTGCAAGTTCCTGGAAATTTCATAACCAAGTGAGCCGGAGAGACTCCGTATTCGCAGCGGTAAAGCGAATGGCGGTGTAGGAAGCAGTCGACGCAAGTTTTGATCACTCCTCGCGCCATGTTTGGGTGGTGCCCGCAGTTTTTGCATCTAGATCTGATACTCCGAAGCATCTGTAATGTTTTGCTTGCAACTTTTGTTCTGGTGTAGTGGATCACCCCATCTGCCTCCACGCATATTCCTGAATATGTATATAACCAAAAGCCAACCGCTAAATATGTATAAAATAAAATAAATAAATTATTCTGAGAGTGAATTAGGGGTGTTAGGTCAGATGTGGAAGTTAAAATTAGAGGAGCGTTTCTTTAATAGCCAAAAATAATTTTTAACTTTGTTTAACAGAAAAACTTAGATGTACTTCTGACTCGTAAAAACGCTTTAAAGAGAATTCATATACCAAATGCCTCTTCAGAAAGCAGTTACGCTATTCCACAAAACACTTGAACTTTATATAACAATTTTAACATATTTATATAGAGGCACATAGAAACAATGACAAACATGCTCTTAATTACTGACCATGGTGGGAGTATGTGTGCAGTCGTCTATAGGTATAGACGTGATCTCCTGGCTTGATCTGGGACTTATGAATCTTGTTTGAGAACACTCCCATCTCTCTCTCTCTCTCTCTCTGTGATGAGCTGATATAGGCACGGATTAGAATAAGCTCCACTGGTTTTATAGACAATATGGGGTGAGATATTCTGGTCACGGTTAGACAGGACTCGGCCTGAAACCGAGTAGGATTTTTTTTTTTGGTCAAAGAAACTGTGCAGGATTTGCAGCCTTAAAACACGAATCATCAAGGATATTAGTGTGTAAAGACAAGGAAACAAGGCAAGAGTTGGCTTTAGTTACCATATGATGATAATTAGTGTGTAAAGACAAGGAAGGAATCATCAAGGATATTAGTGTGTAAAGACAAGGAAACAAGGAGAGAGTTGGCTTTAGTTACCATGTGATGATAATTAGTGTGTAAACTGCAAAGACAAGGAAACAAGGAAAGAGTTGACTTTTTCTCTTCCCACAGCAGTTGCCAAAAAACAAGGAAAGAGTTGGCTTTAGTTACCATGGGATGATAATTAACAGGAAGTTAATTATTAATTTTTTCATCTTTCTTTTAATGACAGTTTTCGTTGATCTCTTCCCTTTCCTAATTGTTATTAAAAATAAAAAAAATAAAAACTTACACAACTTTGCCTGTATGGATCAAAAGACATATCCTCGAAATACGACATTAAAAAAAAGTTATACAACATTCTAGTGACTTGTTTCACCCCTCAGTTGTTGGATTTATTAGTTTATTTAGGAAATTAATTATAGATTTGATTTGATTTTGTATTAGAGTATTTATTTATTTATTTACGCATGAGGATTTCTTAGGTTTATGTCGCTATAAATATAGCTTGTAATTTAGTTTGAGAAGTAAGTTAGTCAAAATGTATTCCTTAGTTTGTAGTCATTTCGGTATTCTTGTTTATTTGTTTTTCGTTAATAATATTTGTAGTTTCATACTTCATTTGTTCGTTCTTTTGGTATTATGAGTTTCAACAATAAAAAATATCGTTGTATTAAAAAAAATTAAATAACTATCAGGACCAATTGTATTAAAAAATAAATAAATAACTATTCAGCATCGACTATATAATCAAAAAAGTTAATCGGGGCGGGGTGGGAAGATGAGGTTAGCTACTCAGAAAATTAGGGTGGTGCTATCCACATTCTCCTATTTACTTTCACACACCTCTCTCAATTTTTCGGCTATGTGATCGAGTAAATTGGAGAAAATTAAAGTACATAAATTGTCACATCCCGGCCCGGGACGGACCACTTCCCGGGCCCGCCCCCACTGGGAAGTGCTCGTGAGTTCCCAGAAACAAAACCGTGAGGGAATGGTAAGCCCAAATAGGACAATATCGTGCTACGGTGGTGGAGCGGGTCCGGAAAGTGGTCCGTCCCGGGCCGGGATGTGACATAAATTAAGAGAGAGTGTGTAAAAGATAAAAAAGAATGTATAGATATCATCACTTTAAAATTATACTCGAAGTGATTTTCAGTTATCTTTTAGATAAAAGTAATTTCAACAATGTTTGAAGTCATACTCTTTCAACCATTATAATTTATAAACCTCAGTTTATATGCAAGTGATAATAACAACATGATGTGTAATAATTTGCTAACTTCTTGTACGATTGCATGTCCGGAACCTTCCATTTATACTGCCTTTCCTTGGGGTTGCTCGATCCATCTTGAGACAAACTTAGCAATTAATGTGATTAGGTAGAATCAGCTGTCTACTACTTTTATAGCCAACAATGGAGGACTGAAATGGTCTTACAAGGATCAATAGGACTGATTAATAATGATGATCATGATAATTAATTAATCATTCTAGAAGCACTAAAATAATCTAATCAGCATGTTGGTGGAAGTGAGACAACACTAGAAGAAAAAAGTTCATCTACCACGGTGGATGTCCGTTGTCGATCGAAATTCACCACGGATGCTCTGCCTGTTAGTGTTCTGGATGTGATAAAAAGTTTAGACTTTTACCACGGCCAAAGCGCGTTGTCAATGAGTAATGATAGGTAGACCAAATTTTTTAAATCAAATTTGTAAACTAAAGCGCATTGTCAATGAGTAATGTTAGGTAGACCAAAGCACGTTGTCAAAGCGCGTTGTCAATATGAAACTATCTATCAATTATGAAATACGCCTTCATTTACAAGGAAATTGTCGCTTAGAAGACTTTAGTTTTTCTTGAACACCTCCAAACAAATTCCTTTCAAATTTGTAGTTTCCTGTTGATGTAATAGCTGGCATTGGAGTTATGGACCCTCATGAATTAGGACCACCAACCACCTTTGAGATAAAACAAGAAAAAATATATATCTTAGAAAGCAAACTCATGTCTCAACTCAAAGACATGATATACAAAAAAATTTAATCCATAAAGTCAATTCCCAAAAGGCAAGCAATCCATCATCTAAGTGATAAAAAAATGTCCAAGCACCGATTATCCCAAGGATACACTAAACTACTGAGATAGGCAGGGGATCAACAAGTATCAAATGCTGAACCTTGTGGATAAACATAGCCCCAGTCCAAACTTCTGCATGCCGGCCCTGATCAATATTTGTGCTTCTCTTTCCTTAATTTTACAACTTGTCACCTCTCACCCTCGAACACCTTAAAAAATTACACAATATACTGATATACATGTAGTTCCACGTGTTCTAAAGAGTATTCATCCCATGTCCTCATGCCATCACGTACGACATACTGATAATAACAAAAATAAAAATAAAAGTTAAGTCGATAAAAATATGGACGGGGCTTGAGTTCAAATCACTTAACACATAATATACATGTAGCTGCATACGTTTAGAATAGTATTGTAGTTCAATTACTGTTACACATACTTCTTGTCACTTGTTGTTTATCTACAAGTGAAAGATTAAAAGAAAAAACTGACACATGTATATTGTTCTTTCTTCAAGCAGTCACGCTTAAGATGAAAGAAGAGGGACGGGGCTTAAAACAATATATAATACAATCTTTAATTAGTGCAAGTATTATGATCCTCCTTCCCATATTGTGCCTTCTATCCTCTTGCCAATTATTTCATTAAATTGACCTACAACAACAAAACAAAAGAATTTTTGTTACATAAGGTCAGGAAAAATATCAATGTACGTAATAAATAAATAAAATCTCTATTTAGTTATAACGTTATGTACATACTATGTAGCTAGACACTGGTATAAGAGAAAACTTGTACCAAACTACGGAAAAATAGCCACGGGGAATATGAAAACTTAAACCCTAAACCCTAATTACCCAAGCCAGGAAAGGGGCGTTGGATGAATAAGTTATAAGTAAACATTGCCATAAGTTATATTTCAATCACGATGAAATGTATGCGATCAAATGAAAATTGTGGTGTATTATAAACAACAAATTTTACCTGTAAGATAATACTGTTGATTGATATTGTTGACAGAATAATGCTGTTGTTGCTGGTGTAGTGGAACAACAACAGAATCTACCATTTTTACTTGCTTTACTACCTTCTCATGACTCTGCTGTTCACAATTTAAAGGGTAACCAAACGGGGCTGAATCCGGTATAACATCGTCGTTATCACGAAGATAACTCGAATTGTTAACATTAGTGATTCCACCATTCCAATTACCCACCAAATCCGATAAGGATTTGTTGAAACACAATCCCTTCTGCACTTGGAAAGGAACAGTATGGTTTTCACGATTCTGCTGCTGCTTATACCTTTTAAGCTCATCAGAAACCATTCTATACTCTCCATACGCACCGAGCACTGGATCTTTTTGCCTACAAAGAGCTTCCCATACCAACGATTCAGCGACCTTTCTCCTATTGGGTTCCTCGACATTCTTCACCATCTTTGTTACGTTGCTGACCCCGAAAACTTTGTGCACGGCGAGGAATTCCCGAGTTCTATCAGCAGGAAAATACGGTGCCAATATGCAACCAGCATGACACTTTTTCCTTTGATGTTTGCATGCTGCACATGCTGGTTGTGTTGATCCTGCTGTGCCGTTGTTATTCGTCCTCTGCATGATCTTAAACCCTATATATATATATATACTACTTTAATAAATTAAAACAAATTTAATTAGATATAATACCAACAATAACAATTGGTTAACATGATTGCGAAAGAAAAAAAAGTAATCAACGAAAATTCAATTAAGTTTTTCTATGTATAAGAAACGAGCCTTGGCGCAACAGAAATATTGCTTATTTATGATTGAAAGGTTACAACCCTCTTAAAAGCAAGGAGTCTTGTTGGCTTGAGGTCACTTCTTTAAAAAAAAAAAAAAAAAAAGGAGATTTCATTCAAGTAACTTAAACAAAGAGAGGAACAATACGAACCTTTGGTATAAAAAATAGAAATGATCTGACGGAAAATGCTTCACATCTTATATCTGAAATGTACGTAGCATGTAAAGATGGCACGCCTCTGGGTTATAAAGAAAGACTTGTGCAGGGTTGATTAGGGTTTTAGGTAGCTCACGGCAAGAAAGAGACTTGTATGGAAAACAATAAAATAATTGGAGATGATTTTTGGTAATCAGTAGGTGTCTTGGACTATTGGGCGCACAGCCCACTTCCTCGGTACTCAAGCCCAAGCCCACATTTAGTATTTACAACGAAAAGCCCAATCATGTCGTTAGCCCCGTCCAAACAGAAATACGAGAGACTAATGTGTTAGTGCACTCAAACACGGCTACGTGATGTTACCATTATACTCAAATTATAGGGCGTAAATTCGTTTTTGATTGATACAAAGTGACTTGTTTGACGATTCCGACTGGTTTCCTTTGTTACATTGGAGAGTTTCGAACCCTGTACACAACCTTCTCCTCACCCTACCCACCCTCATCACTAGGCTTTGATTATTCCAATTTCATTTACCCGTGACCAAATCAGAAACCAACCAAAAGAAATGAGCAAAAACAAAATGCAACAGACAGGTTTTCTCAATCAACAACCCAGATTTTTGTCATTGCTTTTGGCAGTTTACTAGTTCATACTAATTGCACTTTCACACAACAGAACTCTGCTATTGGCAGTTGGTTTTTATAGTAAAGAACGAATATTCAAGGGAGAATGCCTAAAACTGAATCACCGGCCTCCTTGTGTTGCAGCGGCGAGAGGTTGAACAGCAGCTAAAGGATTCACCTGGTATGAAAATGCAAGCTGCCACAAGTCCACCAGAGCTTTCTTCATGGTCAAAGCTTGTCTCTGAATAGTCCTGCGACGAACAAATATATTTTTGCGAAATCTCAAATGATTACTACGGGAATGGAATCAATAGTTTGACATGGGCATTGAAGACATGCATGTTCATTATGGAGTATAACTCACCTCTTTATGGTAGCTTGTTTTCTCCGCAAAACATAATATATGAGCAAAATCAAGAATCCCGAGACAATCTTTCCATTAGATATTACCACCCGAGCACTACCAAATTTCAGAGTGATAGTACGGAACCACCAGACACATGGTTCCAACTTTTTTGACAGATTGAAAACTGTTTGTTTCTTAACAGTCTCTCCATATCTGGCTTTTGGATATCCGGCAGGCACAGCTATCTGCTCCACATCATAGTTGTCCTCCAGTGAAGATGACAGGGATCCTTGCGGTGAGTTCGTGGCTTTAACTGAATGTAGTGAGTGTAATCTTCTCAGAAGTACCTAGAAAGACATGGAAGACTCTGAAGTGGTATCAATTCTTTTAACCTATGACTTCGATTAACATAACATACCATTCTAAACTAAGTTATATTCACACGAATTAGCATTATGTCAAGAATTCAAGAGAAGAAATAAGTTAGAGGACAGTGTCAAAGCACTGGAAGAAACTTCTTCAATAAGCGACTCAGCCATACCTGTACTTAATAAGGAGTGCAGCTTGCCATTCAAGAGGCAGACATAATTTACGATGAATAGGGTAAAGATTAAAAAAGTGAAATTTGTTTATATTTAATAGACATAGAGCACAAACAATAGGACCACCGCAATCAATTGTCGCAGTGCCGAGTCCAACATAAGATGCATATAGATGTAGTTACCTGTCTCCTATCCTCAGGTAATTCAGCAGTCTCGACCCAAGAGGTTGCAAGCCTGACATCATTCAAAACGGTTCCCAGAAGTTTCAACACATAGACCTCAACTACTTCTAGATACTTGTCAACTCCCAGAACAAAATGCTCATCACTTCTTTTTGCATTATCTGCAAATTTTTCTGTACTAGCAAGAACATAGTATTGTTCATCCACAAAACTCCAGCTGCTAAGGAACTCTTCCAGAAATTCTTGAATACCAAGGGAATGCCCTTCTGATATATAAAAACATACCCTGACAAACAAAATAAGACAGAAAAATGAAACTGAAAAATCCAGTTATGCTTTGCGAGATTCTTTCTGTTTAAAATTAAAAGGCTAAAAGCAATGTGAAAATCATGTAAAAAAAGCGTTGT
Organism: Heteromeles arbutifolia; assembly: GCA_024362995.1. NCBI lineage: Eukaryota > Viridiplantae > Streptophyta > Magnoliopsida > Rosales > Rosaceae > Heteromeles > Heteromeles arbutifolia. The sequence goes on along the minus strand of JANCRC010000009.1, from coordinate 35,140,184 downwards.
TATGGGTTAAACTTAGAGATCTTTTTGCAGACAGCTATAAATTTGGTTTTCAACTCAGTTGGACAAAAATAAAGAGGATTTTCAGGAATCATTTTAACTTTACACCGTTATAATTACTTTCTTACAGTTATATCAACCTCCTTTTCAAACAAATAGAATTTCAATGCAAGAACTTTAAACAATAAACACTTTTGGATAGGTCGACGAGAAGCGGTAAGCATTGCCCTGAACTACGGTTTTTCTAAGTCCATCAATGGTTGAAATCGTAAAATCAAACGATATGAAATGTTAATCAAAAGAAATAACTTGAGTCACAGATGAGAGTACCCAATAAGAAGAACTTGAACAGGGATAGTAGCAACACAGGTAAACAATGGTTTGAGCTCATTCAGAATTTCTGAGGTCCTGCATGAACCAATCACGTCCACAATATCAAACATTCAATATACCTTGAATATAGCGGGTTATCGATTCCAATCCCAATCCAATCCTACCAAGGCCAAATTGTGCTTTTGTAAACTTTCAGTGTGTGCAATCAATCAATCCACAAAAAATGAAGCTACTACATTTATAAGAACAAATGAAGATACATACCTTCCAAGTTGTTTTAAGGATTGCACAAGCACCATACCGGCGGATTCCGACATGCCGTAGAGCTCGAAGCGGTCGCCGTCGGCTTCAAGGTGTCGACTGTGTTGTGAAAGAGGCTTCAGAATAGAGGAGGCTAATGAGGCTGCTTCCTCGTACATTGAGCAAACAAGGTAGCTGCAGCATGCAAAATAATCCCATCACAGTTCAAAAAACAATCGGAGGAGACAGAATAATCCAATCCAATCCAATCCAACACTAGAGAACAACTGACTGACCTCTCGGAAAGCTCAATTTGCTCCCAGATGGAAGGGCCGGAGGCGGTGGACTCCATCCCTAACTCGGCTGAAGGAGACGAGCCGTTTGCCTCCTTCTCCATTTTCGATCTCGCAGAAACAACGCAGTCGCCCGAGAGAGAGATGGAACTTCACAGATTCTGTCGACAATTTTGGAAGACGAGAATCATTTGGCTAACCCTTTCGTCTGTCGGCAGTTCTATCCAGGAATACGTCGTCATCCTTTTATTTCTCACCTACAGCCTTTCGGTCAAATTCTCCAATAAAAAATTAAAATACCCTTTTTTAACAAGAAAAAAATAATAATAATATGCCCTTAACGAAAATAACCTATGACTTTTTTTTTAAATTTTTTTTAAGGAACAACTAGTAGCAAGCCACGGTTATCCATCCCTTTCGATGATCGGAAAGACTCATAGAGGCATTTCAGCCTGGCCTGACCACAAGTCTAGCTTCCACACCACCAACAGGTTTCGAACCCGAGGCTTCCAGTTTTTAATTTGAAGAAAGCCTCGCAATTCACCATTTACCACGGTGCCACCAACTCGTGGGATCTATGACTTATTTACAAGTGAGAGGTTTAAGCTCGATTTTCGCCAAACGCGAATTTGAACCACATTATTGCTACCTCATTGTAAGGTTAAGCCTACCTTCTTCCTTAATATTGTTTGTTCAAAAAAAAAAAAAATAGTGTTATCCACACTCATACTTCTCACACACTCCTCACAATTTTCGATCGTCGGATTGAATTGATTGAAGAAGATCAATGGCCAAAAATACCTAACTGTGTGTTAAGAGTAAAAATTAATGTGTGGACTTTCCGTTGAAATTTGACAGCTTTCTACCCTAACAAGAGATGTAAAATTTAATTCCAAGGTATTTTGCAGGACGCATCCAATTCTCCATAGCAACTTCTCATATTACACAGTAATAATAAATAATAATTATATTATATTATAAAAGAGTGTAAACGCATGCCAAGAGGCTAGTTAAAACTTGAAACATTTTAAGGTAATAGAAGTATTATAATTAAAAAAAGATGAGTTTAAACAAGTACCCTATAATTACATGGGTATGGTGGAGATACTACGAGTCGACTCTAAAATATATATCATTGCTGAAATGGCAGGAGGACTGAAAAGTGGCACTTTGAAACGCCAATTTTCCCAATCATTCAATGTATGGGAGGAAGGCCTGTTTGAGCTGCAGCACTTTGAAGCCAATTCTTCCAAATCAATGCTCTTCATAGGAACCAAGATGGTATAGCTCATGAAAGTGACTCATCCTCTCAAGTCCGAAGTGAGTGCTTTCGTGTTGCAAGTACAGGTGTTGTCCATGTTCCAACTGCTAAACCAGAAGCAGGTTTCATTATCTCTGAGCACTCTTGCTTCCCGTACGATCCCTTGAGATTATCAGTTGTGCACTATAATGTTGTAAAAATCAACACCCCATCTGGTTTGAAGTGTTTATGTGACCGGCATCACATAAGGCCTGAGGAAGCATTTGACAAACCAAAAACAAGTTCAGTCTGGTACAAAGCCATACGACTAGGATTCTGGGAGTCTTTTGGAGTCTCAGATGTAAAGTGAACAAGAAAAAAAAATTGTTACAGCGAAGATTAAAACACTCACCCTCGTTGGACTGCTGAAAGGATCATAGGCGGTGTCCATACCCAACTGCACAAGCACATTGCATCAAAACCCAATCTATTCACTATTACTCACAATACCTCTGTTGAAGGACCATTAAAGCAACTTGTAACATCTGTCTAGCCTTTCTATCTGGAGTGCATCCGGCACGTTCCATTTCCTTGTACATCTCCGGGACCTGATCAAGAAACCGCTTGCATATTTAGAGATTTAGAAAAGAAAACAAGCCTCCTACTCTCTCTCTCGAGTTGGAAACTAGAGATTTTAAAGTTACTGAATAATCAAGTGGGGATAACTAATAAAGAGTCCCTCACAAAACTTTTTTTTTATGGAAGAAACACGACAACTTTTCTTATTATTAAGGACATTTTTTGTATCACAATGACAAGAAAACAAAATTGGAGTCACACTCCATGAGGGTTTGAATTAAAAAAATGTCCTTAACAATAAAGCAAGTGTCGTTAATAATCACAAAAGGTGCCTTTAATGATAAAGAAACTTGTCTTAAGAGTTTTTGAACGAATTTTTTTTTTTTTTATGGCCTTTTGATTAATTTTCGTAAAGAATATATAGCACCTTATCAAACTTCCTTGCCCTAATAAACGCCTTCATAAGGGTAGTATAAGTAACCACATCAGGGCTAAAACCCTTCACAGACAACAAAAGCATTACCATTAGAAACTTAGCTTGAAAGTATCATTAGAAACTGAATTGCTTGAAGAAATTCAAGATATCTGACAGCCCAACTAGAAAACAATATAGGCAGAAACAAGACTTACACTTTCTTTTATATGGTGATAAATGGATAACGCCTCTAAATATCTACCAGCAACACCGAATGCATTGATCAGCACATTCAGCATTATGACGTTTGGTTCGATTCCCTCAGCTTCCATGAGCTGAAGCACCTTAACTGTCTGATGACATAATCCCTGCATTAAAACCAATACAGACGTTGTAATATGCAAAAGATATGGATATATTAAGAGATATAATGAAATAAAACGAAAACAATGTTGGGAGAATCAGAAAACCTGCTGAGCGTAGGCATTTGCTAAGACACAAAACATACTGGCTGAAGGAATAAGACCTTCTGCCCTTAGGGCAGATATGCACTCTTGAGCATCCTGAAATTTTCCATACTGCCCATAAATATCAACCAAAACAGCATAAATTATCCCACTTTTCTTATGCCCTCGGTGCTTCATATTCTCAAAAGTCTTCTGGATCATATCCCACTTCCCCTGCTCCCCTAATCGGCTAATAACAGTGACAAAGATCTTTGGATCAGGATACAAGCCCCGTTCCTGCATCTCAGTAAACAACTCAAGAGCCTTACTTATATTCCCTGCCTTACAATGCCACCTTATCAACGAATTAAACGTCGTTATATCAGGCTTCACACCTTCTTGTTTCATTTTATCAAACACTTCCAAAGCTTCGTCCAATTCGCCATATTTCCCAAACGTATCAATAATACTGTTGAAAATCTGTTTATCCAATGCCATCCCCATTTCCCTTATCTCTCCCACAATGTCCATTGCCTTCTTCCACATCCCATTGTCCCTGTAAAGACCAATAACCTTGCTATACACAAACGAGCTCAACCGAAACCGCTTCCGCTTCATCTCATTAATCATTGACCAAGTATCTTCCAACCTCCCGGCACTGACATAGTAATCAAGAAAAATCTCATACGTCACTTCATTTTTGTCCACACCCAAATCGCCCATTACTGCCAAAACTCTAGTAGCAAGTTCTAAGAGGCCTTTCTTCAAACACCCTCTGAGCATAACATTGTAAACCCTGATTCGTGGCCTCAACCCAGAACATATCATTTCCTGAAACAACACATCGGCCTCCAAAGTCCTGCCATTGCTTCCAAGACCGTCAATCAAATGAGCGTAAGACACCGAATTGGGTCGAACGCCGAGAGCTTCCATTTCTGCAAGAACAGCCATGGCCTTGTCGATATGCCCTGCCCTGCATAACCCACTTATCAAATTGTTGTATGATTCGCCGGAAAGTTCCTCTCCGGTGGTTTGAGCAATTGGGTAGCTGGGAACTGAAGTGTTTTCGTCATTGGGTAATGTAAATTTGACTTCTTTCCCGGTCCTGATGCGATTCGAGTGGGTGAAAGAAGCGTAGAACTTGAATGTCTCGGGGTGTTTGAGGCAGCTCGGAAAGAAGAGAGAGAGTGGAGTGATTGTGAAGAAGCTGGCTGTGGATGAAAGTGAAGGTGAACTGCGACACCAAATGGACTGCGCGAGCATATCTCTATGCTCTCATGTCGCGGGTGCCGAAGATTTCAGAGTGCTTTGTTTGCTTTTGTGGAAGAAAGGAGATGATACCACGGCTGGCGGAGATTTATGATCGTTTAAAAGTCGGGTCTTATCGGGCTACATCATTTCTGGGGGACGGAAAGGACCCGGCATGGGCCCAGTTGAACTGATAACAAAACAAAGGGTGGGAAAAGACGAGGCCCAAAACTTTCGGCCCAATACGAAAGACGCGAGATAAACCCTAACTGCATACAGTCGTAGTTAAGGCCGCGCGAGTGGAGGAAGCAAGAGAGCATTTCACCGCGAACGCCGATTTCAGGTTTCCGTTACTTTCCCTTTTCCTCTCTTTTTTTTCTGTAGAAATCTTCGTTTAATTCTGTCCCATTTCATTGATTTCGTCGTCTCATTGTTTTTCGTCCTCCAAACGAAGATTTAGGTGTTTGAATTTGTAAATGCTTAGATTTGTAGGGTTTATAGCTTTTGATATGATGTGGATTTTTATTAATTTTGGTTTTGTATCGGTTAAATCACTGAATTTTTTATTGAACTGGAACAATGATCGTATGTTGGAATCTGTCTCTGCTAGCAAATGTATTGCATTTTCTGAACTGTATGATTCGTATTTTTGAGGCTTTTATTTATTTATTATTTGTTATTGATTTAGGATTGTTTTTGTGGTTATTTTGTTCGATGTTCGGTATTTATGTGTGATTTGCATTTGGAATTCTGAGTGAAGTTAACATAAATGGAATATGCATTTTGTACCGTTGGATGTTGTTTCTGAATTGTGCGATTCGGTTTCCTTGTAGGTAAGCCATGGTGAAGCACAACAACGTTATCCCGAGCTCTCACTTCAGGAAGCATTGGCAGAACTATGTCAAGACCTGGTTTAACCAACCTGCTAGGAAGACCAGGAGGAGGACCGGTGAGTTACACTAGTCGTGTTTATCACCTCTTTTCTTGTTTCTTAGCTTTACGTCTACTCTTTTGTGTGTGCTGTACTAAACATTGTCGCTCACATCATCCTGCACAAACGATAATTTGTAATTTGACTGACTTGACTCTTTTGAAATATCATCAGCTCGCCAGAAGAAGGCTGTGAAAATCTTCCCTCGTCCAACCACTGGGCCCCTGCGTCCCATTGTTCGTGGACAGACTCTGAAGTATAACATGAAAGTAAGAGCTGGTAGAGGCTTTACTCTTGAAGAATTGAAGGTAAGTCGGGGGTCGATTTTTTGTCATTGATAAAACTTTTTGGAATTAGTGTTATTTACTCATGGATTCCGATTATGGCATGCGAGTTTTATGGAAATCTTTGACATAGTGCTTCATTTCATTCCTCTATTTTTGCTTTGGAATTAGTATTGGAATTCATCCAGCTTTTCTTGTACGAGTTTATTGAAGTTTATTACACGGTGAAGTGTTATAAGGATAATAAAATACAGATTGTTTTTCAGTTTTGAAACATATGCAGATTGCCAGATTCCATAAAAATATAAACATGATCCTAAATTTGGAATTCTTAGCTCAGTTTTTGTGTTTTATTTTGCGTTTGGTTTTAACACACGAGCTTTTATGTGAGGATTTTAACAAGTTGTTTACCTTGTTTGCTTACCAGTCTGCCGGGATTCCAAAGAAACTTGCACCAACCATTGGAATTTCTGTTGATCATCGTAGGAAGAATCGTTCTCTCGAGGGTCTTCAAGCTAATGTTCAGCGTCTGAAGACATACAAGGCCAAATTAGTGGTCTTCCCAAGACGCGCCAAGCATATCAAGGTGATGTTAAGTGGTTGATGCAGAGAAGTTTAAGAATGTTGATTTTCTGTGTGCATTTTTCTTATCTTCATAAGTACCATTTTTTTCCTACAGGCTGGTGATTCTCCTGCAGAGGAAATTGCCAATGCCACCCAGCTCCAAGGCCCCTACCTTCCAATTGTACGTGAGAAGCCCACAGTTGAGCTTGTGAAGGTTACCGATGAGTTGAAATCATTCAAGGCATATGACAAACTTCGCGTGGAGAGGATGAACACACGCCATGTTGGTGCCAGGCTCAAGAAGGCAGCCGAGGCAGAGAAGGAAGAGAAGAAATAGAGAGCTTGATGCGCCCTTGGTGTCGGGTTTAATTTGGTAAGGATTTTTGTTTTAGGTTTTCATCTGTTCACTGTTGGATTTGTTTCTTGAACCGATCAATTTTAGAGTTTGTAAACTTGAGTAATCCAAGTAAAAAAGATGCTTCCATTGCTGTTTATTTTTGAAACTCTATTGGGATTTTGTTATTTGCAATTGCATTTGATTTCGAATGATACGGATACGGATTAAAAGCATATGATTTGGATCCAGGTCCCCTTGAATTGTTCATTCACATCAATATCAAATGGTTCAATCCCAGATCATATCATCTACCAAAACAAGGATCACAAATCATAATCTGTCTGCAAACTCCTAATTCCGTAAGATTGAGCAGCAAAACGCACTCGTAAGTTAGTGTATCTCTTTCAAAAACTACACAAGAAATTTGCTGGTTTCGAAGCTTGGACTCGGATCAACTCCAACGACGACTCTAGACTCTACTACCCGGACATGCCAAGAACCCCACAAAAAATGTACACCATTCCATAATCTTTTGAGACACCTCACGAAAACCTGAGCCTTGCCGATAACAGTCATCTACGTCTTTTTGCGCATGGGACATTCATCATACCAATGGCCAGATTCCCCCCCCCCCCAACAAAAATTACAGACCTTCAAAACTGCACGTGCTTGCCAGTCCTTGCCTAAAACACCAGCGTCATCGTCAGAGTCGTTTTGATGATCTTCGCCACAGCTTGCACAAACTATGTCATAGCCACTGCCAATTTTAGCGCCCTTGGGGATCGAAACAAAGTAGGGGCATTCGTAATCGAAGTGGTTGCCTTCCTTAAGGCATACTTCACAAAAATAACGTCCCTCTTTGATTAGGAGTTCATCCATTTTCGCTTCATCAAGGACAGCTTGAATGTCTTCTTCTGTCACTGTTAGTTTGTTCAAAAGTTCCATCAACCCACACAACAAAATTAAGTTAAATATCGTGAATAAGATCATTGTCATAAGGCCAATATGAAATTTCAAACATTTGGCTCCGCTCGGGACCACTTTTCTAAAAAGCAATCATCACAAACCAAGTATTTTTACTTGAAATTTCAAACAAAAGTGTGATACCGTGCTACATGAGTTAAATCAAAAGCATACCATCAGAATTCTGGTCATCGTCGTCCTCCCGTCGTAGCTCCGCCAATATGCCTGGACTCTGCCCCTCCCCGGACACTGATTCCACGGATTTGACCCGTCCTTGCTCCGCCAGTGTGCCTCGACTCTGCCTCTTCCCGGACCCTAATTCCGCGGATTTGCGTTTGGTTCCGCATTTGCCGGAATACGATTTGGTGCTGGCCATGGTTTCGTCTGGATGGATGGAGAGAGAGGAAGAGAGAGAGGGAGAGATTGCAGGAGTTGTGTTTAGACCGACCCAAATTGTGACTATATATATAACCGACCCAGGAACCCAAGAAAAGTAACCCGTTTTGAAAGATAAACAGTTTTAGCCCGCATGACTATACGAGGCCCAAAACGTCCGGCCCAGTACTAAAGACACGCGAGTGTCAGACCGACCCTAATACGAACCTTGTTGGTATAAAAAATAGAAATGATCTGGAGAAGCTTCACATCTTGTATCTGAAAAGTAGCATGTAAAGATGGCACGCCTCTGGGTTAAAAAGAATGACTTGTGCAGGGTTGATTAGGGTTTTAGGTAGCTCACGGCAAGAAATACCTTAATATGCAGGCACCCAAAGTATATGCCGTCAAATATAACTACAACGTCAAATATAACTACAAATCAAAGGACAAGCCGAAAGGAAGGAAAAAGGAGATCAAACAATTTGCTGCAATGGGCTCAGGCAAACTTACTACTACCAAGGCATTTTTGGATGAAGTAGATGATTATAATGGCGGGATTGAGGCCTTAACTGAAGAGAGGGCAAAGGAATTAGTGGCATATTCGTTACTAAAATCGGCTCTGCAAGTTTCTTCTACGGGAGGAGGATTACATAGTAATCACTTACAGAGCGGATTTTAGTAACGAATATGCCACTAATTCCTTTGCCCTCAGTTAAGGCCTCAATCCCGCCATTATAATCATCTACTTCATCCAAAAATGCCTTCCTAGCAGTAAGTTTGCCTGAGCCCATTGCAGCAAATTGTTTGATCTCCTTTTTCCTTCCTTTCGGCTTGTCCTTTGATTTGTAGTGATATTTGACGGCATATATTTTGGGTGCCTGCATATTAAGGTATTTTTGAGTAAGTAAATTGTCACCCCATCTCTCCAAGCATTTCTATCCACTTACTACTTACTGAAATAATACAGGTTCAGAAATCCAAACACTAACCCAGGTCAAGATTTTTCCAACTTTCCACAGCAGGGGAAAACAAAGGCGGACAATTAAGGTAAAAGAAAAGGAAAAAAAAGTTAAAAAAATAATCGACCACTGCCCCAAGTAGCAAGCTTCAAAGGTAATAAAATTTAAAGCTAAGGAAGAAAACAGAAAACAAGGGAAAACCAATAGGATGCATTTGCCCGCCATCCATCCCCCTCTTTCACCCTTACCTCTGTACTCTATTCCGGTTGGTTACCTTCTCCGTTTACCGCGATATGTCGCGGATTTTTGAGAGGGTGTGTAGAGCTCTAGCTCGGGTGTTCGCACCACCACCCTTGTTGACCGTTGTTGGTCCTTCCCGTAGTTCGCCCTTGCCGGCATTGTTGCTTGTGGGTTCTCCCTGCATGCTTCCTTGTTCTCCTGGCGGCGGTTGTTGCTGGTGCTTTAAGGAAGTTGTGGCTTTTGTCTTCATCATTTCTAGGGTTTTTGGTAGTGTGATCTTAAGTGATCGTGATTGGAGGCTGATAGTGACGTTTGTTGGGTGCTCTCCAGTGTCGGTTTCGGCGTCTCCAGCTTCTGGAATACTAGATTTTTAGGTTTTTTTCTGTGTTGTTTGTTTGTGTGTGCTGTACTCCAAGGTTGGGCTTGGGCTTTGCCTTTTGTTTGTGTGTGACCCATTTTTCTTTGTGTATAACTTGTTTTGGGTCTTTGTTGTACTTGTGTTTGTTGGTAGTAAATTTTACCCTTTGACCAAAAAAATCAGCTAACCTACACCGGGCCAACCAAAATCACTTTCCTCCGGGTCCTAAAACCTAATTGAAAAAACAAAACCAGAGCTCTCTCAAGCTCACACAGGGTGTATCGTCATTATTATATCGCCTATCAAGTGACATGAGACACTAACAGGTGAGGAAAAAAAACGTGCGGGAATGATTTTTTGGTGATTAAACCCTTATCCAACCCAACCGAAAGCAAAATCACGTGCAAAACATTAAACTATGGAAAGAAAAAACGAAAGGTCCCCCATTTTGCTTCATTTGGTCTGTGCACTTTACAGCATAGCAAAATTTTGAACATGTATTAGACTATTAAAAAAATTAACAAAACAAAGTAAATACCTGTTCGTCCAACCCCGCGCTGCAGCATCAAGTTTTATCTTTGATTTTAGGGAGTTTTAACGAAAGATAGAGGAATGGGGCAGGGTTCTGACCATCTTAATCTCATAACAACCATTTTGTTACGTGAACAAAATTTAACCGGCCTATATGAATATTATTCAAATTACTCTCACACTGGTGCACTTTTATGTCTAGACGAAATGATAAAGGAATACCCGAAAACACATTTACAAAAGCCTCACATCGAAATTTACTAAGACTTCTCAAATACATGCATAACTGATGATAACATTGCAGATCACATAGAGAGAGAGAGAGAAAAAAAAAAAACTGAAAAGATTGTAAAGACATATGGAAACCTGCAAATGCATTTGTTCTTGCACTATCTACCATTGCATAATATTTTGAGAGTGTTGCTGATAACAGTCATCTACATCTTTTTGCGCATGGGACATCCATAATACTAACAGCACGTCCTTGCCGGTCCTCGTCTAAAACACCAGAGTCGTCGTGAGAGTCGTTCTGATGGTCTTCGCCACAGTCGGCACAAACAATGTCATAGCCAGTGCCAATTTTAGCGCCCTTGGGGATCAAACAAAGTAGGGGCAATCGCAATCGAAGTGGTTGCCTTCCTTAAGACAGACTTCACAAAGATAAACAATATTAGAGTTTGTTATTTCTGATACCATATTGGGATTTTGTTATTTGTGATTGCATTTGATTTCGAATGATGCAGATTAAAAGCATATGATTTGGATCCAAGTTCCCTTGAACTGTTCATTCACATCAAAATCAGATTGTTCAATCCCAGATCATAATATCCAGCAAAACAAGAATCACCAATCATAATCTGTCAGCAAACTCCTACTAATTCCGTACGATTCAGCAGCAAAATGCACTGGTAAGTTAGTGTCCTCTCTTTCAAAAACTACACAAGAAATTGAAACCAAATCTGACGACGACTCTGGAGTCTACTACCAGGCATGCCAAGAACCCCACAAAAAATGTCCACCACCTCCTGATGGAATGCTTTCACGATAAGAACTCAATGCTTCAATGCCTGAAAAAATTTGTTGATAGCAAGCCGACATAAGGATCTTCATAGAAATGAGTTACAAAATTAGTTTCCCCCATCTCCATCTGCAATAATTACTACTGCCTAAAAACCTCGCTGAAACTTGGAAAGAAATGAGATATCAAGCATGATTTAGCTCCAAGTTCAAACATGGCATAAAACCCTAAATCCTGATACATCGATACTCTGCAAGACTAAAAGTAATGAAATAATCTGGATTTGATTAGTTTCAACCACAGAAATGGTTTAACAATGCAGCTGAGTATTTATCAAAACTCGGCATGTCTAGATTGTGGGTGTTCACACACTTTGGCTACGCAAGAACTTAATTCTAGGCAGATTCTACGTTTTCTGTTTCTTACTTACATTCCATGCGTTCTATCAAATTTGCGTTTCATTGTCAAAACAATCTATACACTGGTACTAACAGATTGTAAGTTCATAATCGGAAAATCTGCAGAGAAAGAACATGCTTAAAAATTGCATCAATAAAGGAGAGTGTTTAGAGGTTATACCTGAGAACCGATAACCCATGTTCTATCCATCCAATCTTGGCGTGGCCTCAAATCAGAGTGCTGAAACATCAGTTCATCGTCTGTACCTTTGAAGTAAACTTTGTACCTTCGCCCGGGAAGGACCTTGCGAATCACACCTTCCCACCAGCCATCATTATAGAAAGCATCAACCTCTTCCGTCAGACTGAAACTTTCAGCCCCAACCACTTTTGGAGGACGAGGCCTTATGTGCTTTGCATCGACCTCTTCCATCAATAACTCCTTGTTATCATCTGTTTTTATTGTCTTGTATCGAATGAAAAACTTGTCCTCTTCCATTACTTTGACAATATTTGCAGCAAACCAAGCGCCTTGAAATCCATCTTCATCAGTGCAAACCTCAACCGTCGTTCCTTCTATCAATTCCTCTTTCATCCGAGTCTCTGGTTCTTTGGCATCTAAGACATCCTGCAGTCCAAGTTTTGACGAGGTTGCACTTAAAAACACGACACAAGAAATTCACACGTCTTATCCCACTAAGTGGCGTCAGTTGTATAAACCTTAGAACGCTACTGCGCTCAGTTTAACGAGATAACTTTCTTCAATTTGGATATGCATTACTCAGAAGAGCACAACACGATCCTTGGAATCTGAATTTTCACTGCGACTATAAATACTACTAGGAACATGTCACTACAAATCATCCTTAATCATTGGAAAACACACACATAAGAACAAAGATTCTGTCTTTAAGAACACGTATAAGCACAAAACCATCCTTAAAATTTAAAAGATATCCTTTTTAATTACTTACTCCTTGTTGAAGAGGTGGGACCCAGGACCCCTTTACCCACTCTCGGTGAAGCCGCAGCTCCTCGGGCTCGAACTCAAACTTCTCCTTGGCGAACCGGAAGTAAACCCCAAGCGTGTTGTCCACCAAAACATCACTGACCACGACGCCCTCCCACCACCCGCCACAAAAGAAGGCGTCCACCACGTCGCCCAATTTGAACCGGTGGTCGCTCTCCCGCGGCGGAGGAGGCCGGAGGAGAGCCGCGTAGACCTCTTCCCTCAGCGCCGCCTTGCCGCCCTTGTGGCCGCCGCCGATCTTGCGGTCGATCCGGGCCTTCACTCCGTTGTACTCGACTTTGAATTTCGATTTTGTTCTGGACTTGGCGACGATTTTCGCCGGGAATGTGGTGCCGCGCATGTTGTGGATTGGGGAGGTGACCTCCACCTCGTCGCCTACCTCGAAGTGAGCGTCGTCCGCCATGGCCGTCGCCTGCGAAGCTCTCTGTCAAGTAGGGCTCTAAGTCTTTGGACTCTTAGGCTCAGAGCCCATCGGCATTCAAACTCATGCCCTTATATATAACATTTAAAGCCGAAAAGCCCAATCACATCGTTGGCCCAATCCAAGACAGAAATATCTACGACTGATAGCATCATCTTCTTCTTCCCAGCCAAAAACGCGAGCACCAGAGCTCCGTCTCTGCAACCTCACAAATTCGACGAAAACAAACAATGGAAGAAGAATAACGCTGCAGTCTAAACCGGAGCAGCCATGGCGTTCTCAGGAGTGCTGACAGTCACCACGTCACCCTTACTGCATTCAAGCTCGATGTCCTCCTCACCTTCAATTTCCAAGGTATGCAGCAAACCAACTTCTCTAATTTCTTGCTCTGTGACTCCAACGCCGCCGTCTGCCACCAATTCGACTTCTAGATTTGCCGCGGAGCCACCGTCTGACTCTATTACTACAACTAACAACAAAACCGCTCAGAAATTTAGCTACAGCAGAGCCTCCCCATCAGTCAGATGGCCCCACTTGAAACTCACAGAAACTTACCCCTCACCGCCGACCCAATTCACCGTTGCTTCTCCTCCGCCGAACCATGTCGTCGGCGATTCCCCTGACGGTGGAGAGGAAGACCAGAATGTGGGTTCTGTGCGAGCTTTGGAGGAGACGAATGACGAAACCCAACAAGTGCTGGGGAGGCCGAGCAAAACCAAGGCGAAGAAAATGACGAAACTTGCTCTCAAAAGAGCAAAAGATTGGCGGGAAAGAGTGAAGCTTTTTACTGATAGGATTTTGGGGTTGAAATCCGACGAGTTTGTGGCCAATGTATTGGATGATAGGAGAGTTCAAATGACTCCGACTGATTTTTGCTTTGTGGTGAAATGGGTAGGCCAGTCGAGCTGGCAGCGCGCATTGGAGGTGTACGAATGGTTGAATTTACGCCATTGGTACTCCCCGAATGCTCGAATGCTTGCCACTATCTTGGCTGTTCTTGGAAAGGCTAACCAAGAAGAATTGGCTGTGGAGATATTTCAAAGGGCTGAACCTGGAATTGGGAATACAGTGCAAGTGTACAATGCCATGATGGGTGTATATGCTCGAAATGGTCGGTTTAGTAAGGTCCAAGGACTGCTTGATGTAATGCGTGAGAGAGGGTGCGAACCGGACCTTGTGAGTCTCAATACTTTGATCAATGCTCGGCTAAGGTCAGGTGCCATGACACCAAATTTGGGAATTGAACTTTTGAATGAGGTGAGAAAGGCGGGTCTTAGGCCGGATATAATCACTTATAACACTCTTATAAGTGGCTGTTCGCGTGAATCTAATTTAGAGGAGGCAGTGAATGTTTTCAATGACATGGAAGCACATAATTGCCAACCTGATCTTTGGACTTATAATGCCATGATTTCGGTGTATGGGAGATGTGGAGAGTCAAGCAAAGCTGAGCAGCTCTTTAAGGAATTGGAGTCGAAAGGGTTTTTCCCAGATGCAGTGACATATAATTCTTTGTTGTATGCTTTTGCAAGAGAACATGATATAGAGAAAGTAAGGGATATTGGTGAAGATATGGTGAAAATGGGGTTTGCTAAAGATGAGATGACGTACAATACCATCATCCACATGTACGGAAAGCAGGGCCAGCATGATTTAGCATTTCAAGTTTACAGGGACATGAAAATGCTAGGCCGGATTCCTGATGCTATTACCTACACTGTGTTGATAGATTCACTTGGAAAAGCAAATAAGATAACACAGGCCGCTAATGTGATGTCAGAGATGATGGACAGTGGAGTGAAACCCACTCTTCGGACTTATAGTGCTTTAATGTGTGCGTATGCCAAGGCTGGTAAACAGGTGGAGGCTCAAGAGACATTTGATTGCATGGTTAGGTCGGGTATTAGACCTGACCATCTGGCATACTCCATTATGTTGGATATATATCTAAAGGTCAATGAGACAAAGAAGGCAATGGCATTGTATCACGAAATGATGCATGATGGTTTCATGCCAGATAATACTCTCTATGGGGTCATGCTGCGGGTTCTCGGAAAAGAGAATAAATTGGAAGGCATTGAAAAAGTGATCAGAGATATGGAAAACGTTGGTGGTATGAACCCACAAGTTATCTCTTCTATTCTTGTTAAGGGAGAATGCTATGACCATGCTGCCAGAATGTTGAGATTAGCTATTAGTAGTGGCTATGAACTGGATCGGGAAAATCTTTTATCTATTCTCAGCTCTTATAGTTCATGTGGAAGGCACTCAGAAGCATGTGAATTGCTTGAGTTTTTGAGAGAACACGCTCCCGGTTCCACTCAACTGATAAATGAAGCACTGGTTGTCATACAATGCAAGGCTCATGAATTTGATGCTGCCTTGGTGGAATATAGTAATACCAGGGGATTCCATTCTTTTAGTAGAAGTCCTACCATGTATGAAATTCTTATTCAAGGCTGCCAAGAGAATGAACTCTTTGGTGAAGCTTCTCAGGTCTATTCTGACATGAGATTATACGGCGTCGATCCCTCTCAACATCTTTACCAAATTATGGTGCTCATATATTGTAAGATGGGTTTCCCTGAGACAGCGCATCATTTGATTGATCAGGCAGAGACGAAAGGCATTTTATTTGACAATGTCAATATATATGTTGATGTTATTGAAGTCTATGGGAAATTGAAGCAGTGGCAGAAAGCTGAAGGTTTGGTGGGAAGTCTCAGACAAAGATGTAAATCAGTGGATAGGAAGGTCTGGAATGCCTTGATACAAGCTTATGCTGCAAGTGGTTGCTATGAGCGAGCTAGAGTGATATTTAACACAATGATGAGAGATGGTCCTTCCCCAACAGTAGATTCTGTTAATGGTCTTTTGCAAGCTCTGGTTGTTGATGGGAGATTGGACGAACTCTATGTTCTAATCGAGGAGTTGCAAGATATGGGTTTTAAAATAAGCAAGAGTTCAATTCTCTTGACACTTGAAGCATTTGCTCGAGACGGTAACATATTTGAGGTAAAGAAGATATACCAAGGAATGAAAGCTGCAGGCTATTTTCCCAACATGGATTGTTTCAGGATTATGATCAAGTTATTGTGCAGGGGAAAACGAGTAATGGATGTTGAAGCAATGGTTTCTGAGATGGAAGAGGTAGGATTCAGGCCTGATCTCTCAATATGGAATTCTATGCTTAAGTTATATGCAGGAATTGCGGATTTCAAAAAGACAGTTAAAGTATACCAGCGGATTAAAGAGGCTGCACTTCAACCAGATGAGGATACTTATAATACTTTAATCATTATGTACTGCAGAGATCGTATACCAGAGGAAGGTTTGTCATTGATGCATGAAATGAGAAGGCAGGGGCTAGAACCTAAGTTGGACACTTACAAAAGCTTAATTTCAGCATTTGGTAAGCAGAAGTTGTTGGATCAAGCTGAGGAACTATTCGAAGAGTTAAGGTCAAATGGATGTAAATTGGATCGCTCATTTTATCATACCATGATGAAAATGTTTAGAAATTCAGGAGACCATGACAAAGCTGAGATGCTGTTGGCGATGATGAAAGAGGCTGGAATAGAACCCAACTCTGCCACAATGCATTTGCTTATGGTTTCTTATGGCAGCTCTGGACAGCCTCAAGAAGCTGAAAAGGTGCTTGACAATTTGAAAGTAACTGGCTTAGACCTTGATACATTACCATATAGTTCAGTTATTGGTGCTTATCTGAAGAATGGAGATTATAACATTGGAATTCAAAAGCTCAACGAGATGAAGGAAGGCGGTCTGGTGCCAGATCATAGAATTTGGACTTGTTTTATAAGGGCTGCAAGTTTGTCTCAGCACAAAAGTGAAGCTTTTATTCTCCTAAACGCACTGTGTGATGTTGGATTTGATCTTCCTATCAGGTAATTATTGGTTCTCATGTTGGAGAGAGACTGAAGCTCACAAACAGAATTTCTTCTTCTTCCATGCTTTATTGTTTTGGCTGATCCATTTCCAAACAAATCTTTGTCTTGTAGGCTTGTGACCGAAAATCCTGAATTGCTAGTTTCAGAAGTAGACTGTTGTCTAGAGAAACTAGAACCCCTGGAAGACAATGCAGCCTTCAACTTTGTCAACGCATTGGAAGACCTTTTGTGGGCATATGAACGCCGAGCCACTGCTTCATGGGTTTTCCAATTGGCCGTAAAGAGAGGCATCTATAACAATAATGTGTTCAGGTAGGTATTGGTAGGTCGAAATTGTGAAGGCTAACTTAACCAACAAACGAATGTGCGTTTTCCTTATCATTCGGTATTATTTCCATCAGTTAGCTTATACCTAGTAATCCTTTAAATGCAGGGTAGCTGACAAAGACTGGGGTGCTGATTTTAGAAAGTTGTCAGCTGGTTCTGCTCTTGTTGGTCTTACATTGTGGCTTGATCATATGCAGGCAACTCTCTTTTTCCCCAGTAGTTTTCTTTGCTATCTACCCTTTTG
Organism: Heteromeles arbutifolia; assembly: GCA_024362995.1. Lineage (NCBI taxonomy): Eukaryota > Viridiplantae > Streptophyta > Magnoliopsida > Rosales > Rosaceae > Heteromeles > Heteromeles arbutifolia. The sequence goes on along the minus strand of JANCRC010000009.1, from coordinate 35,122,499 downwards.
TATCTCCACTTTCATTTCTGAGTCTTACACAGAGGTCCTTAACATATGGCAGGATGCATCCTTGGAGGGTTATCCAGAGTCTCCGAAATCAGTTGTCCTGATAACAGGAACATCCGAGTACAACATGGTTTCGCTTAATAGCACATTGAAGGCATGCCTTTGGGAGATGGGTTCGCCTTTTCTGCCTTGCAAAACACGAAGCGGCCTTCTAGTAGCAAAGGCACACTCCCTCAGGATGTGGTTAAAGGACTCCCCGTTTTGCTTGGACCTCGAGTTGAAAGATGCCCCATCTCTCCCTGAATCAAACTCAATGCAGCTCATCGATGGATGCTTCCTAAGACGCGGTCTCGTTCCTGCGTTTAAGGAGATAACTGAGAAGCTTGGACTAGTGAGACCAAAGAAATTTGCTAGATTGGCTCTGCTATCAGATGAAAAGAGAGAGAAAGTTATCGAAGCTGACATTGAGGGGAGGAAAGAGAAGTTAGAAAAAATGAAGGAAAAGGGGGAACCGAGGAGGGTGAGCAGGATTAAAAGGCTTGGGAAGAGGAAATATGTAAGACCCATGTTGTCAAATACCAAACATATTGTATCAGCAAGAAAAGCCTTCAAATAGATATGTATATGGAGACCCCATTGGGGAGAAGCTTTGAGGTAAGCATATGAGCTCACATTCCGAAATTATGCAAATATTTTGTCTTGTTGATCATTTCGTGTTTGACTTTTTGCTTTTTTGTTTCGTGTTTTTTAAGACAATTTTCTTCCTGTGGTTTGCATTATCCGGATGGCTTTTTCAGATATTGATTTTCGCTATTTGGGTACTTCCATTTGCTGCTCCTCTTCTCATCGGAGCAGTTGCCGACAACCTTGTTATTAAGGTATTACTGCTTGCATATGTTTGTGTTAATGTTAGTGATCTGCTAGTCTGCAACTAAATCGATTGAGTTGTATGGAAATTTTAACTTTTTAACGCAATCAATCGGATGGCTATTTGAATGGCTAAGTGTGTTTGTTGAGCGAAATTTGGAATTTGGACAGGGTGCTTGTCCGGCTTGTAAGAGGCAATTTGTTGGTTACAAGAATCGAGTAATCCGTTGTGGGAGTTGTGGAAACACCGTGTGGCAGCCAAAATCAGACTTCTTTTCAAGAGACGGTAGAGGAGGCCCTTCTTCGTCAAAGTCAGAGCCGGAGATTATTGCTGTTGAAGTTGATGAGAAACCCAAGATGTGGGGGAAGATCGCGTATGGTAGACTTTTAGATTACATACATAGAGCAATGAGAAAGCATAAGAGTTTTTACTTTAATTTTGATATAAAGTCTTGTTCTTTGCTTTCGTGTCCGTGTAAATGTTGCCTTCTGTATTAGTTCTTGTAAGAACTGTGCAATCATGCCAATGTGTACATCTTTTTCTCTACTAGGAAGGTTGAGAAAACAAAATACATGTCCTTTTTGGTGATCACTGATCAGCAATTTTTGGTGCTTCTGTTTGCTTTAATCTAGAGAGCGGATTAGTTATCGCGTTATTTTACAAGGCATCTCGCTTTCATTGGAGACTCAAAACAACTCCATTTGTCGCAGTTTCTTGTTATCGTTTCCCTTTTCGGCTTATATCGTCATCTGTATTGACATTCTCAGGTCAGTTTTCGGATGATCGAGTCTGCTCTCTATATTTTACCTATGTTCCTAACCTTTGATTCATGTCATGTGTCACTACAATCTGCATTGTTTTCTAATTACAATCAATATTCTTCACTAATATTTTTTCAGTGTTTGGACCCAAAACGCGGCAGATTGAAGAAATTTGCCATAATCCACCACTTGCAATTTTTTTTAGTTACATTCACCGCTTGTCGGAAAAATGAAATAGTAGAAACATGTGAGAACAGTGTCTAATCCCCTTGAAGTGACCAAATTTATAGAGGGCCAAAACTGGAAAACACAAACTATTAACAGGAAATGACTGCATCGGCAACAAAATACACCAAAAAAATTGAGCTTTAGATGATCAACGTGACATAGAATGTAATGCAACATCTGCAATATATCACATAGTACACTGCTTCCGTCTGTTGCAACTCGCCGGCTCTTCATTCCAAAACAGTAGTTGGACATAGGGCACCCGGCTAGAACGATCAAATCTTGCACCATACAACCCTACCGCCAACCTAATTGCAGAGAAATACTTGTGCAACTTCTCCCTAGAGCTTTTATCGTCTTTCATCGAGCAATTTATATCCTAGTTCTTCTGTACCACGCAGATTAGGCCTCTGCCCAAAAACGTATAACATTTCTTCCCTTTATAAAATCACACACGGCAAACAACTCCTTCCGAGAGTACCATGAGACATTGAGCAAGGGCATCCTATGAGAATAATATCAGATTCAACAGATACTCTTCAGATTACCATGGAACCTAATCAGAAGATTCGCTTTCAAGAGCTGGAATTCTGCGGAAGCGTGCAAAATATCGAGAGTATGACACATCCATGTTATTTGACGCCACAGATCTCTTCTGCCTTGCCGAAAACCCCTTACCAGAAAGTGAATCGTACAAGTCACCCAGGTCCATCTTTTTTCTGACCCTACCACTTTCCTGTAGAAAACTGGAAATTTACAACCAAAAACATATCAGGGAATCTACATTAGATATAAAATATAACTAAAAAGCAGGAAACTATATCACAAGATCGAAATATTTGCTCATTAAAAGTGAATGCCTATTGCCTGCTGATAGTAAAACAATGAATTTTGACCATACCGTTGGCGAATGATGTTAAAAGCTTCTTTTGTTGCATAAGGTAGACCTGTCTTTGGATCACGGTACCTAAAGCATCAAATGAACGAGATGGTCAGATAGGCACCTTAAACATCACCCCTCACATTCTCTATGGGCATTCATAGCTGCTTGTCTAAACAACTACTTGGAAACCTAAGAACTTACTTGGCAGGTAAACCAGTAACAGCACAGACAGCTTTCTCAGGGTCTGGAAATAAAAAGAAATAATAATACATGCATCAAAACCACGGTTATGATACCGAACTTTAAGAAACCCTGAATGTAACATTCATAAAACTACTACGTACAGGGAACAGGCACGGTGGAGATTTCTGACTGAAATGACAATCCTCTATTGAATTCCAGATATGAGCGGCCTGAATGAAATGTAATTTAGATTTCTTTCTAGAAAACTGATATTGCCACAATAACAAAATCTGCATATGCAGACGGTAATTCTTGTTTCCGAACAAACAAATTTGGTCAAAATAGAGTAATGCTGAAAGCTTACCATCTTTTGAGAAATAATGTACTTGTGGACCAGTATACACAGCCTTATGTACAATTGCTCTTTTCTTAACTTCTTCCTCCCTTGCTAGAACACGCTCCAAATTTCTCAAGTTCATAATTTCTGCAGATTTACAGGTAACAATTCAAGCTTAATTACAACCTCAAATTTCAAATAAACATTAACAAGTACCACACAATTCACGTCACATACTAATTAGTAATTACTAATGCTGAGACATAAAGTCCAGACCTGTTTGAGCTGCTTCTAAGAGCATCTCTTCTTGGGTCATCCGCTTCTCCTCGCCTTCCTTTTTTCTCTTAATCGGCTGATGAAAACCAAAATTGATATCCATTACAAACAGTATCATGCGTCCATCAACACAGCGATCTCATAAACAATAAACACCACATCTTCAATCAGAATTTGAAGTTCATTCAAGACCTACTGAAAACTGACCTTCATGGTTGCTTGCAAAGCTGCGCGTATTGCGTCCCTCTCAGCTTGACGGACAACCACTGAAGTTCTCGTAGATTTTCTCACAGTTCTCTCTACTTCTGCTTCCTCAGGAGCATCCTGATGTCGTTCGGGATGAGAAGACTTCTCACTTCCATCCTTAGATTTTAGTTCCGATAGAACTTTCTTCTTCTTCTTCTTGCTCGATTGCTTTCCCGGAAAAATCAGCCGCTTCTTCGTCCTAACTCTGTTAACTCACCAAACACAATCAAGTCCGAGTAAAAGAAATCTATTTGTCATTTGTGCAAACAAAACTCAACCCACCTCTCATCTGCGTCGTTGTTTTCCACTCCTTCGTCGGGGTCTGGCTCCTAACAACAAATTCAGCAACTCTACGAAAGATCCAACGAGTACAATACTAACATTTAAAGTGAACAATCCAAAAAAAAAAAAAAAAAAAAAAACCTCACATCTTCGTCGAAATCACTATCAAACTCGTCAGCAACCTCAGGCTCTGCTTCATAGTTTACATCATCTTCATCCTACCATTCATAACATAAACTAAAAATACAAAAAAAAAAATAACTGAAAAATATATAAAATTGGAACAAATTTAAAATATATTATTTATTTTTTCACCTCTTTGAGAGCCTCCTGATTCCAGAACATCTCATCCTCTTCGATTTCCTCATCGAGCAACTTAGTCATCCTGAAAAATCATAAAAAAAAAAGTTAAATTCTAAAAAATCAAGTCCAAAATCTCGATACTAATCGGTTAATTTAATTACCTCTTCCCTCTGGTGGCGCGTGAGGTCCGATCGAGAAAAACAGCCGGCGGCTCATCCATTGGGACCTCCATGACAAATCAAGAGAGATTTCGAGGACCAAACTGCAAAAATCGGTTCGATTTTTTATCAGCTGGACGGACTGTGCTGTGCCCTAGCTCTCCCCCGCCAAAGTTTCAATCTCACGGTTCAAGTTAGGTACGCAAAGAGAGAGACAGATATAAATGACACGTCGTGCGTTTTGTTGCTTGTTACGACAAACGACATGTCGTTAACTCCGTAGTTGAAGTGCTCGTTCTATCAGTGTCAGTCCAGCTGCAGTTCTCCCTCTCTCTCTCTCTCATCTCTAATGGCGACAACGCTTCGGTGCCCGCAAGCAGCGGTACCGCTTCCGTGGAGGGCGAGAAGGCCCAACGGCGGAAGAGGCCCCCGCCACTGCCAGGTGCCGAACATCCAGGCTTTCCAGCGTAGCGACATCGGAAGCTTCGCGAAGGACGCGTGGCGGAGCGCCAACGACGGATTCGAGCGGTTCCTTTTCGAGGCGAAGAAGACCGCCGAACGCCTCGACCGCCAGTACGCCCTCTCCCGCCGCTTCGACACAATCGCTCGCTCGGCCGCCGCTCGCGCTAGAGAAATCGATAGGGAACTCGAGATTGGCACGCGCTGGCGCGCTTTCAGCATGGATTTCAGCAGAAATTGGCCTAGGGTTTGTTCTTCTCCCGCTCTTACTCTTTTGCTTTCGGTATACATGTATGCGCATGTCGTTGCGTTTGCTGAATTTTCTGGTTTGGTTGGTGTTTGGCAACCTTGCAGTACAGGAAGCAGCTTTCTGATTCCTTGGAGACCCCATTGGGAAGAAGCTTTGCGGTAAGCGTATGAGCTTACATTCCGAAATTATGTAAAGATTCTGTCTTTCTTGTTGATCGTTTCGTCTTCGACTAATTCACATTTTCGTTTCATGTTTTTGAATGATTTTGAAGACCATTTTCTTCCTGTGGTTTGCATTATCCGGATGGCTTTTTCGGATATTGTTTTTCGCTACGTGGGTGCTTCCATTTGCTGCTCCTCTTCTCATAGGAGCCGCCAACAACCTTGTTATTAAGGTATTAATGGTGGCATGTTTTTGTTAATGTTAGTAATCTGCTAGTCCGCAACTTAATCGAGTGAGTTGTATGGTAATTTTAACTTCGTAACGCAATCAATCGGATGGCTATCCGAATGGCTAAATGTGTTTGTTGTGCGAAATTTGGACAGGGCTCTTGTCCGGCTTGTAAGAGGCAATTTGTTGGTTACAAGAACCAAGTAATCCGTTGTGGAAGCTGTGGAAACACCGTGTGGCAGCCAAAATCAAACTTCTCTTCAAGAGACGGTAGAGGAGGCCCTTCTTCGTCAAAGTCAGAGCCGGAGATTATTGATGTTGAATTTGAGGAGAAATGAAGAGAAACTCGAGATGTGGGGGATGATCGCGTATGGTAGGCTTTTAGATTACATACATAGAGTAATGTGAAAAGCTTAAGAGTTTTTACTTTCCATTTATTTCGATATAGTCTTGGTCTTTGCTTTCGTGTGTGTGTGTAAATTGTGCCTCGTGTGTTTTTGAGTGTCTTGTAAGAACTGTGCATTCATGCCAATGTATACATCTTTTTCTCTACTAGGAATGTTGAGAGAACAAAAAACATGGTTTTTTTGGTGCTTCTGGTAGCTTTAATCTAGAGAACGGACAAATTGTCCTGTTATTTTGCAAGATATCTCGCTGTGTATCGGAAACTCAAAGCAACTGCACTCGTTGCAGTTTCTTGTTATTGTGGAGAATGTCTCGTTCGATGGAACGGTCTTCAGAACAATACAAATGACACAGTGCAAGAAACACCGTGGTTAAGCGATGAGTTTGAATATTAGAAACTGTAGCCTTTACAGGTTTGCTAAACATCAACTATGCATCTGTAAGAGATTAGAAATGCTTGATGTCCAGACCAAAGTTTGGTTTTCATCTTTAAACAAGAGCTTGATATCTCCATTGTTGCTCCTTAGGCAGATCGAAAAGTTGCCGTGACCCGGAGCTTCCTGGTATCCCTCCATCACACGCAAAATCTTATCTGGAAATATCGTAAGGAAACTGTAAATTCACTGAAAACAAAACGAAAGCGAAACGAAAATCAGAAGCCTCTGATCTTACACTCCTTTCTTGTTGCTATGAATCCCAGATGCTTCTTTTGGATGCTCAGGATGAGCTGACTGTGCTTCGAGTATACGGATGCCCACCCGTATTTTCAGCTTCCTGCTTCCGCAAAGAAGTTCGCTTCAATTTGTTCTTATAACAGCAACGGGGTGAAAAATGAGTGTATTTTCTTACCAGAAGGAGTGACAATTGATAGCTCGCCTTTTACTTCCACCAGATTTCGGGTTTTTGGAGGGTAGGCATCCGCGGTAGCTCTTGCTTTGAGTGCTGCAGCTCCTCTTAAACCTGGCAAGGGATGATTTCGTCAAGTTAAACCTATGTTTTTTCTGCAGATTCTGGCGAAGGAAACATTCGATGGATTGGGAATTACTTGTTGCAGCAGCAGCTGTGAGTGTGATCATGTCGCCGGTTGTTTGGATAGCCAAGCCTGAGTTGATGGCAGAAGAAACATGAGTGGTGTGCGCACCCAACGACTCTGCAGCTTCGGCACATACTGCAGTAACCAGAGCTGCCGCAGAAGCAACAATGTTGCCTATGATGATGGGATTGCCATCTTCACCGACTTCTACTGATTCTATGCCGCTCTTGGAAGCTGCAACGCTGGCAATCGCAGCAGCCAAGCGTGTGACAGAGAGCGCTGCGTGAACGCTAGCTGTGTGAAGCCGGATATCTTCTTTCTTCTTCAGTCTGTGCTGTCCAAGTAAGCTGGTTAAGGATTTGCTTCCCCACCATGATCCCCTGCTGAACATACTGCTTTTTCTCTGAAGTGGAAACTCATTTGTAACTTCTTCCATCGCCAGTTTCGGATCTTCGGGTTCTCTAAGCTTTTCGTCTTGTTTCGCTGAACTCCAGTCGTCATGTGAAGGAGACACGTCCTGCAAATTAAGCAACCATCGTGGTAAAATACACTAGAGTATAGCCAACTTCGCGTTTCGCCTAGAAGTGATGTTTGCACTCTCATTTTCTTCTCCTGTACTCCTCCCTCTTCTTGTTTCGCCTAGAAGTGATAATTGCACTCTCATTTTCTTCCCCAGTACTCCTCCCTCGTTTCCCGGATTAAATAAATCAAATGAAAATCAAGAGACGAATGCAGAGGAAAAAATGAAAATGTAAAAATCACATAAGCGAACGATGTCCCGTTGATTCGATTGATTTATTAAAGCGGTATAGCTTCTTACAGTTGATGTGAACATCTGTTGAAAGTTACAGGCAGATGAACTCCACGAGCGACAGAGAAACTCCATGGCATGAATTGGGCTGTGTGGAATCTCCACGTACATTGCACACCAAATAATTAGCAACAAAAAAAAAAAAATTAATATGTTGAAATAAACTCAATTTTTCACCCGACCCTCGCAAAACGGATAATCTTGTTGGCTTGGGATTACCATTTTTTTAATTCTCTTTTCTAGCTAATAAACTCACTGTGTTAGTTGATTGGTATTGCTGGGTTTTAAAGGAGACTGATCTGCCTGGTCCAACCGTCCTATGTACTTCCTCCATGAATGCTACCTGTGCCTGTGCATTAAAAGACCGTATCACGTCATAAACCTAACAAAATAAAATACAATACGTACTATTTTGCGTAAAATTTCATACCTTAAGTTGAGGACAGACAGTCGTTAAGATTAGTAACGTGTGGTTGAGATTAGTAGTATGTTGTTGAGATCAGTAACGTGTCGTCCTTCTCTAAAACCTTAATATAAGGATTTAGAACTAGTTCGCATGACAAAAGTAGTAACCCAAGTAAACAAAAGAGTTGCTTAAATAGGAAACCTCATCATCCCCATGGAGTGCTGGTTGTGTACAATTTTAGTAGTTTCCGAGGAAGGTAAGGAACTAGGGTGGGTGACAACTGTGACACTCTTCCCAAATAGACCCCATAGTTTAATTACTAGTCTAGTATTATTTTGAGTAGTTCTATTTAGGGATATGGTCACGTGGGAAGCAAGAAAGATGACCAATCGTTTCATCTTCTTCGTACTAAAACAGGACTTTGTCACGTGCCATTTTCGTTTTGCCCAATTGTTGCCAGGGCTGCACGTGCACATGTATGTGGATGTGTTACAATTTTGATGTACTTGTGGTCCTTCAGGATGTTAGTTTGACAATAAGATCATTAATCGACTACTAATTTCATTGAAATTGTCGTTCTAACTAAAATTTTCTACTATTTAAATGATACGACAACGAGAGTTTTATCATAAAAGAGTTGGGTGTTAATAAGAGCTTTGTGGATTTTTCGATGTAAGATTTCTTGTATTCTTCAACACCCAAGCCATGGAAGACCAGTTTGCGGATTTCAATGATGATGAGTTTTTTTCTTTTATTTTGTTCATTTGGTGCAATAAAATGTCGACTTAGGGTATTGTTTATGGTTAAAATGAAATGAGAGAGAACTTGAATTACTTTTAGAGAATTAAATATAAGACCTAGAACGTGAAAACGAACGGACTAAAGCTACAAATATCTTGCTTTTAGTACCCTTTTTAAATATGAGCTTCTCTCTTCCTTGTAGTCTACTTCTTGTGTGAAAGCATTTTGCATTGGCTTCTTGGAGATTATTGCAACCACCAAGATATAGTCAGTAATGGCATAATATGTCCAACAGATGTTTGCTACATTTATTTTAGGGCATCGTTGGGTTGAGTAAATCAAACAAAAACAACGGTCATAATTAAACTGAAAGGTGTGAGAATCTAAAATAAGTGTTAAATCAATTCTCATTCCTATAGAAGATTAATACGTCTAGATGGCACCTCCGTTCTTATACGGGTATATGAAAACGGCTTCATACGACACAGTATTGTTAACCATGCAACTTGTGGCCGGGCTGCTCAGCGTGCCACGCCACGAACACAATCAAACATTAAGTTAATGCTAGAGAGACCAACAATTTAAACCATATTTTGTTAACCGTAAGTTTACTTATTATCAAAATAAGTGAATTGGAACATAAATTTGAAAATTTTAACTTCCAATAACAATTTCGAGATTCCACACCAATACATGTGTTTTCTGTAGTGAACTTGCTTCCTGCCACATACCGGAAAACAAAATTCGGCAATTTTGATCCTAACCAAGTGAAGAGAAGAGTTTGGGAGGGGGCGGTACTGATCCTGAGATCGCGCAACAAAAATACGGTTGCACAAGGCAAAAACCACGCAATTACTTTAAACCTATACAAGAACCATAACCGGCGTTTCTACGATAAGAGAACATGTTCATATGGCCTCCATCTATTTCTTGTGTTCTGCCGCAGAGAAGCTTCTTAAGCCCGCAGATGTCCAATAACAAGAGCGATATAATCTCCTTTCTTTCATTCGTTGTAGACTACAGCAAGACAAGGCAGGTCATTCATTTCGGATAGAAACATACTTGTCACCGAGCGCTTGAGATTTTAAAATTTCATTCATAAGGTTCTTGAACTTAAGGCTGCAATCTCCACCGCTGCAGGATAACAACATATAACAAAGTATTAGATGGTTCATTCAATGTCAAAACGAACGCCATGCACACAGAGCAAGGAAAGCAAAATACTGTACGGAAAGGAGAAGAAACATGAATTTCATGCAGAATGTACAGCAGGACTAGGATATAAAGCAGGGGCAAAACCTTATACGATGCAAGGATGCAATAGCTCTCAGAGCGCTGCGAATCATGTCTTCATTGCGGTCTACTTCTTGCTTGACAGCATCTTGCTTTGGCTTAAAGTTGATAGTTTTTTGGAGAGGATCCACCAACGAGTCCAGCACTGAAGGATAGAAAATTTTAGATTGCAAATTAACGGCATAACTTCTGAATCTTAGGAAAGAAAAATCAGTAAATTAACTGACCTGCCAGTACAGCAGATGGACACTTGTCCGCAAGCTTTGAGAGGATAAGATGGCAAGGCATCTTAACATCATAATGATCTGGAAAAGTGAATCCAATTCAGTTTACAAGGTAATAAATTTAATAAGCACCACATGCTAACTATCCATCTTCAAATATGCATGAACAAAAACGAAACTCACCATCCAGACCAGATCTAAGATAAGGAACAATAAAAGACGAAGGGTTCACTTGATCAAGACAACTATCCAGCAATGTGTCCACGCATTCAAATGCAGCCTTCCTTAACTCAAGTCCATCATCTACAATGTGCTTAAAAGGGCCGAGATCAACTGTCCTGATCAATTCTTTCTGCATCCAGGATTTTCAAGCTAAATAAGAGATCAACCCATGGCTAACACAAGGTAAAACAAATGAACGAATGATAGATGGCGGTGTTGCATATGATATGGAGCATTCAAGATCAACCGATACAAATCAAGTGACAGCCGATAAAATGTAACTCGGACTTCTACGCAAGACAGAGAATAATGCTATAAATGTAGTAATACCATGAATGTCCTATATTCTGCAAAGGCAATCTAGCAACCACATAACAGAGGGATAAGTTCAGAACGCTCAACCAACCTTGATGACAGTTTGATCATAAAGAAGTGGCAACAACTCTGGCAGGAGCCCCTTGATCAGATTTGGCTTATTGTGGGCAAATGTACTTAAAACCAACACAGCCGCACGCCTCACATGCTGCATTAGACCATACCAAATCAGTCACCAAAAAATCTAGAAGTCCAAACCAACCAAGAACATAACAGCTAACACTATTGAAAAACAGAAACAATCAAGGGAAACGAAAAACTGAAAGATGGTTTAAAACCCAAAGCACTTTATTTAGTTTATCAAGCATCAGAAATCTAAGACTAACCCGGTCATGATCCTTAATAAGCATCAGGAATGATGCAATTTCAGGATATAATATCTCATCTATCCTCTCCGGCCTCTCAACTATCGAATATTTAACTGCAATGACAACAGTAGCTCTTGTGAAAGCAGCTGGACTGGTTGTTCGTACCTATAGAAACTTAGGATTAGAAAACACAGATATGAAAGTGCAACCCATCAAATATTTTAATAACAAAGCTTAGGCAGAAGGCACAGGGTCATTTGATAAAATACCTTCAGTGCAGGAACAAGTTTTGCGGGTTCGATAAGTGCTATTTTACCAAGACACTCAGCTACAACGTTGCGAACACCCTCTTCCTCGCTTTCACAGTAATTAAAAAGTAAATTAAGTATCTTCTCAACACTGGAATCTGGAAACTCTGCTTTATCTACAGATTGCCTTACTATGACCTGGAAAATGGATGAATACAAACTTAAATACGACAAAACAGACAATACAGGTAACAAAATCAGGCTCTTAAAGTTCAGAAGAATGCACCTCCTTCAGAGAATGAAGCAAGAGGTACTGTTTTTTCTGCTGATTGTCAATCTGGTCCAATATAAAAGGCAAATACTTGAGTAGGTTACCAACAGCAATATTGCCAAGAGCATAGGAGGCTGCAGATTTAATCTCTTCGAAAGGAGATTGAAAGGACTCAATGACAATATTCTCTATATGGTCGTGGGAGCCTAGATCTTTCCGCCTCCCAATCTCCCCGAGACACAGCAAAGCAAGGTGCTGCTTAGCCTATATCATAATAAAAAGAAAGCAATTATACTGGGCACAAAAATAGTTAATAGCAATAAATAATACTAATAAATCCACTAAATCCCATCATTCTACCCCAAACCACCTCAATATTTATAAGAATCTCTACAATCAATCACCAAACCATCGCCACATTTAAAGATGACCGAATAATAATAACTTATCAAAAATCTATTAGACTACCCCAACTTTACAATGACAGTTTGCTTACACCACCAAATCACTGTCATCTGTGAATATAACCATAATTGAGTTGATTTCATCATTTTTCCGAACAGGACGACTTACTGAATTTGTAGTGCTGTCATCTTTGAGAATTTCAGTGAGCATTTTCACGGTAGATGAACATTGCTGGTCACCAGCAGCAAGGCAAAGGACGGCCACACATTGAGCTATTGAATACAAAGCTTGCTTTGCAACCCCACCCAACTGAGGAGATGGTTTAGCACTCAAAAGAAGAGAGTCTAGCAAGGCATCAAAACTTGTATTTGCAGAATACACCAAGGAAGCAAAAAAGTTTTGCAAAGCCTGCATTATTCAACAAAGTATGTTCTCAAACATGTGCAATGTTTCAATATCATAACAAAACACCCGCTAGATAGAAATTTTTTACCAAAAGGGCATGCCCCTGCAGCAATGAGCTTCTAATTAACGTTAGTGCTTGTGGAAGAACTTTGCTTCTAACAGCCAAACCAACAACTGGGCTTGACCTGTCTGCCATCAAGGTACAGCAGAGTTCCAGGGCAAGGGCTGTCATATGCAAGTCTGAATCACTGTAAAGGGGTATTGAAAGGAAATTAGGGCTCAGAAACTAAAGCACCCAGCTACTGATCAGACAATACTATGGAAGGATCAAAAAGAAAAAAAATGGTGAAGCACCAACAGAACCTTATCAGTGTAGCAAGCTCTACAATAATAACTTCATAAGCTGCTGAACCAATTTTGTCGCCGTAAGCAACAATTAAGGAATTCAAGGTCCCCAATGTTGCCTGTCTTAAAGGCCGATTAGCCTGATTTCCACAAAGGCAAAGAATGTTAGAAAAAATTCCGTACATGTTTGAGGGGTTCTAAAACAAATGTAAGAAACAATATTTGTACAAAGTATCAATTCAACATCAAATTAAGCAAATTACCGCACCTTCCTTAGGAATGCAGTCAACTCCGCAATCACTTGCTCCGACACACAGGACAGATCTATTTTCAGCGGAGAAGCAGCAATGACGGCAAATGCCTGGAAGCAAAGCACTTAAGACCTTAAAAACTAAACACATAAACATTGAAATAGAGAGTCCCGTGTGTATGCCTCGAGAAAAGAAAGCCCAAAAAAAATGAACACGCACAGAATTACCTTCACAGCTGTAAGTCGAGTAATCTCGTTTCCCATTCGATCAACAAGCACAGGAAGGCATACAGGTAACTCAACATCAAGGTTATCCCCAAATGTTGACACAACTAGACCCATGCAAGATATAGCACATTCCTTGACCTCCTGAATAAGAATAGACATGAGCAACAATACAGACATAACCAACAATACTTACATAACCATTTAAGACAAATTATTCGTAAAGTACAATCTAAGAGGAATTTTACTAACCTGATCTTGATCTTGGTTTGTCAAGCGTGACATTATGGCATTATAAATTGGATGAACATAAGGTTTGAAGTCAAAACCAATTCCCTACATGAAAAAAGCCAAATAATTTAAGTAAAGTGGTTTGACAATGCATCAAGCCTAAAGTGCTTTAAGGGTGCCAACTAATTCACCTCAATATTTGGGCGAACCACACGGACAAGTTCCCCACACACTCTTAATGCCTCAGCCGTGACTTTGTAATAACGCTCCCCCACAGCAGATAAAACAGGACTAGAAAGAGCCTGCAATAATATCAGTTTATAAATTATACTGTCACCATACCTACACAAAATGCACCTTGTGGTCTCTTTCTCACTATCATAATGTAATTAACTGCAATATATTTCAATCTAAAAAAAAATTTGTACCATATCAGCATATTCATAGCATAGCATAAACGTAAGAATTACTGTACTTACCTTGACGTAAGGATGGAAAACAGAAGGATAATGTGATGCCAAGACCAATCTTGTAAATATAAGAGCTTCAATCTTCAAATTGGAGGTAGAGGACTTATCCTAGAAAGAAAATTAAAGAGAACAAATATCACCATTAGAGAAACTTATATTAAACTAATAGGGAATAAACTTCCAGTTTGAGAGAATCGTACTTACATTTAATGCCTTTTCAATTCCGGGAATGAGTGAGCCAATGTGATCCGCCAGGCAATCTGGCAAGACCACCACAAGTTCTTTCAAAACGGAAAACGCGCCAACCTGCAAATAGATAAATGTTATATAGTTCATAATATGTCCATAATGAACCCATCCGATAGGGGCATCAGATATTCCAACCTTTGTCTTGATAGATTTCTCACGTAGCTGCCTATTTATAGATCTGATGATCTTTGGCACTTCTTGCTTCAGTAGCCATCTTGGACTGCAAAATATGCCAATAATTTAGCCAATTCTTGATAACGAGAAAAACCATGCAACTCAAGCAATGGGGAAAAAGAAATGGAAATCCCAAGGAGTTGCTGACATAGCAATCTCTCTAAAGTTGTGGAAGATGTTCATAGAGTAAAAGAAAGCAGTAATGAGAACTATACACTAAACATTTATACTAATCAATTCCCTAGTTAAGAATCTAAAATTTCTAAACCCATACTCATCCAAGAAAATGCTAGATAGGAGGTAAAAACGAAAACAAACTGCGTGTGATTTGACAATAGGATAACGCACAAGTATACAACTAAGTTACCTCTGTTCATTTATGTCATTTTGTCCTTTTGTAACATTTCCAGTTTGCTGCAACAGTTCAGTGAATGTATTGAAAATGTCCATCTGCAGAGAAATATTATCAGATAATCAACCCCATGAAGCTCAATGGAAAACTAACAGACGTTCATTCTGGCTTACCTTGACATTTTCCTCCCTCTCTTTAAATCTGTCAATTAATTTCGGACAAGCCTGCAGAAAAGCAGAAAAGCAGAAACCCACATATTAATAATATCATAGAGAAAAAAAAACAAAATTATGGAAGCACCAACTTTTGTGTGAAAATAAAAAAAAAACATAATTGAAGAGCTATTTCAAAGATACCTCCCCATACAGCTTTGATAGCATCTCAGGGCGTGATACAATTAATGCCGATAAGCATTTAGCTGCTGCTCTTCGAACTTTCCAGCTGACATCTTCATCATCTGTATATTCTGTCGCACTCCCACTATACCATAATAAAGAAGACAGAATAAGTAGAAATTTTATTGAATACCTCTGGGTCTGTGACTATGAATCAATTATAACGTCAAACATAATGAACACGTACTCATCTTCCTCCTCCTCATGAGTTTCATCATCAGTATCTTCTTCCATGTTATCAGTGAAGTTCGGGTCATAACTTAGATATTCCAAGTTAAGATGAAGAATTTCATCACAATACGGAGAAATGTCCCTGGGGCATCTAAGCAGAAAACTCTCTAATGCCTGCAGTCAGAAGCATATATGAGCATAAACCAAATTTATAAATATAGGTATAAATAAAATCGGTTTATACATAACACACCTTTTATATAGTCCTGGAAATAAAAAGAAAAATCTCAAAACAATACAGAACAAACATACAGTACCTGCAAGCTGTATTCACGAAGCTCCTCGTCATTCTCTGAGGCACTTGTGCAGTAATTAATTAACACTGGGACAGTGTCAGCAAGATGGGGTCCAAAACGATATCCAACAGCACGACTGCACACAGTGATATAAACTAGTTACCAAAAGTAAGTTACTCTATGACTAAAATCAGATACTTGTATATCCATGTTTATAGTCATCTACCCCACTTCTTTTGGCCATACAATACTCCCCACTTGAAAGTGAATAACATCAGCCTTTATTAACTCAGCTATAAATGGGGAAATGGAACCAAAGGCATTTCATTAAAACCCACAAAGCTCACCTTAAAGCACCAATCATCTGAATATTTGTTCGAGTCATTTCTGATTTTGTGCCTTTATTTCTCAATTTCTGGACAACTTCAGTGGTTGCCTTTGCTAACAGATCATCTGACAAGCTCGATGCAAGGGACGCTGAAGGCAAAACAATTTGTACAGTTTAATCTACTATTTCATTATAGACTTGCCAACACCAACTTCCACAAGAATGAACAGGTTTCTCAATACATGGTATTGTGTACATGTTTCTTTGGAAAAGATGATTAATTACAATCTAGGACAACTTTTAGATTTCAGAAATAAATAATAAGAACCCAAAAAAGTATAAACAGACTAATTGTGTTCAGATCTTCAAAACAACTTGTACTTGTTTCAGGCAAAGCAAAATAACGTTGATGTGATCAACCACATGACCCTCTTGAACTAGTATTATGGGCTCAGTGAGTGCAAAAGAACCAGTGAATCTTACCAATGCATGACACAGTTTTCTTCCTCACGCTGGCTTGATTGTAGCTCAACTGAGACAAGAGAGCACTTAATAGCAGCTCATGATCAGTTGCCATTAAATTGCCAAACTTATGAAGAACGTCACATAAGTTATCAAGACATTCACATTTGATCTCATGGTTCATTCCCTGGGATTACAGCACAATAAATCAGAAATAAACACCAAAAGTTGGCATCTAGGAATAGTAAAAGAAAAAATGTGACAACAGATGACAACAGAGGAAATGAAAGATAGCACAACCCTGAATAATCCCCTTTTTATTGAATTAATCACTAGTTTATGAGACTTTATTCAAACAAGATCACATATCAATTAACTAAGGGATATAAATCACTCATTTCCTTTCCCTTTCAGGTATTACCCCAATTTTCATTCTGTTATTCCAGTTCACAGACAGCCTGCAGAACCAATTTACCTTCTACTAACAAAGTTGCTAAAAACAAAATAAAAATACCAAGATAAACACACATCAATTCTTTGTCATTGTAAAATTGCAAAGTTATAAAACCTTTTCATTGTTTAGACAGCCTTCACACTTTCCAAAGTGTGGCTACTTACAAATTTCAAACATCACTACGGTCACCATGGATGTGAATTTGTTGAATGCATGTGCAAATCATCAATCTCGTTGGTTACTTCATCTCCAAGTTAGTAGACAGAACTTAACTTATTAAATAATAGAAAGAGTATGTACCCAAAAGGGAAAAAATATCTATGATAAAGTGAAAAGGATAAGATCTATTAACTCACTGGATCAGTAATTCCTTTAACCAACTGCGGCAAAATAGATAGAAGAATAGACTGGGCAAGAGACTGAGTAGAAACTTCAGCAATAATAGTCTTCAAAGCTATGCTTGCAATATCACGGTGATCCTTGTCCTTTAGCAATTTCTCACAAAGCTTATTTGTCATTTCCACAACTCGTGGCTCGCTGACCTTCTTAACTAATGGAATGAGACTGCAGTATTACATAAAAATAACAGACAAAGAATAAAATTAAATGTTCCATAAATCTTCAACTGCAACATTTCCGTATCATAAAATTTTATTCCAAATATTCTACTCATCCAAACAGTATACACCAAAACAAAATAAGGTGTCAATGAAAGGTTATGACTAGTTTTTTTTATGATTAGTAGGACATTTCAATTTGAAAGCATCCGTGGCTGAAACTTCTGCAGAGACTTCCATAGCATTCTATTAATCAACCTACAAACTGTGACAATATATCTAAAACTTATGCAAAGGTTACTTTACTAACAAAGAACTAAGAAAGCTTTATAAGTTTATAAAATTCTTTATTACAATCCACCAATAACAGTTATATAATCATTTGCAAACACTAGTCAGAACCATACTTGCACAGCAATGACAACAGTGAACAGTGAATTGAATTAAAGCATGGTGTAACCAACAGATAAGAGGAAAATCAACTCTGTTTGTGTAATAGGTAAAATCATAAAAAAATTCCATACCATTTCACGGCCAATCCAGATACATCACCAGCAACATCATCAAGTTGCTGTATAATAATACTTGTCAACTTTATCTCCAGATCAGAATCAGCTTTAAAACTATCTTTGTTTAATTCGTTCAGTAAATCAGAAGTAGCCATATATCTGAAATCCTTATCCTTGCCCGTCATCTGCAAAACAAACTCAAACATATCACACGTACTGCTAGCTGAAACAATGGGTGAGAATTCATCTTCCTTTCACCAACAAACATGCTCCCAGACACAAATTAGTGTATATCATGGAAACACAAAGCTTCAAAGGAACATACCTTCTCCAGTATACCGGTCATTGCTAAGTTCGCCATTTCGGCGATGCTATATGAAGGGGTGCTGTGCGCAGCGAACTCGAAAAAGTGTCACTGCTTACTTATATCCAAATCTAACAAGAAAAAAAAATGAAATTCCCAGACTATATAATCAAAAATTACATAAAACAGTACACATTTTATATATATATATATATACACACACCACAAAAGAAATTAAACAAATACGTCCTGTAACCCAAAAGAAAAAGAAACCCTAGCTGCCAATCAGTAATCAGTAACAGAAACAACTCAATCCATGATAAACACTAACCCTAGCGACATTGCCAAACTAAAAGCTACCTCGTTTAACAAAACTATGAACAATCCATAACATATCGGTTCATCAAACGATCCAACGCTTCTCAAATATTCTATCACAAACAAATAGCGAAACAAAGAAGAAGGAAACAAAAACGAGAAGAATAAATTGAACATAGAACGGGGAAATTGAAACGAGTTGAATCGCAAGGGAAGAAAACAGAAGACGAAAGAGAAGCTTACCGGCGGTTTGCGGCGGCCGGAGACGACGAGCTCAGTGAGTCAGTAAGGTGGGTATATTGTAGGGCATGGTGGAGGGAGTTTGTGAGGAAGGGAAGGGGCTTTTATATACGTGTACAAAGCACTCGACCCCAGATCCGCAATATCCCCTCCACCTGCAATAATTTGGTATCCCAAACCACGCCTTATTTTTTAATCCAATTATTTAGGCATAGTTCTTGGATTCAATTTTAGAAAAACTAATTAAAAATGTTTGAAAATTTTGAGTTTTAACTATAAAGATAAAATAAATGGTAAAGTGAATAGTACCAGTATTGATTTTTTAGTGTAAAAATATGATTTTTCGTTAAAATAAACAGTAACATGAGTTTTTCGTTAAAGTTTCATTCAATTTTTTGTTTTAAAAAATGATTAATTTAGATAAATTATTTAATATTTATTAGTTTTAAAACAAAAAAATTATATTAAAAAAAGATACCAAACAACTCCTTAAACCACCTCTAATAATTGGATTAAAACTCAAAATTTAAGTTTTAAACTTGCTCAAACTTCTCCAATCATTTGGCTTATAGAACTTTTTTGGTTAAAATTTATTATATACCAAATTTATTCCAGAAAATTAGCCAAGGCATGGGACCCAGTTGCTAATGTTGTTGCGAAAAAACCAACAATTATTTTTTTATTGGATGGCCCACGTGGTTGTATAGTTAGTTAAACCAACGTTCTGTATTTTTTTTTTTAAATCAATTTTATAAATACATTAAATCAAACGATTGAGACGATCAAATCCAGCGATAAAAAAAAGATCTAACAACCCAAAATTAGAAATAATATAAAATTTTATTTTAATCAAAATTTACTAAAAAACTCTATAAATTCCAATGTATTTGTTTAAACATTCACACAAAATCAACTATTGTCAAGCAATTATTCCTTTTTTTCTTTCAACCCATCTATGTATTTCTGTTTAAGAATCGAGTAGGATGTGTGGTTTTTTATGTTCTTTCATATGGTGCATATGTCTAAGAATAAAGTAGGTTTAATGATTTTTTACTACTTAAATATTTTTATGTTAAAATGTCCATAAAAATAAATTAAGATAATTTACATAAAATTTTTTTTAAAAGTTACCACAAAGTTTGGTTAAAATCAATTTTTAAAATTTTAAGTAAAACTATTGAATTAGAAAAGTTGTTACTAATCTAAAAAAAATTGAGTAAATTGTAGCAATGGTCCATCAACTAAAAATCTATTGTCAAGGTCTCTCAACTCATCAAAACATGTAACTATGATCTTTTTCGTCAACTTTGTCAAAATAAATTATGTTGGAATGATCATTACTACAATTAGGTTAGGAGACCATTGCTCTAATTACGTTAAAGTTGAGGGACAATTTCTCCAGTTGAATTAAAGTTGAGGGATCATTAATACAATTTTTTCTTATTTGATTTTTCATATTTGACCCTTGATTTAGCCTCACATACATGGCACGTGACTCATTTTGACAAAAAACGAAAAGGATCATAGTTGCACGTTTTGATGAGTTGATGGACCAATGGTAATGAATTTTGAGTTGAGGAATCATTGCTCCAATTGGGTTAAAGTTGAGGGGCCAATTGGGTTAAATAGAATTCGATGAATATCTAAAGGCTTGTTTAGAAGTGTTTTTAAGATGACTAAAAGCGTTTTTATTTAAAATATTTTTGAAATCAATCATATTCAAGTAAATATTGAAAAAACACTTAAATAAGCAATATTTCTTAAAAAAAAACTTAGAGTACTTTTAGAAACCAAAATTAATTTTATCAGAAACATTTTCAATCATTTTAAAAGTATTTTCAAATAAGCCCTAACACACTAGAGTGTATTTTACAGAAGGGAAATTTTATTTGAATCCATGTAATGTAACATCCCACATCGCCCAGGGGAGTGATCATTAAATGTATATTCTCGTCCCTACCTAACACGAGGCATTTTGGGAACTCACTGGCTTCGGGTTCCATAGGAACTCCGAAGTTAAGCGAGGAGGGGGCCAGAGCACTCCCAGGATAGGTGACCCACTGGGAAGTTGCTCGTGAGTTCCCAGAAACAAAACCGTGGGGCCGTGGTTGGGGCCCAAAGCGGACAATATCGTGCTACGGTGGTGGAGCGGGCCCAATAAGTGATCCACCCCGGGCCGGGATGTGACAATTGGTATCAAAGCCTAACCTTGGCCACGTGTGTGCCGACGAGGACGTCGGGTCCCTAAGGGGTGGATTGTAACATCCCACATCGCCCAGGGGAGTGATCCTTAAATGTATATTCTCATCCCTACCTAGCACGAGGCATTTTGGGAGCTTACTGGCTTCGGGTTCCGTAGGAACTCGGAAGTTAAGCGAGAAGAGGGCTAGAGCATTCTCATGATAGGTGACCCACTGGGAAGTTGTTTGTGAGTTCCCATAAACAAAACCATGAGGGCGTGGTCGGGGCCCAAAGCGGACAATATCGTGCTACGGTGGTGGAGCGGGCCCGGGAAGTGATTCACCCGGGGCGGGGATGTGACAATTTGATTGTGAGATCCCACATCGCCCAGGGGAGTGGATCTTGTGAGTCTTATATGTATATTCTTATCTCTACCTAGCGCGAGGCCTTTTGGAAGCTCACTAGCTTCGGGTTCCATTGGAACTCCGAAGTTAAGCGAGTAGCGCGCGAGAGCACTCCCATGATGGGTGACCCACTGGAAAGTTCTCGTGTGAGTTCCCAGAAACAAAACCATGAGGGCGTGATCGGGGCCCAAAGCGGACAATATCGTGCTACGGCGAAGTCGTGCCTGGGAAATGGTCCTCCCGGGCCGGGATATGACAATTTGGTATCAGAGCCTAACCCTGGTGCACGTGTGTACCGACGAGGATGTCGAGCCCCTAAGGGGGGATGGATTGTGAGATCCCACATCGCCCAGTGGAGTGGATCATGTGAGCCTTATATGTATATTCTCATCTCTACCTAGCGCGAGGCTTTTTGGAAGTTCACTGGCTTCGAGTTCCATTGGAACTCCGAAGTTAAGCGAGTAGCACGCGAGAGCACTCCCATGAAAGGTGACCCACTGGGAAGTTCTCGTGTGAGTTCCCAGAAACAAAACCGTGAGGGCATGGTCGGGGCCCAAAACGGACAATATCGTGTTACGGTGGAAGCGTGTTCAGGAAGTGATCGAGCCTGGGACGGGATGTGACATGTAACCTCTTTCTACACCTAACTTAAATTTAAATTGTTAATTATCTATATTACCCTATTTCATAATTACTATTAAGTACAAAAAGAAATAAATAGTAAAACTCAAATTTATCAACAAACCCAAGACGTTCGAACCAAGCCAAAACATGGATGAACAACTGCTAATTGAGGAGGAGGAAGAACAAACACCCTTACCGCAGCCTATCCTAACTCCACCACCCTTGCCGCAAACCCCTAGTGCTTCTGAGCCATCCAATCAAGGTAAGTTCGGTTCAAATTCGGTTCAATCTAATGTTATTCCTCCAAATGTACCCTTCCCTCACATGTTTTTGATTCCAACGAATGAAGAAAGTGAAAAAGACATCGTGGAAGCCTTCCCAAAGATGCAAAATCATACCCAAATTCTTGATACACCACAACAAGTCCCAGATTGTGTTGAACTGTTCGAAGAGAATTGTACATCAAGAAGAATGATTCAAGAGCAAGAAGTGGCTGGAGCATATGTAGAATGCATCAATGAGGATGTACATGAGACAACAAAGCCCAAAGAAGTTGAGTTTGATGACATGGGACAAGTCACAACCATCATAGTAAATATGGCCCAAGTTCAAAGTCCTTGAAACTTTCAAATAAGTGGTGTTCGTCCTTGAGTTCTTGTCGGAGCAAACAAGTAAGCCATCTTCTCCAATTTCAATTTTGTTTTCTACTAATAGGTTGTTGATGATTCAGGCACCCGCACTAGAATTTAAACCATTGCCGGATCATTTCAAGTATCACCTTCCCTTCAAAGATAAATTCCTTGTCGTGGCCTCCAATGCAGCTTAATTGGAGGTATCGTCCGGCTGCACGACGTTAAAGCAAGCGCTTCTTGGGAGGCAACCCATGCATTCAACTAAGGAACAATAGAATTTTTGCTCCACAATCAGATTTGCGTTCCTAAACCCTTATCTTTACTGCATTTATTTTGCCTTGCTTAGTTTGTTGTTTGTTTGTTTGCTTTCTGTGAGTTTATGCTTGAAACATTAAGGACAATGTTTGATTTAAGTGTGGGGGGGTAACAAAGTGTTTTTGATGCAAATTCATGGGATTTTATCACCCATTACTTCTAAAGTTGTTTCTCATTGTTTTTAAGCTGTTTTGGAGTGTTTTTGTGTGTTTTGAAGTAACAATCCGAAAATTTGAAAAAAAAATTTGAAAAACAGTTTGAAAAATACCAAAAATAGTTGTTTTTTGTTTGTGTCTTAGGCACCTTCCAACACAATGATGAGGATTTGGTTTTTAATTACATGACTGTTAACGAAAGTTACGAACATGGATTGAAGTTTGATATGCTCTTGGTTTATGCTTAGTTGTAGTTGTTGTTTACGAATTCAAATTTGATCACAAAAGGATAAAATCAGTTTTTGTAACATGTTTGAAGGAAGGAACTCAAACTAACGCTACATCCCTGTGAGACTTGAGCCTAAATTTCTTTTGGAGAGTTATTAATCTGATTTCTTGTTTTCTAAAGTCGTTGCATAGTCTCATTATTCTTTGCTTGGTTGCTACTTAGAATGTGTTTTCATCATTATAGATCCAAGTGCTAGAACTCATATCTATTTCATTCAAAGCATGACATTGAATTGTATAACACATATCAAGATGAAGTTGTTTAGTGAGCCACAGCCAAATAGCCGTACCCTTCTACTTCATATGTTTTGTAGGTTTAACCCTGTTTGAGCCTTGTTTAGCCTATGTTATTTGTTAACCACATTAACCTCACCGAGCCTAGTGTAGGAATGTTCATACCCTTGTTCTTAAAGGATAGTGAAGCGACTTAGAATGAATTCCTTTTGATCTACATTATGTAGAAAATCAAGTGTGGGAGAAGGATTGTTTGTTTTTAAGCTCATTTGCACGTTTTATGTCTCAAAAGTAAAGAAAAAGATGAGAAAATTGTATGCAAAAGAAAAGAAAAAGAAAAAGTTATGAAAAGAATGAAAAAGAGTTTGAAAATAAGAAAGAATGAGTTTAAGAGTGTTGATTGTTGAAGGAAGGGTCCAAAACATTGAATCTGGCCCTGAAATGTGTAAATCTCCCATTTTTGTTCAAAGTTAAATTTCTGCATTCAAAAGTGAATTCTAAGTGTTGACTTCATTGCTTTGTTTGCTATTTCTTTAAGAACTCTTGTTTATCCTTAACCTTTCTTTGTTAGCCAAATACCTTAGCCCCGTTTCAACCCTTAGACTTCAATCTTGAGTGTTATGTGTTTCAATATGTGGAGCTTATAATTGGTATAAGCATATGGAATCACTGGTTATTGCATCTAAGTAGTAGCATTCCGTTCATGAGATCATATACATGTTGGGTTAATAATTCCAGAAAAAATGCTTTATTCGTTACAACATATGTGAGTACTAGTTTTCCTGTTTACATAAATCTTCTCACATATACCTAGTGTAGGGAGTGTAGTTAGAAAATATGAGTGAAAATTGAGTGCATATCTAGTAAGGAATTGTGTGAATTCTCTAAGGCATGTTACTACATTCAAAATGTTGTTTTAATTGATTGAATACGAACTAGTGAATGATGACTGTGATTAAGTATGAGTTTAAGTGTAAGGATGACCAAAATCTGTGCAAGTGATGATTTTTAATATGTCATGTGCATTGGAAATCCCTAAGGCAAATGTTGGAAGATTTAGATTGTGTTTTGTTTCTTTTGTTTTGCTCGAGGACTAGCAAAAGCTAAGTGTGGGGGTATTTGATAGGAGCATATTTATGCGACTTAGTTAACTTATTTCCTTGCATTTAGGCTGTTAGTTCTTAGTTATTTTAGTATTTTAAGCTATTTTCGTGTGTTTATAGGTCCAAAAAGCTAAAGGAGCAAGAAAGTGCATTTTGGAGCAGTTTTGGGCACTAAATGGATTGCACATGCTTGGAGCTAAGTGGATAGACGAAATTGAAGATCAAATGAGCTTAGGATTGAATGAAGATGTTAAGAATTGGATTCAAGACAAATGAAGAATGAAGAGTTCAGAATTATAAGCCAAAGTTTCTAAAGTTGGAAGTTTCTATTCTTTGAGGTTTCCATTCTTGAAAGTTTCTATTCTTGGCTTGGAAGTTTCCTAATCCTTCCTCACCTATGTTCTAGCCACAAAAGGATTCCAAAATATGTTAGGGCACTTAATTGGTTGTTCTAGAAGCCTAAACTTACCTTAAAAGTCCAAGCTGCACCCCCTATTCCTTTCCCATTCCTTGCCGTGCAAGGGAGGCTTTTCTTTCCTGTTTTCTGAACCAAATCACATTCCCTTTCTTCCAAAATCTGCCACATAATTGCCTTTCCTTTTCTCTCTAGGTCCTGCGCAACCATACCTTTCCTTTTCTTCAAATCTGCTAAGTATCTCCCTTCCTGATTTCCTTAACTTTTGTTAACCTTTTCTTGGGGATTTGGAAAGTTAAAACCTTCCCTAAAAATACATTAAAGTCGTGGCCCTCCCTTGCTCTATAAATAACTTAATCTGCCGCAGCCTTAGGGGGATCCCTGACCATTCAACACATTCTCTGCATCTATTCCATCCACCTATCTACATATCCATCCTCTACCACCCATCACCACCCATTCTACACACCCTAACCCTTGTGCCACAACAAAGAAGGAATAAGGAGAGCCCTTGGACGTGCTTGTCATTCGAGTTAGGATTGCTGGAACGTTTTTAGGTGTAATCTTTCTTTTGTTTTCAATGTTTAAGTTTATTTATCTTTGTTTTGTGAACATGAGGAACTAAACCCCTTTTGGCTCGAGGGAATTTCAAAGCCATGAATATATTTGCAATATGAATTAATTACTTTCAGTTGTGATTTCATAAATTGTGAATGCAATTTGCTTAATTGTTTGATTCAGAACTTATTCTTGTATGTTGATTAAGGATGCATACTTAGTTTGCATGCATGAATTTGATGCTAGAATATAAGGGAGTTTCACCTAATCGTTATGAACTTATATTCACAAGTAGTAATGGTTGCTAGTCACGATCATGTTAAGTAGATTCCTGGCAGGAGTATCATGCGCTGTTATAGTTACGAATGCATTGTCAATGCTTATGATTTTCATAGAGTTTAATGATCTTTGATTGTATCTCTATTATGCGCTTTCATGTATGGAACTTTTGAAGAATAATTTGATTGCGATGCGCTATTTCCGTCCAATTCAATGACATAAGGAAAATCTGAGGGTTAATTTAAGCGTACCTAATTAATCTGGGGTGTTGCGGTTCATGGTTTATTGAAAGAACAACTGAAAATTGATTTGTATGCAAGTGTGTCATGTGTGGAGAAAAACCTTATAGCTAGCCCATCATCCATCCAATTTACCAAATTCGTCTAAATCTGTCTAAGTCTTTAGTTTACTTGTTTACTTTAAATTCGTCAAAACCCAATCCCCCTTTAATTAAGTGTGTTAGATTAGTTAGAATCTGTCCAAACTTGTGTCTTTTAGTGTTTTGAGTCAAGTAAAGTTAGGAATTCGTCCAATTTCTCCCTAGTGTCTGTTTTGAGTCTTTTTTGTTGTTTTAAGCTATTTTGAGAATTTTAAGTTTGTTTTGAGTCTTGTTAAGTGTTTTTAAGTTTGTTTTTGTGTTTTTAAGTTTGTTTTTGTGTTTTAAAGCCAGTTTTGCATAGATTAGCAATCCCTCCTAATCCCCTGTCTAGAACGATCCCTACTTGCATCTTTACTACAATTGTCAACAAGAGGGTTTAATTTGTGTGCTGTTTTACATCGCAAACAAAATCGTGAGGGCGTGATTGGGGCCCAAAACGGACAATATCGTGCTACGGTGGAGGCGTGCTCGGGAAGTGGTCGAGCCCGGGCCGGGATGTGACATGTAACCTCTTTCTACACCTAACTTAAATTTAAATTGTTAATTATCTATATTACCCTATTTCATAATTACTATTAAGTACAAAAAGAAATAAATAATAAAACTCAAATTTATCAATAAATCCATTAAACCTTACCATCAGTTCTTGTTTATCCTACGTTTATTCTGGCTAAAACCCTAATAGGTCTTGTAGAGAAAAACAAGCTTTTTTATTGATGGATGATGATTTTGAAGTTTTGAATCTTTCAAATAAAGTATGACTCAATTTATGAATATTTTGTTCGTTTGATTTCAAATTTTTTTAAAGTTTAGAAGACAAGTATTTGGGTTTCAATCTTTTTCATCAATTCCGAATAGTTTGTTAAACTTTCTGCAACTGGAAAATTCTAAGGAAAAACTTCTTACCAATGTTATTAGATTATAAACTTCCTTGCTTGTTGATAAATATAAGGGAATGAATTGTTTGATTTGTTGCTTATGCACATTAGTAGAAAGAAAAAAAAGGCAAATGTCTGGATTTGGTAGTAGAAAGAAAAAAAAATAGCCATGGAAATGCTAGTGAGAAGAGGGGGGGTGGAGGAAGGATGCCTCTTTAAAAAAAAAATTTAATTACATGTTATTTTATAAAGTGAATGGATGTAAAGATAACTTAACATTTTGAATTGGATTTGAGATGATAGTTTAGGTAATAAATTTGGGTTTAAAGAGGGATTAATTATTTAATAAAAAATAATATAGATAAAAAAAAGTAAATTAGATGTGGAATGAGATGGGTTCAAATAAAATTTCTTTTTCCATAATTGCTTTCCGCTCAGTAAAACGCAATCCGGTGCCCACGGTTTCGATGTGGGGGACTCATGAACGCTCTTGTGTCGTTAAGAGGCTCGAAAAAGCGAAAACGACATCACACGCACCGGACTACAATCCACTGCGACGCGCTCACAACTCCATATCGCGTGGATCTCCCTGCCAGGCCGGCCTTTAATTTGAAATAAAAGTTCGAAATCGCGGGCAACTTCAATCGGACGGCTTAAACGCCATCATTCGTCAACAGAGAGAAATTTTGAAAAGGAAAAAAATAAGAGAGAAAATAATTTCTGCCGTCTAAATAAAGCCAAACCAGCAACAGTGCGTCATACTCTCTCTCTCTCTCTCCTCGATTGGGCTCTCTCTCTCTCTCTCTCTTGCTCAACACTATGGTTACAATCCCTTTCTGTCAACAAAATTAGGTTTTGTATTTCGAATTGCTTTTTCAAAAATTCTGAATCCCGATCTGCCCCTGCACGCTCTGCATTTGCATCTGCATTTGTGCTGATCAGATTCGTAGGGCACGGCGATTTTTCCATTTTTTGATTTGATAAATGTCGGAGGAGGAGAAATTGCTCAAGGAGGCGAAGAAACTGCCGTGGGACGATCGGCTCTTCCACAAGAACTGGAAGGTGAGGAACGAGGCCAACATTGACTTGGCCGCTCTCTGCGACTCCATCGCCGATCCCAAAGACTCTCGCCTTCGTGAATTTGGTAAGAAATTGCACCTAGGGATAGTGAGTTTTGTGTGTTTTTAATTTTGTTTAATTTTTGGTTACTGGTTGTGAATTGTGATCAATCTTCCTCTGCATTTGCATTTTGGCGTGGTTATAATTTAGTTTTTGTGGGTGTTGTTGTTTTTGGTTAGGTCCGCTTTTTAGGAAGACTCTGGCGGATTCCAATTCGCCCGTGCAAGAGAAGGCGCTCGATTCATTGATTGCATTTTTACGAGCTGCGGATGCTGATGCCGGAAGGTTTAGTTTATCCTAATTGTTTTTTGAACTTGTTTTGTTACAAGCCTTTGATCGAATTGCTAATTTTAAAGTTTGTGCGCTGCAGATATGCCAAGGAAGTTTGTGATGCCATTGTGGCCAAATGCCTCACTGGTAGGCCGAAGACGGTGGAAAAGGCTCAAGCCGCATTTATGCTTTGGGTTGAATTGGAGGCCGTGGACGCTTTCTTGGTAAGTTATGTTTTTTGGTTTGTTTGTTTACATGGTAATTTGCTCCAATGTAGACTAGAGTGCTTTTTTTTTAATCGCGATAGTTTTCAAGTGAACTCTGATATAGAGCTCGTTTGGATGTGCTTTTAAAATGACTGAAAGCGCTTTTGGTGAAAATGTTTTTGGAACCAATCCTTAGTAAAAATGCAAGTAAATCCTGGAAAAGCACTTAAAGTGCTTCCCAGAAGAAGCACATAACTGGTGCTACTTGTAGAAAGCACTTAAAGTGCTTTTGGAACCCAAAAATATTTTCTCTAAAAGCGCTTTCAGCCATTTTAAAAGCACATCCAAACGAGCCCATAATGTAGTATTAGTAGCAGTTGAAGTAAATTGTGAAGTGTTGGTGGCTGTTTCCGTTTGATTAGTCCCAGTAGTTATTTCTTAGTTTTGGTCTTGGCATGAAGGACTTGTTAAATATAGACATATGAGCTAAATGTGAAGATTTAAATTTGGCAGCAGAGGGCATTCTACATGTAATAGAATGAGGCCATTGCTATTTCGCTTTACTCCTGGTTCGTATGTAGGCATACATGGACTTTTGGTGAGAGAAAGGAAGGGAGAGAGGGAGGGTGTCTTGTTGGGTTGGAGCCATGTTATGTAAATTAAGTCTGGCGTCTATATACCAGAGTTAGCTGTTTCTTTGGTGTTTACAACAATTGAAAAGAAGTGGGAAAAGAGTGATGGAAGGCAACTACATGAAATGGAAGTAGGTTAGGATTAGTGCCGTTGGTTTATAACTATTTTGTTTATTTCTGTCTGCTGTGTTTGATGAAGAATGTTGTTGACCTTTACAATGGTTTGGTTTATTGTAGGATGCTATGGAGAAGGCAATAAAAAACAAAGTTTCCAAAGCTGTTGTGCCTGCAATTGATGTCATGTTTCAGGCCTTAAGGTTTTCCACAGAGATTTCTTTTCTGAAAACTAGTTATGTATTGTTCTACTTGTTTTTCTAACTGGTTTATAATATTACTCGCTGTAATAGTGAATTTGGCACAAAAGTTGTTTCTCCGAAAAGGATTTTGAAGATGCTCCCTGAACTATTTGACCATCAAGATCAAAATGTTCGTGCATGTTCCAAAGGGCTTACTCTTGAGCTTTGCCGTTGGATAGGAAAAGACCCTGTTAAATCAATATTGTTTGAGAAGATGAGGGATACAATGGTATGATAAATATTTGTATATGTTGCAAGTAACTTTCTGTTCATTTTTTCTTGGCAAAACGAATAACTCTATTGCCCCCTTTTTTCATTGAAGAAAAAAGAGTTGGAGGCTGAGCTTGTAAATGTTACAGGGATAGCGAGGCCATCTCGCAAAATCAGGTGAAAAGTCTGCTGTTAAATGTGTTTTAAACTGTAGGCAGGACACATGTATGTGGCTATAACTTATACTGGATTATCTTAATTATATTTATTAGATCGGAGCAAGACAAGGAGCCAGAAAAGGAAGCTGTTTCTGAAGTAGTTGGTCCTAGTCCTTCAGAGGAATCTGCAGCAGATGGTATCTGATTGACTCTTGGGACTTCTCGATGCTTTTCCGTTTCGCAAATGATATTTGAGTAGATTATGTAGATCTTGTTGCTGTGAGAGAAAGTAATTTTATCTGTTAGGCTTTAGACATTGCAGTGCCACTATTTTATCATTTATGCTTACATATTTTTTATCAATCTTTTCTGAATGTATCTTAAAAACACATTTAACAGCAGTGCCACTATTTATCTCTTATGCTTACATATGTTAGGCTGTAGACATTGCTGTGCCAGTATTTATCTCTGATGCTTACATATTTTGTCAATCTTATCTGAATTTTATATGTGATTGTCAGCTCCTCAGGAAATAGATGAATATGAGCTTGTTGATCCTGTTGATATATTTACTCCTCTGGAGAAGTCTGGATTTTGGGACGGAGTGGTCAGTGTTATCCCTCTATCTTAAAATGCAGTTTTTTGGTTTCTTAATGAATGTGAATTACTTGTTTCCATAGTGGATGTGGATTTGATATTACATTCATCAGAAAAGGTGATCTTATACACAGTTTATCCTTTTAAGTTATGCATGCTTTGTTCTCGCTGCTTATTGCTGTCAATATTTTCACTGTGTTCTAGAAAGCTACAAAGTGGTCAGAACGAAAGGAGGCTGTTGCAGAGTTAACCAAGCTTGCTTCAACTAAAAGAATTGCCCCCGGCGATTTTACAGAAATCTGTCGGACATTAAAGAAGGTATTTTTATGTATTTTAGTTGAAACAAGTATTTTTGTGCTCACTTCAACATTGTTCTCTGTCCAATTCATTTCTCTCAATGAACTATATTTCTCCTGCAGCTTATAACAGATGTGAACATAGCTGTTGCAGTTGAAGCTATTCAAGCTATTGGTAATCTTGCTAAGGGTCTAAGAACTCATTTTTCTGGGAGTTCACGATTTCTATTGCCAGGTTTACTTGTAAGTTTATTGCTATACCCTTTTGAAGGTTCATTGTTATTTTAATGTTGGAACTGTGTTCTAAAACAATCTATGTATGAGGTATCCCAGAGCAAGTTACTTCTGCTGCCATGACTATTGTCTATATTTGATTATTTTTCAGTTTTAAGTAAAGCTTTGCATTTGAAGTAGTTGTTTATATTTTTCTCTCTTGATTTGCCATGCCTGGTTTGATGTTTCGAAGTGGAAAGTTTTATTCTGCATGTAGGCATGCTCCATTACCTTTCCTTCTGATGGTTTTGGGCAAACAATCTTTCTTCTTGATTAATTTATTTCACTGAGGCTATGTTTGGACAAAGGATTTGCAATTACAAAGGGGTTTTGGATAAATTTGTTAGAAATGAACTAATAAACATTAGATAGAGAGATTTAGACTGCACTGCATGAGGGTTTAGCTACGTTGGGATGAGGGATTCCCAAGTACCAAGGGGTTTTGGATAAATACATTACAAAAGACTTAATCAAGGGATTTACAAATAACTTCTTTCAAGTACTCTTTTGGAAATCCCTTTTGCATTGTTTCTACAAACACTGCAAATCCCTTGGTACTTGCAAATCTCTCCTCCAAACACAACCTGAGGATTTAGCTTATGAAGTTTATTTTTACACTACATCATCTATAATGATTCGAAGAGATTTATGATTCAATACTTATCTTTCCTTTTTGTTTTGCATAGGAAAAATTGAAAGAAAAAAAGCCAACTATGACTGAGGCACTCTCACAAGCTCTTCAAGCAATGCATACTGCTGGCTGCTTAAATCTCATTGACATTGTTGAAGGCAGGTTTTCTGTTTTAGTCAGTAATTTATGCATCATTTCACTCTGTGAATTTTGTTTGTATGCACTGACGTCATCTATCGTTTCTTGGTATTGATTATTGTCTTATTTTACTGTTTATGTGAGGGCAAGATGTAATTCTCTGGTTAGGCAGTTTTTGACGTTAATGTTTGATGAATGCTTTTTATTGTAGATATTAAGACAGCAGTAAAAAATAAAGTACCACTTGTGCGTTCATTGACTTTGAACTGGGTGACATTTTGTATTGAAACAAGCAACAAGGCTGTTGTTTTAAAGTTACACAAGGATTACGTTCCTATATTAATGGAGGTCAGTGTATACTTGCCTTGATGTATACTGTTTTTTTTTTTCTTTTCTTGTTTTTCGTTCAAATATTTTTGTAATGTTTTATAATATGAATATTATGTGCTCAATGCTTCCAAATATGTACAAAAAAAAGGTAAGAAAAAACTGTATTTATTGCATGGGGGTTGAAAGTTCACGTCTTTTTTATTTGTTTGGTCAGTTTTAATAGCTAATCCAGAACAGTCCTCAAAACCAATCCTATGGGATACATTATTAAATATAAGAATGAGTATAGTTGCAAACCTATTAGAACAACAATTTTGTTTAGCAGGGTTTAAACTATGTTTTGCTATTTTTACTTTCAATTTTGTAATTGCATGCAATGGCTGAAACAAAACAATCTGGACCTTGTAGTGCCTCAACGATGGAACCCCAGACGTGAGGGATGCATCCTTTTCAGCTTTGGCAGCAATAGCTAAGGTAGTATGTTCAATGCAGTAAACTGGTTTAAGGTTTGTGTCTTAGGCTTGGATAGTAAATACTGACATATTAATTTCATGTCTCCCATGTCCATTTTCTTTAGATGGTTGGTATGAGGCCCTTGGAAAGGTCACTTGAGAAACTTGATGATGTCAGAAGAAAGAAGCTCTCTGAAATGATTATGGGTTCTGAAGGTGGTGCATCCACTACTGCGAGCTCAGGTTCATTTTCCTTTTTGGCGCTTCTAATGACTGCTTCTCTTTGAGTATTCAAAATTTTTTAATTTCTCACTTTGCTCTACACCTCATGATATGCCAACTGCAGCCCAAAGCTCTGGTGTGACTACACCCTCTTTGGAGGTAGGTTCCTTCTTGTGTTTCAGTTTAGGGTTTACATTACACACTACAGATTGGTTGTTACAATCCCTTCTATTGTCCTATTGTCATTTTGCTCATATAAATAGATATCATCCTGTTACATATTTTGCATTGTTAGATTACCATTCTGGATACCAGACTATCTTTGATCGTAAAGGTTTTTATGTTGACTAAATTGTATGCAGACTACAGACAGTTCATTTGTTCGAAGGTCAGCTGCAAGCATGCTTAGTGGGAAGAGGCCTGTTCAGGCAGCTGTGAGTTCATTTTAGCTCTAAATTTTTAATCTGTGGTTACCTTTTTTGAAATTATTTTGGATTTATTATCATCATGTTTCATGGTTGACACATTGATATTGTCATTAGCCTGCAAAACAAAAAGGGGGATCTGTTAAATCGGGTGGCAGTAAGAAAGGAGATGCAACTGTGCAGTCAAAAGCTTCTAAGTTAATTGAAATACCTGAAGATGTTGAGGTACTTAATTTTTGGCTAATATGCTCTTTGGTTATTTTCCTTGTAACATTATTAAAGATGTTTTCTTTACTGCACCTTTGGTTGTGAAATGTTACAGCCAGGTGATATGAGTCTTGAAGAGATTGAAAGCAGATTAGGTTCTCTTATACAAGAAGATACTGTCTCTCAATTAAAGAGTAGTGCATGGAAAGAACGGCTTGAAGGTTGGTGATGATGCTTATTCATCAATATTAATGATTATGACATTAAAAGCTTATGCCTCATGTTTCTGAAAAATTTCATCCATAGATATGGTTATATTTACACAAATATTTATTTTAAGCCATCATTGATTGTTTAAGATCTGCTCATGGGTGCATTGTGAATATTTGCATGTAAAAATGTATAGTATGTATTCCTAGTATTAGATTGAGTAATATTTTGACCTTCTAACAATTTCTTCTGCTGGTATGAATTGACATCACGATCAAGGTACCAAAGCTATGCGGTTTTCCCATTTTAGCTTTTTGTAGTATTATTATGCTGATGAGTTGTATTGCTAGTAGGAAAACTACCATGACCGGTACCAATGGCTCAAATATTTTTTTGTTTAGATTTTTCTTCATTGATGCTAGGACGATTTCCTTTTGAGCAGCATAAATTGATAGGATACTTTATAAGTTTATATTCAGACATCTCATGAATTTTTTTTTCCCATTGTGTTGTATGTATATTTAGTAGTTTCTTCAATGGTAAACTACTTTTTTTTTCTCTGTTCTGTTGTTGATTAATGTGTTTGCCTTTTGTCTTTGTTGGTCAATTGACGCGGTTGATATGCCCATGTTTTGCATACAATATTCTGGTTGAATGTTTTATATTCGATTTTGTTGCAGCCATATCCTCATTTAAACAGCAAGTCGAAGGTTTACAGGACATTGACCGTTCAATTGAGATGTTAGTTCGTTTACTCTGTGCTGTCCCTGGTTGGAGTGAAAAAAATGTTCAGGTATTTATGCTTTGAATATTTTGTTAGGCAGGTTTAATAAGATCTTGCTTGCTTTTCTCACTTATTAGTGTTTCGGTGTAAAATTTATTAAGACGCGTATTTTGAGTAATGCAGGTTCAGCAACAGGTTATTGAAGTTATTACCTATATGGCGTCCACTGCAAAGAAGTTTCCTAAGAAATGTGTAGTACTTTGTCTTCTGGGTGAGTTTTTATTTTAATTTAGATCAGACATCAGGATTGGAGCTTGGCTTGTTCTGTCTCTCTTCAGGTTGTTGCTGTGGATGAACATATATGGTTGTCAAATGTAGCTTCTAATGGTGTTATGCACTTTGACAGGTATTAGTGAACGGGTTGCAGATATCAAGACCCGGACTCATGCCATGAAGTGCCTCACTGCTTTATCTGAAGCCATAGGTCCAGGATTAATTTTTGAAAGAGTAAGTTTAGATGTGATTCTTCTACTAGCCATCATTTTTCTGGATGCCTTCTGTTTTTCCTGAAAGCAAGGATGCTTAATCTTATACCCATGAGCATGCACTGTATGTTGCTCATTCTCCAATGATTGATTGGTATTTCTGCTTATTGTAGCTTTACAAAATTATGAAAGAGCACAAGAACCCTAAGGTTCTCAGCGAGGGAGTATTGTGGATGGTTTCAGCAGTTGAAGACTTTGGTGTCGCACATGTGAAGCTTAAGGTTTTTGGATTCTATTCTGATTTAGCCAATTTTTTTTTCTTTCATCTGTTCCAGTCATCAATTAGTACCTAGTAATTTACTTAAAGAGGATAATATGTTTTACAGGATTTGATTGATTTTTGTAAAGAAACTGGACTGCAGTCCAGTGCTGCTGCCACTAGGAACTCTACTATTAAGCTTTTGGGTGCTATACATAAATTTGTTGGTCCAGGTGACTAGTCTTTTTAGTTTGGATGCTCCATACCTCATCTTCATTTCGGCACTTCTAAGATTATCTCTATGTTTCAGATATTAAAGTGTTTCTTACTGATGTTAAACCTGCACTACTCAGTGCACTGGACGCAGAGTATGAAAAGAATCCATTTGAGGTATTCCTTATGATAGTCAAAGTTTGCATACATCAGTCTTTCTTGTTTATTGGCAACTCATGTCTTGTATTATTTTCCAGGGTGCTTCTGTGGTTCTGAAGAGAAGTGTTAGGGCAACGGAATCTACTTCATCTGTCTCTGTTGGCGGGTTAGATGGCCTTCCACGTGAAGATATTAGTGGAAAGGTCACCCCTGCGCTGCTGAAGAGTTTGGAGAGTCCTGATTGGAAGGTCTTGTTTTCGAATTATGTTATGTCTGTATGCTGTTTTTAATGGTTGTTTTAAGAAAGTTGTCATTTGTTAGAAGCTATATTGAGTGGGTTATTTTTCCATCTTCCAGGTTCGCTTGGAGTCAATAGAAGCTGTCAATAAAATTTTAGAAGAAGCTAATAAGCGCATCCAGCCAACTGGAACTGGTACAATCAATATATTTATTGTTACCTACAGAATAGTCGCCATTCAATTTCTTGATAACGTGTTTATTGTTTGACTGCCAGCGGAGTTGTTTGGTGCCTTAAGGGGGCGCTTATATGATAGCAACAAGAACTTGGTCGCTGCAACCTTAACGGTTGTTGGTAATGTTGCATCTGCAATGGGCGCACCAGTTGAAAAGTTCAGCAAGGTTTGTTTGTATCCAAATTGACAACTATTTATATGAAGTATCAGTTTTATTGTTTTTAATACAGTTGAACTTTTGCATGAATTTCAGGGCATTCTGTCGGATGTTTTGAAATGTCTAGGAGACAATAAGAAGCATATGAGAGAATGCACTTTAACTGCTTTAGACTCATGGCTCTCCGCTGTTCATCTTGATAAAATGGTGACTGTCTTTTATCTCTATTTGTGATTTGAAATTTGAGTCTCATGTCAAGTAGTGTAACAGTATGTTGTTGTAGGTTCCTTATATTACAGCAGCTATATCAGACACCAAGCTTGGTGCAGAAGGGCGGAAAGATCTTTTCGAGTGGTTGACAAGACAGCTTTCTGGGTTAAGTGATTTCTCTGATGCTGCTCATCTTCTGAAACCAGCTTCCTCTGCTTTGACGGTAAATTGTAATTGATTATCATAAGAAATTCTTGTCTTATTTATTTTAACCCTGTCCATCCATCAAAGCACACATTGAAAAATTTTTACAATGATGTAAAAAGTTTAAGTAACAGACACTCTGTGGCACGGACACACAAATGTGTATGTATATATGCTAGTACACACATATACGCTTAAGTTTAGTCATATATTACTCGCTTCTGAAATGACTTGGATGTATGGAATCTTTTATAGGATAAAGCCTCAGATGTTCGTAAAGCAGCAG
Source organism: Heteromeles arbutifolia (assembly GCA_024362995.1). Classification (NCBI taxonomy): domain Eukaryota; kingdom Viridiplantae; phylum Streptophyta; class Magnoliopsida; order Rosales; family Rosaceae; genus Heteromeles; species Heteromeles arbutifolia. Next base: position 35,085,054 of record JANCRC010000009.1, on the reverse strand, counting down.
AGACATGCATTTCTGAAATTTTGAGAGTTAGTGGGCATGAAACGGTAAGCGTGCTAGACAACTATGGTTAACCTTTTTTTTTATTCCTTTTCACATTTCGATTCATTGATATCTTCTCATTTATTTGTTTATATTACTGGTTTAGGTTGAGAAGATTTTGAGAGATATTCATGGGCCAAGTTTAGCTCTTGTTGAACGATTGAAGCCTCGTAGATCTTTTCAAGGTGTGTTTGTCAAATTCTTAGCTCTGGTGTTTTTGCTTGTAATGCATTAAACTAATAACTAATTTGAATGGTTTCCTCTTAGAATCTTATGAGTCGGCCAAAGCAATACCGACGGCCCCAACTTCCAAAAGCATTTCAAAGGCTGGAAAGTCTGCTTCCAATGGAGTTTTGAAGCATGGAGCCAAAGCTGCTTCAGTACGTCCCTCCGGTGTAGTTGATAACATTTTTTTTTTTTAGATGTTATGATCATATTAATTGATTGTCCTTTTGAATTGCAAAGAGGACCATTCCCACGAAGGGATCAAATTCAATGCTGTCCGTCCAAGATATAGCTGTCCAGTCACAGGCCTTGATAAATGTTAAAGATTCAATTAAGGTACATATGACAATAACATGGAATTTGAACTTGTGTACTAATCTTGAGTCTACTGATGAATGGGTATTTGAACTGCAGGAGGATAGAGAGCGATTGGTAGCTAAAAAGTTTAAGTTTGAAGAGCCACGGATAGAACAGATTCAAGATCTTGAGGTTTGTACTTGTACAGATTTTACAGAACAATTCCTTGTGTTTTCCATTGTCATTGCATTTATGAAAAGTTTTTTACTCGTGCATTACATGCAGAATGATATGACGAAGTACTTTAGAGAGGATGTTCATAGGCGGCTTCTTTCTACAGATTTTAAGAAGCAAGTTGATGGGCTTGAGATACTACAGAAGGTATATTTCTGCTATTCCTAATATCTGTATTTGTATCGAATATGCCTGCTTAGTTTGACCAATGTTCTTGTGTATGCATTCCAGGCGCTTCCAACCATTAAAAAGGAAATTATTGAAGTATTGGATATACTGCTGAGGTGGTTTGTTTTACAATTTTGTAAATCAAACACAACATGCCTGTTAAAGGTGCGGTCTCTTTGTTTTCGTTCACTCTTATTTCCTTGCTTTTTAAGTGTTACGGTTTCCTGGGTGTTTTGTTCTAACCACATATGTTCTGATTTACAGGTGCTGGAATTTCTGCCAGACCTTTTTGATACATTTAAGGACGAGGCGTACATGTTGACTGAATCAGAAGCGGCCATATTTTTTCCATGCTTGATAGAGAAGGTTTCTATTTTTATTGCCACACCTTGGAAAATCTGAATATTTTTGTATTTAGTAGAAGGCTTGAATGGAGTTTCGCTAACGGAAATGCTGAATCTTGTGCTGCAGCTCGGGCATAACATTGAGAAAGTACGAGAAAAAATGCGGGAGTTGACCAAACAAATTGTGCAGGCATATACTGCTGCAAAAAGCTTCCCTTATATTTTGGAGGGATTGCGTTCTAAGAACAACCGTACTCGAATTGAGTGTGCTGATCTTGTTGGATATTTGATTGATCACCACGTAGCTGAGGTAAGCCTGTGCATACTTGTATGTTTTAGATAAAATCGTGTATACAGTACATTATACTTAATTGTGTTACAGGATACTTACGTCTACTTCTTTCTGACAGATTAGTGGACAACTAAAGTCTTTGCAAATTGTTGCGAGCTTGACAGGAGAAAGAGATGGTGAAATTAGGAAAGCTGCTTTAAATACGCTAGCTACTGGTTATAAGATTCTTGGTATGTCATGATGCCACATAATGAGCTAAAGTTGTTGGCCGTAATTCTAAACTAATGTTTAATATGTGCCCAAGGTTATTTACCAACGTGATAGGTTCTCTCATCAAGCAAACTTTTTATCCTTTCCTTAGGTGACGACATATGGAGATATGTTGGAAAGTTAACAGATGCTCAGAAAAGCATGCTAGATGATCGATTTAAGTGGAAGGTCAGTATATCTTTGTCTCATTAAGTTCATGTATTGTGTGATTTATTTCGTTTTGCGTTAATTAGAATAATTCTTTTCAGGTTCGAGAAATGGAGAATAGGAAGGAAGGAAAGCCTGGCGAAGCTAGGGCTTCTCTGAGGCGTTCTGTCAGGGAAATTGGGTATGTGCTTTTGCTATGACTTTTGCACACTAAGAGAAGATAGAGTAGTTACATAGTTCCGTAAAGAGAACATATAAATCACTTATCTGTTCAGTTAGACTTAAAAATATGGACATAGCAGATTAGGAAGCCTTCGTTTTGGATAGGAAACTTTGACTAAATTGCATGAACTGCTACTGCCGTAAATTATATCGTTAGGTTTTAGGGTTACAAGTAATGGATTAGTTCAGGGTCTGGTCAAAGGGACACATTTGAACTCACTTTTTATCTCATTGGAGTTGAAGACTTTGGATGGTTGAGATTGCATCATCTGAACAGTACATCTATTCTATATTTTCAAGAAAGTTTAATATCTCCTGAAATTTTAAGCACCTCTCTCTCTCTCTCTCTCTCATCCAAATTCCAAAGGAAGTGAAGATTGGCAAATTCATGTGAGATGAGAACCTCAACCTGAGATTTGATGTCATATGTTCTAAATTTTCAGTTTGCTCTTTCAAATCCAATGGCAAATATTACCAAAAAGCAAAAAAGCATTTTAATACTTAACTTTCAATTTTCAAGGGTAAAGTACCCAAAAAAAAAAGAAGAAACTAAAGCATTCTTTACTAGACACGAAAAATCAGTATTCAAATCAACATTCCTAAGATTGCAGGTCTGAAGCTGAATTTGGATATCAGATTGTTTTAATGAAAATTCACTATAAATAATGTTTTTCCAACTTTCCTGAAGTGTTGATGGTTTCTTGTACTCTCTGAAATCGTACCCCAAAATAACTTAAGGTATAAAACTGAGATGAAACGGTTTCAGTTTTGTATTTCCAAGAGACATCAATATTTTTTTTTGAAATTAAATTAGTAAATGAACGTGCAAGTCAGATGCAGTCTTAACCATCTAAAAGTGTTTAAAATGTGTGAAAAAATTTGTCCCATGACCTGACCCCAGTCGATTGCTTCATAGAAGTTGTGTAAACTTAAATCTTTCTATATTTGTCATTAGGCCTGATGTAGCAGAGCAAAGTGGGGAGGTTGCTCAATCTGTTTCTGGTCCAATGCTTTCTAGGTATACACAAAATTTTCAATTTTTTTATATACCTTTATTTTGTACAAATACATCTAGTTTTCCAGTGTAATTATTTCTCTCATTTTGGTGGGATATTTTGATATTTTTCTTCTAGGAGAAACTATGGCCATCCTGAGCCTCACTTGGAGAGGCAACTGATGCCACCCCATGTACTCACTGGTGCCAATGGCCCAACAGACTGGAATGAAGCTTTGGATATCATTTCTTTTGGTTCTCCTGAACAGGTATGCAACTTATCTCGTTTGTTTTCTTTTGGATGTGATAACAATCTCTTTCTTATAATCAAAAGGACGTAGACTCTGGTCAAGGTTGTTTTATCTTAATTTAGTTGCTTCTTTCTTGTGCATATTTCCTTGTAACCACTTTTCACTTTTTCCTTTTGTTTTTTTTTTGTGCTGCAGTCAGTTGAAGGAATGAAAGTAGTGTGTCATGAGTTGGCACAGGCGACTAATGATCCAGAAGGCAGTGCTATGGATGAACTAGTGCGCGATGCAGATAGACTGGTTTCTTGCTTGGCAAATAAGGCAAGTAGAGTAACAGTTCATTGTAGATGTTTCTCCATCTGGACTTGTCATCTTTTAATCAAACCCTAGTGTTTACTGAAATTTCTCCTTTTATTCTTCAAAAAGGTAGCAAAGACTTTTGACTTCAGTTTGACGGGGGCTTCATCTAGGTCTTGTAAATATGTCCTGAACACTCTTATGCAGGTAAACATACCATAAAATTCTTGCCTTAGTTTTCATTCATGCTCATGTGATCTAAATGTACTATGTAAAAGATTATTACCTTTTACGAACTTTTTTCCGAACGTTCTGATATTTTGGACTTCTTTGCAGACATTTCAAAATAAAAGACTTGCTTATGCTGTCAAGGAAAGTACTCTTGACAGTCTAATCACTGAGCTCCTACTGTGGCTTTTGGATGAAAGGGTTCCCCATATGGATGATGGCAGCCAACTCCTGAAAGCCTTGAATGTTTTGATGCTAAAGATTCTGGTTAAGATCTACTTGTTATTGCATTGGTTTCCCCATATTAATTGTTGGTGTTACATCAGTTATAACTATGATTTTTATTCTTGCAGGATAATGCAGATCGGACTTCGTCCTTTGTTGTTCTCATCAACCTCTTACGTCCTTTAGATCCCTCAAGATGGCCATCACCTGCATCCAATGAATCATTTGCTTCCAGAAATCAGAAGTTCTCCGATCTGGTTGTCAAATGTTTAATAAAACTTACAAAGGTATTGCCAAATTCGTGGCCTTCTTTTCAGCTTCTTTTTTCATGAGCCATGTTAGGTGTGACAAAAATAAACCACATGCACATCAGCACAATGTATACATCAAGTATTTTTTTTGTTTGTTGCCATTTCATAATCTTTGTGTTCGATAATCTTTGGGTTTCTCTTAAATCAGCAATTCTCTTCCACAGGTTCTTCAAAGCACAATATATGATGTTGAACTGGACCGTATCCTTCAAAGCATCCATTTATACCTACAAGACTTAGGGATGGAAGAGATTAGGAGAAGGTATTCTTAAAGAGATTCCTGAAATCCCCCGCCTCATCCCGTCCTGGTCATTTTCATGCACTGATATTCTCTCCTGACTTGTGAAAAATAAAATCATTGTAGAGCTGGTGCTGATGACAAACCACTGCGTATGGTGAAGACCGTTCTGCATGAGCTTGTGAAGCTTCGTGGACCTGCAATTAAAGGTCACCTTTCCATGGTTCCTATAGACGTAAAACCGCAACCCATCATTCTTGCCTACATTGATCTTAATCTTGAGGTGATAATTGAATTCTTCAGTCCCGCTTTTATTTATACAGGGACAATGATTTATCCTTAGTTGCCTTTTTTTTGTTACGGCCTGGCAGACTTTAGCTGCGGCAAGGATGCTGACATCAACTGGGTCTGGTGGGCAAACTCATTGGGGTGATTCAGCAGCCAACAATCCTTCATCTGCCACACATTCTGGTGATGCACAGTTAAAGGTATTATTGCAACCTTGTTTATATCTTTATCAATCTTATCGGTAAATTCTTTTGTGATTCCTCCCAATTTCAGTGTTCTGTTTACGAGTCTCTCTGTAAAATGGTCATGTTTTTTTATGCTCATTCTTTGGTTCTGTTTCACTTTCAGCAAGAACTCGCTGCCATATTCAAGAAGATTGGCGACAAGCAAACTTGCAGCATTGGTCTATATGAACTATATCGCATAACCCAACTGTACCCAAGAGTAAGTAATGTGTGTAAATAGCCTTTAGGAGTTATTGATGTGATTTAGGATTTCGCCTCCTGCATGGCAAGCCATTGATTTCTCAGCCCGAATCTTCTGTTTCTGAAGTTTGTAAAACTTATTTCAGGTTGATATATTCTCTCAACTCCAAAATGCTAGCGAGGCTTTCCGGACATATATTAGAGATGGTTTGGCGCAGGTCAGTATCATCATTACCACCGGCAAAATGTTCTTGCTGGCACACATTTAATGATTCCTGAGAAAGTAAATTAGGTTTCATTGCCGCAGAAATAAATTACCATGTTCTTTGTCACAGATGGAGAAGAATGCCGCAGCTGGAAGGACGCCTTCAAGTTTGCCAATGCCAACTCCTCCCCCAGCTACTCTAAATGCTTCTTCACCTGAATTTGCACCCCTGTCCCCTGTACACACGAACTCCTTGGTTGATTCGAAATCATTAAATGTGAAATCCGAACCAACTAGCTTTAATCTACCGCCATCATATACTGAAGAATACAGGCTGAATAATGCCAGAGGTCTCACCGACCAAAGGAATGAGAGATATATTGGAGGTAATTGTATTAATGTTTTTACCGTTTACTCTTCTCCTGCACCTTTGATTCTTTTTCTTCTTTTTTTTGTTATTGACCGCAATGACCTTACACTAGAACTCATCTTGGAAACTACAGTGACCAACGGAACCTTAGATGCGATTAGAGAGAGGATGAAGAGCATGCAGTTGGCCGCAGCTGCTGGGAACCCGGATCAAGAAACCAGGCCGTTAATGTATGTGAATGACAACGTAAACCAGAGCCTCTCCGGTCAGATTCCTCGTGCATCAGAGAACCCACTCCAGAGTGGGGTTCACCCCATGGATGAGAGGGCATTATCCGGACTTCAAGCCCGTATGGAGAGACTAAAAAGTGGGACAATCGAACCCCTTTAAACGGAAGAGTTAACGCGTATAGGAAGCGGATTACTTGTCATGCTCTATTTTCTAGTAAATGGGCTGGGAGGTGGTGCTGTGCAAGTTCAGTTGCGGCTTCGGTACCGGCATCCCATTGCAACCGACGATGTTGTGGCAGAGTTTTGGGAAAGTGTGTGTCTAGCAATTTGGCATTTGTATATTGTAGAACAAGCTTTTAACCGGGGAAATCGTCGTCGCCGCTTTCTTAGATCCTGAAATTTTTGGCCAAGGTTTTATTTTTTAGGGGTTGTAGCACTGTCTGCTTTCGGGCTTGATTTTTTCACTACAATTTGGCAATTTGGCGTTGTATATTATTGTTTCGGAAGCATTTAGTCCTCAACAGCTACGACACCTTCCTTTTTATTTAATACTACAAAGTACATAAAACTTTGCTTATTCCATTTCGATTTTGATGTTTGTTTCAAGTACAACAGATCTTTTTTTATCTTTTTTTTATAGTATCTTTTCAAGTATTTTTAGGTCTTTTTCTACGTCTTTTGCCCTGAGTCATCTGTAGGTCTTTGGTTCATGTATGGAAAATATCTTAATAATAAATAATAACAGGAAACAAAATCGATTTCTAGGTGTCAAAAATCTTCGGACTGTTCTACATTAATATTAGGAAATATGCAGTGCGGTGAGAATGACTTGAAGACAGGCTTATCAAGATTTTGCAAAATTTTGCAAAACCGATTGAAAACGTGGGTTATGGTTGGGCTCCATTTTTTGTTAAAAATGAAAATTTTTATTTTAGCGATATATTTTTCGTGAGCAATAAGGAAAATTTTATAAGGCATTTGAAAGCGAATTTATGATTTATTGAGGAACAAATGTTTAATTAGTAGAATATTTAAGTCGAAAACTACAAAAGTAAGTGAAAAATATAGTAGTGAAAACAAGAAGATTGAGCGATAATATATATAAGAATTTCAAAACAGACTAACTGTGAGTGTTAACCCACGCTTTGTCAAAATGCAAATTTTTTATTTTCGCGAAATATTTCCTGTGAGCATTAAGGAAAACTTTATAAAGCATTTGGAAGCGGATTTACAATTTATTGACCAACAAATATATGTTTAGTAGAATATTTAAGTTGAAATTAAAAAAATAAGTGAAAAATATATTAGTGAGGCCCAGGAACATTGTCAAATGGGGTTCCACATCAAGAATATCAATGGAAAGTCTTACCTTAATTTTCAAAACTTCACAATGAGGCAAAGATGTAAATAAATAGATTGAACTTTGATTTATGTACGAATTAGACAAAACCTACTGATAACCATGAGTTTTAATCCACATTTTTTGTAAAAAATGCAATTTTTTAATTTTTCTCGAAATATTTTCCGCGAGCATTAAGTAAATCTTTACAATGTATTCGGAAACAGATTTACGATTTATTGAGCAACAACTATATATTTAGTCGAATATTTAAGCCAAGAAGTAAAAAAATAAGTGAAAAATATAGAGATGTTAAAATGCATATTAGTGTGTATTTTTAAATTTTCTTTTTAAATTAGAGATGTTAAAATCACCTGTAGGAGAGTCTTAAACAATAAATAACAAAATTTTGTTCCATTAAATAGTCTTTCACCATTTTTTTGCTGACAAAGATGGTTCTATTAATATGTAATTTAGAGTTTTATAGACAAAATAAAGGGTAAAGTGAATAGTACCATAATTGACTTTTTAGTGTAAAAATATGGTTTTCGTTAAAATGAACAATACCGGAAGCTTTCGTTAAAGTTCTCTTTAAATAAAAGAAAATTAACAAAGATGATTCTGTCACGAAGATCATATACTCAGAAAAGCCAGAATATCTCTGGAAAACCCCAAGAAAAAGTGCAGGAGAGAAAGTATCAAGTACGGCATAATTCAGGGTATTTCCCTTTGCTTATGGAACATCGCGCACATTGTGGTATACAACAGTTTTGGTTGATGAAAGACAGTCAAGCTTTGAAGATGGCATAAGAACATACCGGATTTTTTCTCTCACAGTACCTTCAATTGCACAGTTATGGACATTGATTCCCACTGTCATCTCTGCCACCGGCGTGCTAACTCCTGCGTTCCAGACCCTCGACTGCAAAACTGAAACAGAACCAGCTACACCAGAAAGTTCAAATCCTGAAAGAGTTAGAGGGAACATCGAATTTCAAAATGTCACGTTCAAGTACCCTTTAAGACCGGAAGTGACTGTCCTGAACAACTTCAGTTTACAAATCGATGCTGGAAGAAGGGTTGCTTTTGTTGGCCCGAGCGGAGCTGGAAAGTCTTCTGTATTGGCCCTTCTGCTCCGATTTTATGATCCGATGGAAGGAAGAGTACTCATTGACAGAAAGGGTATCAGGGAATATAATTTGAGGTGGCTGAGAAGACAGATATCTGCTACGGGACAGAGGAGGCTTCTGAAGCTGAAAATGTTGCGGTCTCTGAGGAAGCAAACATAGATGAGTTTATGTGTAATTTGCCGGATGGATATGAAACAGTTGTTGGGGAGAAGGGTTGCCAACTTTCATGAGGACAAAAGCAGAGGATAGCCATAGCTAGAACACTGCTAAAGAGGCCTTCAATTCTGCTCCTCGACGAAGCAACCAGCGCCCTTGATGCTGAATCTGAGAAGTCAGTGGTGGCCGCTTTGGCAGCAATAAATTTGAGTAGTCTGTCAAAAACCACACAAATTACAGTTGCAAATAGGCTTTCAACGATAATAAACTCAGACACCATCGTCGTCATGGACAAAGGTGAGATTGTGGAGAGAGGTTCCCACTCAGCCCTGATAACAGCATCAGAGGGAGTTTACTCAAGATTATGTCAGCTGCAGAACTTGGGAGAAGAGTAACACATATACATATATCAAGGGTACTCGAGAAATCTTTACGGCTAATATATGTCTATAGGAGCTTAAAGTACAAGTGTAGTAGTAAGATAGAGGTCGGACAAGGTTAGTGACAATAAATGTTGAGTAAAGAAGGCACAAATGTTGCAGTACATCTTATATATTGATAACGAATAAATTTGTTCTCAAGGGGTACAAGGTACGTTTACAAGAGAATACACTCGCAAACCAAGTGGAGGGCGCAGGTAGTCCTTCCTTCCAAAAATATTAACAAAGTATATGTCTCTGCTCTTGAGCTTCAGCAAGCTTTATTCCTCACCCTTGAAGGTATGTATTACACCGGATTAAGAGCTGGCCAAACATCACAGCTCCCTAGCAGCTGAAGAGTCAGAAGATCTGAATCCCTGACCTCTCTAGCACTCTTGCACATACAAAATCTATTAAGAGTAAAGCATTTCCTCAAAATCAACCCATCATTCGTCAAGATCATTCGTACAGAAGAAGTCAACAAAAAAACTGCAACTGCAATATCTTCAGAAATAAAATTGTCTTCCAAAGTGTGGGGGCAGGCAAACCGTAAAACAGTGAATATCAAAATTCTCTTTTAGGCTGCATTGATCCCAAATGTATCTCATCTGTCTCTTTCCTGTCTCAATGTATATAAGCGAACTATCTGTTCGTCTAGCCAAGAAACGACTGGAAAAGCTTCTAGAATTCAAGAAAGACGCTTTCCATTGTCTTAAGCAACTCCTTTTCCTCCCCGCTTGCAATTCCAGGATCGATATAGCACAACTGAAACAAAACCGTGACATCAACTCCAGTCCCAGAGTGTAATCAAAACCAAAGGCAAATGTAAGATTTAAATAGTCATTACCTGGTACTGTGGCTTTTTCAGCGTATGAACCCCTCTTTTTATAAACTTCTGCCATCCTACCTTTTCTCTAAGCGATCTTTCCAGATCTTCTGTTCTCTGCAATTATGTGTCACAAGATTGAAAATTAAATTGTATTCAATAGTGAATTGCAAAATAAAGGATGATAAGCTTAAGATGCACCACGGATTCATAAAAACAGGCGGGAAATTACATGGCCAGGGTCTAATATTAAGAGATTGTGCTGGAGCATCCCATTATGTTGACGCTTGACTTGAATCCCAACAATCGTTCTCGAATGTCCATCATGTTGAAAGTACAAGGGTCTGCTTGAAAAACCTCTCTACAAATTAGAACAAGTTATAAAACATAGTGCTTGAATGCATTTTGATCTCTTGTTACTACAGCTACTGATCCAAACAGTATACAATAAAAAATAAAAAATAAAAACTTACGTTTTGTCACTGACAATGACCTGATGATTTCCAGATTTGGTAAAATTATTATCAGAAAAGTAGTTCCAGATCCAATCAATGAGAACCTGACAACCGTTGGTTTTCCTTGTAAACTTATTTCCCGAAATCTCATCACTTGTGCTACCCATAGAATCACCAAGCTGGATATTAGAACTTTCAAGTCCACTGGAACTTGCTTGAGTAGTATCATGATTCCTTACCAACAAATACCTATCCATCAGGCCACGAACCTGGATTGCTTTCCTCTTTCCGCCATCCTGTATTCTCTTTACCTCTTTCCCAAGACTTGAACCAGGAAGAGAAGGATAAAATGTTTCAAGTTCCTTGGGACCAAAATCCACTACCCTTGCTCGAAGTCCAAAAGAACGGAAAAGGGCAGCACATTCAGTAGTTCCAATCCATTTTCTTGAGCCATAAATGTTGTTAGCAAAATGATCAGAACCAAGTGGATCAAAACCCTTTTCCCAAGCAATCTCAAGCCACCTTTGAAGTGATGGGATATCAGGAACAAAACCTGAACCACCAAACAAAACCTCCTGAGCTTCTTGCCTTTGCACAAGCAAGTGGGAGCTAAGCATTTGGATGTTACGCCACCCGCAACCCCACCCCTTATCCTCGGATTGAATGCTCTGAAAATGATCAATAAAACTGGACACAACGGTAGTTGTATTTCCATGTTCTAACTCCAAACAGCCTCTGAGCAATGCCATTAAGCCACCTTCAATCTTGTGGAAAGTAGTCCTAATCTGTAAAGCAATCAAGCAAGAAACTTTTTCCTCCATACTAATGTCTCCATCACATTGCCAACATGGTAATTCACCGATTGCTTGATTATTCTGCGGCGCGTATCAATACGAAACCAATAAATCAGTAGACTGAGCTTCGGATTACAGATTAAGCAACAAATAACAAGAATAAAATAAATAAATAAATAATATTTTTTCAAAGAAAAACGAATAAAAATCTGTTCTTTTTTCTTATATGCTTTCGATGAGCATGGAATAAGGACTCGTTTAGGACTGCTTCTTTAGGAATCACTTATGCTCAAAGTGTTTCTGCTACACTTTAGACTTCAAAAGCAATTCCGAAAAAAGTAATGGGCAGAAAGTAGAAGAGTAGTTACCATGGCTGATGGAGGTGAAGAAGGAGCGAGAGAAAGCTGTTGGGCAAACTCCAAATCCCTCGTCAGTTGCTCATCGACCTCATCATCCTCAACCTCCTCAAAGTGACCGTTGGCGTGCCTGCAATTCGAATTCATACCATTACAATTTCAAACACATAAAAAATTCACAAAAACGGGGATTAAATTTATTTGCAGCATATTGTAATACCTTTCAAGTTCTGCGGACAGAACTGTCAAATCGCAGAAAGGGCAACTCGAATAATCCATTGCTCGGATACGAGAGTATCGACCAAATACACAATTTTCACGGCGGCGGAGCTGCTGAAGAACGCCGAGGGCCTCCGCCGGTGCTCGCGCTTGCTTTGCTCTTGCTCTTGCTCGAACAGCGCGGTCGCTCTTTCATTTTCAATCACGCACGTGTGTTAGTGAACCTCACGTGAGAATGAATAATCAGCGGCGCAAGCCTAAAGAGTCAATTATACCCTTACTATTTTGTACTTTACGAGGGTGATACGGACATTTCATATTTTTCCTTATTCTCATATTGGCCTCAGGGTCATTGTATATTTTGTAAGAATATATTTGCCAATTGGGGTCCAACAACTTGAGTATTTCTTTTTGGCCCATCTTCTTTGTCAATTTATGAAGTTATGAATAGCTCAGTTGACCAAGGAGTATTCAACCCACCCTTGCACCTGAGGTTTCGTTTTGAGTTCAATTCTCTCTCGATATTGCTTGTATAAGGAAAAACATTCGGTTATGTATTGTTGATTCTGATGCTTTATAGCACGAAATGTTGGGCGGTTAAAAAGCAACACATGCAAAAAATGAGTTCAACAAAAGAGAGGGAGGGAACAACACCAGACACATCGGAAAAGGCAAAAGACTGAGGTAAACGAAGATCCTCCAAAAAGGAGAGCTTGCAAAGATGCGAATGCTTAGTTAGGGTACATGAGAAAGGATATGGTTAAGACCAAGGATATCCGAGGTAAAGTAGAAGTGACCGCAATGTAAGCCGTAAGGTATACCCACTTTCTAAACATTAATGGTCATTAAAGTTCCAGTAAACTGAATTAAAGATAGTAACTAAGTTTCCGGTCATGATATATACAGGCTGTTAGTCCTCCATCCAGTCTATTCACATGAAAATGTATGTATTGTTTTCAGATTTTGAAACCATGGCGCAGCAATGGCGCTCAACTCGGGCAACACTTGCAGCAACTCCAACTCTTTATGATTCGTCTTTGGCAAGAACCCTCATTCCGCTCTTAGAGAGTAGAAGGTCTTTCATGTCTCGGTAACTTCTGAGCTCCTCCAGTGCATCAGATGTTTTCCGAGGCATAAAGAAACCAGAAGCCGTAACAACTCCTCCCTCATGTTCATTCTTCCCAGACTGCGATGAGTAACAACTTGAATCTTGGCGCAGAGGCGGAGCTGTCCTCAGCATCTGAACCAGAACGCCGACAGCAGCATCTTGTGATTTTCTACCCAATGGCAGTGACTGAGATATGAACTCTGAAGGCCTTTTGCCGTCACTGTTAACCCAAAATGTGAAGAGAGAAACATAAGATGATAAGGAGCAAGCTATGCATCTTTGCAGCAAGCAATATCCTAAATGTAAATTCAGATCGTGTGTATACGATAAGGCTAGAAAAGACATGTCAATTCAAGTCATTTAAAGTAAATAACCCGTCAAATATAGCAATCATGTTTCCAATTCTTACGTTTTTCAACATACCATAGAAAATTACCAAAAGAATCTAGTTAGATCATGACCATGTAAGCAAATACAATGGTTTTTATTTTCATCACAGGGATTCAGGTGCAAAAAAGACCCAACTATGTTCTGTTATTTACTGCTTCTTTTATCCAGATTCCATCATGAAATCCAAAAGTTCAAGAAGCCGGAAGCAAATAACCATTATGGTGAGAAGCATAAACAATGCATGCAGTAAAGTAGTCACAACAATTATGGTGGAAATAAAATTATAACACTGCAGAAATCAAAATTTATCTTAGGCCAAAAATGGGCAATGACTGCATATATATGTATATACATTATATACCATAAAGATTCGACCAAAAAGAAAAATTGTATACCATAAAGATTATTAAGTACCTGGCTTGAGAATCCGATGTATCAACATCATCCACGTCAAAAGGACATGAGAATTCAAAATCATCCAAATCATCCTGGAAAGACAATCTACTCGAGCTTCTAGAAAATCCAACACGTGGTGAGCCACTAGACGACAACAATCCTGAGAAACGCCCTGAATCATCTTTGCTGTCTTTCATCACCTATGAAACAAACAAAAGCTGGTGTTATAGAAACCGTGAGAAACAATTTATTTCAAGACCACAGGTTGCATAATCGGAAAACAGGGACTACCTTCTGACCAATGTAATGATTTGAACTTCCAGGATGAGTCTCTCCGGCCCTTGAAACCTCCAATTTTCTGATTGCCCTGATTCCAGATGGAGAATCTTGAGAGGAATGATCATTTCTTGTGCTTCTGGGTGATAAGGGAGGAAGAGAATTTCTACTTGGATCAGAAAAATTGGGGGATAAGTATCTAGGGCCCCCCATTGGAAGGGGGATGCTTACAGGGGCAGTTCCTGAACGAATTCGAGTTTGCATAGGATTGAAATTACCACTGGACAAGTATGTTGGGGGTGATGGCGATGGGGATGGAGAAAATGGAGGTGAAAGCTGATACTCATCAGAACTCATATTTCGTTTATGACTTGGAGGTCTATAGTTTTGACCTCTGTTGGCGAATGTATCAATAGGAGGAGATCCAACATCATGTGACATAGGAGATGCACGATATGCAGGTGGAGATCCAACTAAGGGTCTAGTGTGCATAAAAGGAGGTGGCCTGTGGAAGCCACTTGTCCAGCTGTGTGGGCGTTGGTGTGGCACACCAGATGGCGGTCGTGCTCCTCTTGACGGAAAGGAAGTTGCACTAAAACCCTTCCCTGATGCGGGGAAAGACCTCAGGGGGTCAGTGGCAGGACTACCAACATAATCAGTAATTATCCTCGGTGGCATTGGTGCTGAAGGCTCAAGATTGAAATCAGCTAGTGTTGGACGGTAATTCACAGATAAAGAAAGGCGGCCAGGATGAGCCTCTACGGGAGCAAAACTGAACTCTTCCATCAGTTCCTCCTCCGCCCTTGAGAATGGATCTCTAAGTGAAGACACCTTGTAGATAATATCAAAATTGTAAGTCTGACTAGATGTACTTAGCTGTCTAAAGATCCTATAAGCTGGAAGAAGTCTCATATACGAATAAAGAGTACGTAAAAGAATGATCGACTTCTTGTATGTCTTTTTGTAAGAGGCCGAAGTGTCACCAGTTTGGGAAGCCAGGCCCACAGCCCTTGGAGTTTCGTACTGGATAACCCACCTCTCTATGATCGTCTCAACAGATGTCCCCTCCACTGAATTCGCATACAGATTGTCAACAGAGGAAGAAGGTCCTCCGCGAACAAGTATAATGTCAATTATCATAGGATCCATTACACTTCTGTGCCAAAAATTTAAATTCTCAAGAGCTGCAGGGCGGTCTCCTAGTATTAAGTTAAACCACTTGTCGCTCTTTCTCACTTGAGTTGCAGATGACAGGTCACCGCTGCGATCATGTGGGTGAAGAGAAGGAATCCTAGAGTCCAAAACAATATGCAAGCTTTTCAATAGAAAATGGGAAACTATCTGTTCCATTTTCCCCGATTCGAGCTGAGAATTATTCTGAAAGTCCATAATTCCTGAAAACTAAGTCTTTAACTAGACTCCCACTCCCTCTCATACAGCATTTCAATCGGAAGCAACCGGTACCCACAAAAACCTCACCTTGCGCAAATCACTCAAAAACAACAACCCGAATTCGGATAAAGTCTTGATCCTGCATTAAACTATACAACTATTTGATGTGCTCCAATGCAATTCTCGGATTAAACGAACAGACAAAACCAGTGAAAATTAAACACCCACTTCAGGAAATCTTATTCAACCATAGATTAGTAGTTCAGGAGTGCCAGAACAAAATTAAATTCAACCATTGGCAATGATGATGGTGCCGTGTTGCAGCTACTCTGCATACAAAAATGGAGAAAAATCAAATGACCCAAAGAAAACCCACATCCGAAATTCAACATGCAAAGCATTCAATGACCCATTAAGCATCTGAAAGCAACGGATCAAGCATATCGGGCAAATAGGTCCTCGGATGATCCAACAAGAAGATCATTAAATTAATAATAAATTAACAATCTTAACCAAACATAAAAATAATCAGATTACGTTAAAAACGAGAGATCTAATCTTCCCAGATGATCTTGAAAACGTTATCAGACAAATAAATGTGGAAACAGGAAACTTACTGAAAGAAAAGAGCGATGATAATTTGAAGTTGTTCTTCTGCAATGCAAGAGAGAGAAGGAGAGGGGAGAGAGAGAGAGAGAGGAGCGCCGAGGGATTGCGTAGAGCAGAAAGAGCCCACGTATCTCCCTTCTTCTTCTTCTTGCTCAGTTTGTTTGATTGTTTGAAGCAAGCATTTTCAAATTTTTATGAATAAGAAATTGCTCAATCATTTGCGTCAAAGATATGCTTGCAAATGGTCTGAGGGTGACGAGATAAAATGATATTATCTACGTTGACGTAACGGAAAGATGAAGTACTTCCGCACAATGAATTAGGAATAATATTATCTTTGTTTGTATTTAGTGAGCAACGAACATACGTTCTTACTTACAAATAAAGATAAATATCGTTATATTATAATATTAAGTTATGGGTGAGGGGATAAACTTGAAACATGATGATCGATTTTGTTTATTTATTGTGTTAAAAATAAAAATCAATTTTTTTGTTCAGTAAACTTAAATAATTAGATTGCAATAAAATTAATAATTTTATTTAAATATCGCCTTTTATAATTCATAACTTTTTTTTTTGTCTGAAAAGATAATTTAATTAATCCGATACAAGGTTACAGGCCAACACAAAGGAAGGCAAATAACCCAAATATACTGGGAGGAATAAATACATAAAAGCCCAACCCAATTAAATAAACTAAAACGGAAACCCAAATTCCTAATTTACGACTACAGAAAGCAACTTCTGCCGCCGTCACTGCCACAAAAGTCTTGCCAGCAGCTACCGAAGCAGCAACACTAGAGAAAACAACCGAGTGGTGAAAACGAACAAGACATTGCAACACAAAAGTACCAAACACGCAACAAGAAGCACACCACATCTAGATTTCTTCACCAAAGACGCAGGACCAAAAGATTGTCACCAGATTCAAATCTCATTCACGAATCCCTGCAAATATATACAAACACAGTAACACATGGGGTAAAAGGTGAGGCTAAGGGGATATGTAAAATATCCTTACTTTGGCCGAAGTCACAATACACTTTGCCTCGATGGAAATCCAGCAAGCCGTTTTTTTTTTTGCGGGGGGGGGACAGTGAGGGAGAGAAATAAATCTGGCAACCATATTTGGCCCAGAGTTTGTAGGTCAGAGCAAAGGATGGGGTAGGGATGGTTTATGGGGAAGGGAGGCATAGGGGAAAAGGGAGGGGAGATGGAGTTTTGAGTTTGGAAAAGAATAGTTAGAGGAGAGAGAGGGGTGGAGAAGAGGGAAATGAAGCTCAAAAGTAAGACAAACTCATGGAAAAATTTGAGACAAATCCCAAGGAAACTGAGAAAAATCTCAGGAGAAAATTGAAAAAGAGAGAAGAGGATCAAGAGAAGAAAGGAAAGAGGAAAACAAGGAACTTGGACAAGGATAGCCACCGGCACCCAAGCCAAAGGCTAGGGCTGGCAGCAAAGGAGTTTGCAAGTTTGGTAAATTAGAGAGAGTTTCACGCGCTTTAATTCACAACTTTTTTAGTAGTAATTCACAACTTTTTTAGTAGAGGGGTTATAATTATATAGTTAATTGGTAAGGAGAAGAAAAGTTGGTGGGGATCATCAACCCGCATCTTAAAACACAAAACATCATTCATACCTATGGAAAGAGTTTGTGTGTGTTCATCTCTGATAGGATTTGTTTAAAAAAAAAGTTTAGAAGAATATGAGAAATTAATATTCTTATAGATTTATAATCTAAATATATAAAAGGAGAAGGCATAAGGGTGAAATTCAAAATTTTAAATTGTCCTTCTCTTATTAAGATCTCAATAGAAAAAACAAATCCACAACACATAAAAAGTCATCAAAGTTGAGGACTGTGAGTGGTTAATGAGTTTATTATTTTTTTAAATTTATTTTTGTAAAAGAATAATAACTAAAACAATAAGCCACTCAGTACTACAGTCTGGTGGTATTACTCTTCACTAGGAAGTGAGAGATCTGAAGTTCGAATCTCGTGGATGACGAATTCGATACCAATTTAGGTTGCTCATTGTGTGGCTTACCCGAACTCTCATTCCCCTAGTGTAAAATTATCGATGTACTAAAAAAAAAAAACCTAAAACAATAAAACTTAAAAAAACAAAGATAATAAAGAATATTCATAAAGTAAGTAAAATAATAAAGAATATATTATCAGACAAAAGAATAAATAATAAAATAAAAAAGCCAAGTTAAATTATACATAAGACTCCAAACATTGAAATCATATTAAAATAGTACTATTCAGTGTGTAATAACATGCCGAACGAGGTCTAATATTCTGAAATTTCTACACCATTTTTAACTTTTAAGAATCCTGTTGCAGCAGAATTTTTTCAAAAATAGGTTTTACGATGCTTTTGGTAGAAATTTGATCAATCAATAAACATTCTTACGTGTTAAGCTAGCTCACAATTTGCTGCGTGTACTCAACACCTATCAAATTACTATGTTCAGCAACCCTTAAAGAATTGACACTTATCTCCACGAAAAGAATAGCATCGTGACCATAAGTTAGAGCATAAGAAGAAGTCTCGGTCGCCGAACATTGTGATGTTCGGTAAGCCCAAAGTGCTTCATTAAGAGTTAGGTGCCACGTACCAGACCTGTTCTTCACCATTTTCCCCAAAATACTCCCAATGACTTTTTTGCTGCTTTGGCCTGACCATTAGCCTGAGGACAATACGAGGTAGATTGTTCCAGCTGAATCTTGAGAGTAGATGTATAATTCTTTGATATTTCGTCCCTAAAAATTGTGCCATTATCCACGATGATTGTTTGTGAAATACCGAATCTTGTCAAAACCGTTTTGTTTTCGCAAGATCTATATCATAGAAATTGCAGAAAACGTTGTGAGTTCTGCCTTTTATTGGACCTCGATAGTAGTTTCCATGAATTTTGAGAGAGGGATAAAAGAACATACTAGCAGAGCCCGACGTATGACTTTTAATAATCTTATGTGCATCAAATTTGAAAATAAGTTCTTGTGAAAAATATGGCTGTTGAATTTTAACAAGATCTTAGTAACTTGATACGCTTATTAATGCATAAAATATTTTGAGCTAGGACCGATCGATCCAACTAGTACAAGTTATTTTTTGAGTAAATTGTAGCAATGGTTCCTCAACTTTAATCAAATTGGAACAATGGTCCCTCAACTAAAAATCTATTACCATTGGTTCCTCAACTTATCAAAATGTGTAGCTATAGTCATTTTCATCAATTTCATCAAAATTTTGTCAAAATAAGTTATGTTGGAATGACCATTTATAAAATTAGGGTCTCTCAACTCATCAAAGTGTGTAATTATGATCCGTTTCGTCAATTACGTCAAAATTTTTGTCAAAACGAGTTATGTTGGAATGATCATTGCTACAATTAGGTTAAAGTTAAATGACTATTTCTCTAATTGAATTAAAGTTGAGGGACCAATGGTAATGGATTTGTAGTTGAGGGACCATAGCTGCACGTTTTGATGAGTTGAGGGACCAATGGTAATAGATTTTTAGTTTAGGGACCATTGCTCCAATTGAGTTAAAGTTAAGGGACCATTGCTCCAATTGAATTAAAGTTAAGGGACCATAGCTACAATTTACTCTTATTTTTTCATCTGATGGATCTTTGCTGCTTCTGCAATGGTAACGAATGGCTCGATAGAGACGAGTGAGGAGGCGTTGGGAGCATCAGTCATCTCTCCCTAGACATTATACTCGACTGTGGTTTTGATGATGCAGCAGCAAGAGGGTTCCGAATCCCCGGCAACTCCGAATTTCTCTGTGACTTCAAACCGAACACGGTATAAGCTAAGTCCAAAATCCAGAAGTCCGCCTTCAATCACCTCAGCTTCTTTCACTCGCGTCTCATTGTCTACCTTTGTGAACTTTTCCGTGTGTCCAACACCTATATACATATGTACACGTATATACACACACACACACACACCAATTAGCTCAATCAATTAACATTAATTAATAATATGTTTAACCAAATCATTTCGATTTAGCATGTCAGGCGGCAGGGCCTAAGACTAAGTAAACCATTTCTCGATTCAAAATCCTGATGATCAGCAAGAAGATTAGCGCGGATATATACAGCAGCAGGTGTTGTATTAATTATGTAATTATATACCTGATGCATACTTGATATGGATAATAGTCCCAGCCCCTCCATCACCATGTATGACTTGAACTTTTTCAATCATATCTGGAAGTTGTTGTTCCACGAATCTTGCCAGCGCAAGCGTGCCGAAGAGCTCCCATGCTTCACTTGCAGGCACCTCCGCTTCTAACTCATGCCAAACTTTCCCAATCGCCATCCCTAAAACCCTAACTAATTAATTTGATGAAATAAATATTTAGCTGCTTGCTTCCTCAACTGAGGATGATATTGATGCGTTTCCCTTAAGCTAGCTAGGGTTATTTATGCGTAATATAACTTGGTAAAGGACAAGCTAGCTAGGGTTATTCATAACTTGGTAGTGCACATCTTTTTTCACGTCTGAATTATGTATCCTCATTTTTAGGGAAGTAGATAATGACTCCACTTAATGTTAAATTTAAAACAAAATATTCTTTTGATTATAATTAGTTATGTCCAAATAAGATTATAACATTCTCCCACTTAAACGCATTCTAATTACGGTTCAAATATGACGTCATAATCTGAAACTAATTCCTTAGTGGTCACCACTGAGTCATCAACTTTTATTAAGATCCCTTGCACATCTACCAAAATATATCCAAAAATCGAACTCCAGAAAATCATGTACAACTTAATATACACGCAATCTGAAATCAAAACATTTCAAACATAAATATAATTTGTGGTCTTTTGGTTTTAGTTTTCAGTTTTCGAACTTTTTTTCTCGTGCACCATCCTTTCTCCACTTTTTTATATCCCTATTTCTTTCATGTGTTTCCGTGTTATCTTTGACATCAAAATGAAAAATAAAACCAAAATTATTATCACACGGGTGGTTAAGAAATGGATTCGAAAGGTAAACCACTGGGCTTTAAAAAGCAAAGAGTTGACAACAACACCTGACTAAAAGATGGGGGATATCCGGGGGGTGGTGTCATAATCCATAAACTATACATACATAAACAGTTACAATAACACCTGACTTAAAGTTTGGGGGCCTCATATCATAATCCATAGACTCTATATAATTTAAAATATCGGTTTAAGTGTAAATATTGATATCGATATTGGTTGCCTTCAACGGAAATTATGGAAATTTGTAATAGGGTGGTTATATCAACTCATTCAAATTTAGTCGAAATTCAAAAAAATTTCAAAAAATAAAAAAGTCGTTCAATATTTGCAATGAACCTGATAAAATTTAAGTAGTGATTAGTAAATAGCGTCGATATGCATTAATCCTATATCTCGCCGATTTAGAGTAAAATTTGCATTTCACATTCTATCCATGTCGATCTTTAATTTTTTGTATATTTCAACAAAAATATCGATAATTTCGTGAATATTTTAAATATTGCATATAAATCATTCGTCTAAAAAATTCTCTTCAATTTCATCTCCCACCGACAATAACTAAACCCATGAAGTGGGTCTTATAAAAATCTCTCACTCACAAATGATCGGATTCATCATTATTTATTTACGTTCTGTAATGCATGCTAACCAATTTAGTGTTAGCTCTATGAGTACGGTTCTAGTTTAATTGCTCATGGTAAGCGTGATTAGATGAGTTGACCGGAACACTGTATTTAACATTCTAGCACTAACTCGAGGTCAGCCCTTAATTATGTAATTTTCAAAGTAATATAAAATATCGAATTGGCAAAAAGAAATTGACACTAGATATCGGTCCAATTCGAAATACCACTTAAGTCGCAACTGAAGAATGACGATGACAGAAATGGTCACAAACTTCGACCAAAAAAAAGGAAAAAGAAAAAAGAAAAAGAAATGGCCACAAACCTTCCACGGCCACGCAGTTGAGATAATACAGTGGAAAATGGTAATCATATTATGTCCACATAAATTTAGGATAATAGAAGCAAAATAAACTAAACATGGAACAAACCGTCGGTAAATATTGCTGGTAATGTTTTAGATTACACTGTTTCAAATTTGCAAAGTAATCTGATCTCAAACTTTCTATTTTGTCTAAATTATTGGAATACGATTTCGAACTTAAGTATAGAAGATGAAAAATTTAATATTCATGCATCTAAATCTTTAATTCTCTTCGAACTTGAATTCAGAAGATAAAAAAATTAATATTCATACATCCAACCGCATCGCTAAATCTCTAATTCTCTAATTCTCTATCAAGATTTATAACACTAAGTAAAGCATATCTAGCATATCAAACAACTCTCCGCATAAATATAAAGCATTAAATATCTGGTACTTATCGTAAAATTAGTAACATTAATCCGTTCACTCAGATTGTTACCGTTTTGCCGCATACTTATTGCTGACCCAACTTTAGGAAGATTAGGACGTCCCACCCACTAGTTTGTCAATCAAGTGACTTATGCGACCTCGATAGGCCACGATGCTCCCTCAAAAGTCCATTTTCACATGCATGCCAAATACGTTGTATAATTGTGTTTGGACCCAAATTTATATTATT
The DNA here is from genome assembly GCA_024362995.1 of Heteromeles arbutifolia. Classification (NCBI taxonomy): domain Eukaryota; kingdom Viridiplantae; phylum Streptophyta; class Magnoliopsida; order Rosales; family Rosaceae; genus Heteromeles; species Heteromeles arbutifolia. The sequence continues at coordinate 35,062,261 of JANCRC010000009.1, read as the reverse complement.
GGGCCGAGTCTAAGTTTGTTCTCGGCTCAGTATTCTTTCAGAAATATTATGGGTCATCCAGTCACCATAGGCCGCCAAGTCAGGTTGGCCGAGTCCTATTGGGAGGAGGAGTGATTTGGATAAAGGCAAAGAGGTCGAATCCTGATAAAACAAGAAGTCTCGGCGAAACAAGGATGTTGGGACATGGAGACGGATGTGGCTTGACAAAAGGCCAGGTTCAGAGTCTTGACGAAAGTAGGACTGGTTAAGATAGGGTTGGATCAAGATGAGGAGTCCTAATCCGAGTGAGGTTTTAATTTGATCGAAGGAGGATCTGTTGCTATAAATACAAGGCTACAAACAACGGAAGGAACCCTTCAACTCAACACACAAATCTGCCCTGCGCAAACCCTCGCTCTACGCGAAACCTCTCAACAACCTTGAGATTTTTATTTTCCTTTTTGCCAACATATCTTCAGTTTGGATAAACAGCACTATGAAGGCAACCGGTGATACCTTCAGTTTGGATAAACAGCACTATCGCCGTAGAATCAGCCGACCGCGGAGCACCTTCAGTTTGAATAAACAGCACTGCGAAGAGGCCGACTGGTTACCTATCCAAGTCTCGGTCGAGAAGGATTTTCGAATCCTTATTGGCAGATGTCATCTCATTAGCCTTCTCGGCGAAGTGAGGTGTTACCAGGTTACTACATTCGGCACATTGACAGCCGAATTTGATATTGAACTTCGCAAATTAGCAGCCTTGTCTTCAGGCTCTAGAACCCGAAGGCCGAGAATTGTTCCTTCCTCGACCGCAGTCGCAAGATCAAGAAGTCAGCAGCGCGACCAACGCAACATCAACAAATTTTACTCTTCGGTCGGCCGACGAGTTGGCACGCCCCGCACATAACTGAAGGACGTAGTTAGCTCATAGATTACTTGGCCTGTGCGCCACGTAGGCTTGGTAGTTTTTAGGGTCAACATTTTGGCACGCCCAGTAGGACCCAGTGCTAAAACTACAAAGTTCACATGATACATCAAGATCACAATCAGGATGAGATTTGTCGCCTATTCAAGGAACGTGTCGAGCAACAAAAACGCCTTGGCCGGATAGTTGAAGCAAATAAAGAAAGGCAAAACTCTTTCTCTCAAATGATAAAGGTGAAGGTTCATCACAGCTTACAAGATCAATGGTTAAATGAAGATAGAGCTCGATATTATGAATGGCTCGATAAGAAATTGCCTTTTGGGTTCAAATCAATTCCATTTGACGAATGGTTGGCTCAAAAGACTGGGGGGCAATTTGTCGCTCCGACCACAATTCAAATTCGGCCTCAACAAATTGTTGAGACGGCCGAAGAAGAACCTAGGCCACCTGTTGTCTCGGTTGAGACTGAAAGGGTGGAAGGCCTAGAAGAAAAAGTTCAAGTTTCTAAGCCGCAAATCAACTCAGGAAATGATTCGTCAGAAGAGTGCTCCAATGACGAACAAGGCCGAGACATAGGCCTAGCCGGAAAAAACACGCCAATCGATATGATTATTAGCGATAAAGCCGATATGGAGGAATCTCATTCGGCTAAGTTGCTCGAGTTAAAAGTCGAAATTGGTGGAATAATTATGCCCGTGGGGCATAATAATTGTTCCACACATTCGGCGGCCGAAAATGAAAAATATTTCGTCAAGCCAAAAATATTTGGAGAAAACTTTTTATTCGGCCTAAGATTTCGGTTTGGAATAAAGCATCGTTGGCCTCCTCCTCTTTATAGTTCGACTACTTTCGTTTAAAAAAAAAAAAAAAACGAAGAGAATAAATTATTTTCTTAATCATTTGGCTAATTAAGTCAATGCATAAGAAAATAAAGGGGGCACAGGTTGTACATTTCGACAGTTTCGGTGGTTAAAATTATTTTAATCTCGCCGAGGACACATATATAAATGAGCTGCTTGGTGGAATCTGATACTTGGTGCAGAAGAGAGAAGAAGGAGGAATCATGGTTTGCTTCTCGGTGATCATGGTTTTTGAGGCATCAATTGAATCAAGAAGGTGATACGGTGGTGGTCGAATAGAATATTTCTAAACCTCGGCCTGCATTTGTTGATATTCAAGACAGGCCCCTTTTGAGAAGGTTCAGTCACTTTTATTAATATATAACACACATGCGAGCTCAGCGAGGCATTATTGCCGAGTGCTAGTGCTATCGTCTATGGGGTCATTCGGCCTGCCGTATATATATATCATGAAAGTGTTCGTGTACTGTGGGTTGTCATATATTGCTGCCGAGGCTCCTGTCATCGAACCATAGGGCCAAGAGAACCATGGTGTTATTGGGTCGTGATATCCTGAGTATCATAAGAAGCAGTAGGCATTCGTGTATTATAGGTTGTCATATATTGCTGCCGAGGCTCCTGTCGTCGAACCATAGGGCCAAGAGAACCATAGTGTTATTGGGTCGTGATATCCTGAGTATCATAAGAAGCAGTAGGCGGGGGTCTTCAAGACTTCGATCCCATTTGGTTTTTCTCGGCCAACTTGTCGATGTCTCTTTCAAAACGTGTCAGGCTGTGGAGTGGGTTCCTCGACGATATATTTCTTCGACTGCGTTAATTTCCTTAACCATTCAGCTTACGGGTTGAAGCTCAAGGAAACTGGGGGGCAATGTTTGGACCCAAATTTATATTATTAGGCCCAGTGTAAGTTTGTTCTTGGCTCAGTATTCTTCCAGAAATATTATGGGTCGTCCAGTCGCCATAGGCCGCCAAGTCAGGTTGGCCGAGTCTTATTGGGAGGATGAGTGATTTGAATAAAGGTAAAGAGGTCGAATCCTGATAAAACAAGGAGTCTCGGCGAAACAAGGATGTTGGGACATGGAGATGGATATGGCTTGACAAAAGGCCAGGTTCAGAGTCCTGACGAAAGTAGGACTGGTCGAGATATGGTTGGATCAGGATGAGGAGTCCTAATCCGAGTGAGGTTTTAATTTGACCAAAGGAGGATCTGTTGCTATAAATACAAGGCTACAAACAACGGAAGGACCCCTCCAACTCAACACACAAATCTGCCATGCGCAAACCCTTGCTCTATGCGAAACCTCTCAACAACCTTGAGATTTTTATTTTCCTTTTCGCCAACACATCTTCAGTTTGGATAAACAGCACTGTGAAGGCAACCGGTGATACCTTCAGTTTGGATAAACAACACTATCGCCGTAGAATCAGCCGACCGCGGAGCACCTTCAGTTTGGATAAACAGCACTGCGAAGAGGCCGACTGGTTACCTATCCAAGTCTCGGTCGAGAAGGATTTTCGAATCCTTATTGGCAGATGTCATCTCATTAGCCTTCTCGGCGAAGTGAGGTGTTACCAGGTTACTACATTCGGCACATTGACAACGAAATTTGATGTTGAACTTCGCAAATTAGCAGCCTTGTCTTCAGGCTCTAGAACCCGAAGGCCGATAATTGTTCCTTCCTCGGCCGCAGTCGCAAGATCAAGAAGTCAGCAGCGCGACCAACGCAACATCAACAAATTTTACTCCTCGGCCGAGCTCAGCCGACGAGTTGGCACGCCCCGCACACAACCGAAGGACGTAGTTAGCTCATAGATTACTCGGCATGCGCGCCATGTAAGCTTGGTAGGTTTTAGGGTCAACAAATTGCTAACTTAGGACTCAGTTTTTAAAAATAAAGAAAAATGCTTTTAGATAAAATATTTTTGAGTTCTAAAAGGATTTGAGTGTTTCCTGAAGAAACACTAGTTATGAAATCACTTCAAGTGTTTTTATAGGATTCACTTGCGTTTTTTACTAAGAATTAGATCAAAAAATATTTTCACCAAAAACACTTTTAATTATTATAAAAACATTTCAGAACGAACCCTTATTTATTACTGCCAAAACCTTGTCGGGCATTGTTTATTTTAACAATTTTTTTTTTGCCGTATAAGGGTAATGAAAAAATAGGAAGTGTGGTTGGATTTGGTCAGATACAATCAAACGGCCCGAAACATCTGATAAGTTTTCTTGAATTAGTCAGTGGTCATGGTCAATATTAATAACGTGTGGAAACAATGAGAAAATGTATTTTTGAGCAGAAAAACAAAGAGAAATTTGATCAGCAATATTGAGTTCAAGTCAATCTTCTTCATTATTTGTTTGCGTTTACATATGACTATTCCAAACATTGACAAATATAAAATAAAAATGAAAATTTATTTGAAGAGGAAAAGGATGGTTGGTTCAGTTAGTAAGGGAGTGTTTGTGATTAATCTCCAATTTAAGTTCGATTTTCGCTGCTAGCTGCAGTTCTCGTTGGTGCATGATTTAAATTTTTGAACAACAAAAATGAGTAACAAATGATTTCAATATAACGGAGTTGATTAAGTTAATATGTTCTTTTTTTTATATAAGTTTGATTACCTCCTTTTCATGTAATTTTATCTTAGATTAGAATATTGATTAGCCAAAAAAATATAATTAATGAAATTCATTAACTTTCTTGTTTACAAGTTAACTAGTAGAACTTTTTTTTTTCTTTTTCTTTTGAGAAACGCAATAAATGATATGTTATAGTGGTTTTGTTAAAACTTTGCTCATAAAATCCCATTCAAGAGTTAAGAAAAAAAAAAGAGAGTGATACACGTGCATGCCTATGTTACATAACAATGTAGAATACAATATTGACCAAATATAGCGTTCTTCAAATCAAGAAAGAAATAAGTCAGACGATGAGTCACTTCATTAGCTTCACAGCTAAAAGCCAATTAAATTAAATGAAAGAGCCATCGAAGATATATCATACAAAAGATTTCTACTATATTGTAAAGTTTTAAGCCGTAAAATGTTTAGTTAAAATTTTGATGATCAACATCGAACGATCAAAAACTTCAGAGAAGATCATACTCCAAATACGCAAAGCGACATGATTTATGACAGGCGCAAAGGCGTAAGCAGAATCACAAATTCGTAACCAAAGCAGATACAGTGAATCTGGACACATCTTTTTTGGCCTTTAAAAACGTACTCTGCGCACCGCACCCTTCAAACACTTGTTAGTTTGTTATCTGTTAGCTGCGACCAGTGAGCTTTTTCGAGTCCAACAAAAATGGCGGTAACGAAGCAACTGCCGGCGGCGGAAGAAGAGAAGCTGCTGAGGCAGAGGAACGAGGAGTTGGAGAGGGAGTTGAGGCAGAGCCAGGAAAGGGAGGAGCGGATGAAGGCGGAGCTCCAGAGAGCCCGCGAGAGGCTCCGAGTCGCCGAGGAGGCAGAAGAGCGTCTCTGCTCTCAGCTCGGCGAGCTCGAAGCCGAGGCCGTCGATCAGGCGCGTATGGATCACGCCCGAATTCTGGCCCTGGGGAACCAGCTCTCGCACGCCCAGCGCCTCCTCCAGGCTTCCGCCATTCCCCTGCCGTCGGGGCTCGCTTCCAAATGACAGCCTGGCTGAAACATTAGTTACTAACCGTTTGTGTTGAGTTGTTGGTTGTAATTAGAGTGGTACAAAGAAATATCCGTCATCGTGTCAGTATCTCAAATTAATAGCGCATTTTTTGGTAAGGAAGTCCGGTTTGTACGTTTTTGTTGTTGTAATTCGGACGTGTTCGTGTTGTGTATTATGTTGTTTGATAATTTGAATCATTTCTTTCCCTTTGAAGAAAACGAATATGTAGAGAAGAAGAGAGATTTTGTTTTGCAATTCTTGTTCTTGGTGTTTGCAATTTCCGGCCGATAGTCTTTAAAGGTTAGCTTGGTGTCGATCATATTCGGGATTGATAACTCATTAAATTCAACGTATATCGATAGAAAGAATTGATGCTTTGTCTAAACGTCGAAAATTGATTAGTCTTCCACCTTAAATTTGGATATTCCTTTCCTACTACCATATTTCTTCTCTTATAAATTTTCTAGTGTGATTGAGGTTCTTCTTAATATGAGATGGGTTGTTGCTGCGCTGATTGCGTAATTAGGTCTCCAAAAATTTATGATCTTGAAGTCTCTAGATCTCCAAATGTAACCACAAAGTTATGATCTCCAAGAGTTTGGTTGGTTAATTGTAGATCTAAATGAAGATTAAAGTCGATGAGATGGACTGTGTGAAAGGTGAAAGGTATATTTGTGGACAAACCTGCGACTGCGACTTTCTTTTTTGAGAAGAGATCCTTTCCGGATCTCTTATACCAGGAGCACCGGATCTAATGATCCGAATCTTTCAAATTTCATTTAACGGTCCATTTGTTTTGACCTCTTAAAAATTATAATAATTTTTTACCGTTTGATGAAATTTAAAAAGTTCGGATCATTTGATCCAATGATCTTGGTGGAAAAGATCCGGAAAGAATCTCTTCTCTTCTTTTTTCCCACAAATAGGAATACGCGGAAGAAAAGAAAATGTGTAGGGTGAGATAGTTCACAACGAAACAACTACTCTTGGAAAAAATACAAGACTTTAAAATGCTAACTAATAACGTCTACGCAACATGTTTGAAAATATTTATACGTCCTTGATTTTGACGCGCATTAATGCAGAAAAAAAAAAAAGGGAAGAAGCCCCAATAATCGTCTGTTTCCTTTGGCCTAATTCTATCTCTCTCTAGAGTCTATATGCTTTCTGAATGAGTTACCGTGAACGGGATTGTCAAGATGACAGTTTTCCAAATAAATTATGCAACGTGCAGTGGGGTCAAGATGGTCTTAGACCACTCAAAGTTCGGAAAATATACATGTGAAGGGTTTTCAAAAACTCTTCGACAACAAAAAATTATTAAGCGTTTGGTAAAATGCCTTGATGAATAAACTGAAATTTTGTTGTTTCTATTTAATAACTTATACTTTTAACACTAAAACCCTCCAATGTTCGAATCCTGAATATGTCACGGCCAACATGAATAGATTCGAAGACATTGCCACAATAATATTTCGTATAATGTAAATCTCTTTCGTGTTTCCGGAAGAATGCAATGCATAAAATATGGTGGCTTTTATCTCACGTATGAAAGCTTAGAACAGATCCTGCGAGAATGGGTTGACAAAAGAGAAAGCAATGATCTGTTGACGTACTCGTAACAATTCAAAAGAGGGTATTTCGGTCTTATTAGTCAATGAAAATGGTCCACCATGACCATAACTGTTGAAAATTAACGGTGAAAACGAAGCCGGGGGAATGCATAGATAGAGCCACATGGGTCCACACCTACGTGCTCTTGCCTAAACTTTTTCTCTTTTTGCATTCAGATAATGATGTACATAAAATCGTTACGCGGCGTCTCAATCTAATAATACAGAGGCGGAGCCATGAAAGGATCATGATGGTCTCAGAGCCATAGTGACATTTTTTTAACACGTAGAAAAGTTTGGTATTATATTTATGATTTTCAAGGTTTTTTCGTAGGCTCAAGACTCTAATTCGATGTTTTTATTGTGATTTCTTTCATTGATATTGTTTTGAGGTTGGTGGTTCTTATGCAGTTGAGGCAATCCGTTGCTTGTGAGCTTTGAGGATGACTCTGGTCTAAGGATCAGTTGAAGGCGAGAGGAAGAAAGTCAGAGTGGCTTGAGGCTTACGTTTAAGGAAGGAAGAGGGTGATGAGGACGTCACCATATCGGATCCAACGACGACGGTTGCTCACTACATGACAAAGTAATTTTCATAACATCAGGAGATCATTTCGGATTGAGAGTTTTAAGCCCCTTCTAGGATAAAATCCTGGTTCTGCACTATTATAAAACATTGTTATGCAAGTTTTTCTTCACATGATAATATATAATTGGATCGGAACAACATATAGCAGTGAACTAGTTTCATATAAATTGCTCTTTATATTTTGAATTTCATGTAACTGAGATGTTATTGTAATGATACCTCAATTTAATTAAATGAGTTTCTGCCATGCCATACAAACCATTGCACAAATGACGTGTTTGATACAATATATGAACGTTAAATTCGTGTGCCATATGTGGTCATGTGATATCTAGCAATTCAGACTCTGTTCGTAAGTCATATACGTGTTTGTCTACATAACTGCTACGCATTTCTTCGCATTCCGCTTCATACTTCATATGCGTTCAGTTTCCACCTTTTCCGATTGAAAAATGGACAGAGGACGAGGGCAACGCGAAGCTACACGGACAGTGCAAGCAATTACCTCTACAATCCATGTGAAACTAGATCTGTCATCTTCAATGTCCATGTGTAATGTTGTACTTATGCATATTACTATACATGTTCCTATAACCAATAAGATACGTTCACATTATGCATCCAGTGAGAGTACGGTTTTACGATTCAATTGAAATGTTTAACTGAAAATACGGAAATCTAGTCATCCAATTAATCGGTTTACAAGGCGCATTGTAGAATTTTGAACAAGTTCTTCATTACCAGAATAGAATAACCACTTAAAATACCGAAACAAATTATATTTGTCGAGAAGTGTAAAATTGTACAGATGAGATCCTCGTTGTGCATCTTGATCAATTGGATCGTTTCTTTGTAGATTTCGATGTGAGGCTTTTGTAAATGTGTTTCCGGGTATTCCTTTATCATTTCGTCCAAACGTAAGAGTTCTTCTAAGTCTATGAATTCTTTTAGAATACTCTTTTCTTAAATATCATTAAAAAAAAGGGTTAATTACATTTTCATACCTCAGGTTTGGGTTATATTTCAATTTCTTACAACATCTTCAAAACATTTCACTGTACTATTTTATTTCAAAATAATACATCCGTTACATTTTCCATCCATTGATCCGTTAAATGCTGATGCGGCTGCCATATATATGCCAAATGTCTGTCACGTGGTAAAAAAATAATTTAAATTTTTTTTTTTTAAAAACATGAATTTTCTAAGAAGAAGGAGGAGGGGAAAAAAAAAACCCAAACCCACCCCCACCAAAAAAACCTGCAGCCTGCAACCTAGAAGAAGAAGAAGAGGAAGAGGAAGAGGAAGGAAAAAAATTAAAAAAAATCCCAAAAATCGTCTTGGACGGGGAAGGGAGGTGGGTCGCGGCCCGGGGGGGACGAAGGTGGGTCGCACGGGGGGGGACGCAGGTGGGTGGCGCGGAGGGGCGGGGTCGCGCGCGGGGCGTTGGGGGGCGGGGGCGCAGGTGGGTCTTGCTGGGTTGGGGGTTTTGGGCCCCTTTTTTTTTTTTTTTTTCCCTTCTCCTTCTTCTTACTCCTCCTCCTCCTTCTCCTTCTTCTTCTTGCAGGTTTAGGGATGTGGGGGGTTGCAGGGAAATGGGATGGGTTTCATTTTTTTTTCTTCTTCCTTCTTCTTCTTCTTGCAGTTTTAGGGATCCGATGGGTTTCTTTTTTTGTTTTTGTTTTTTTTTTTTTGAGAAAATTCATGTTTTAAAAAAAAAGTTATTAAAAAAATATTTTTTTCCACGTGGTATATATGTGACAACCACGTCAGTACTTAACGGATCAATGGATGAAAAATGTAACGGATGTATTATTTTGAAATAAAATAGTACTTAAGGTATGAAAGTGAAATGTTTTGAAGATGTTGTAAGAAATTAAAATAGAGCCCAAACATGAGGTATGAAAATGCAATTAACCCTTAAAAAAAATTTGGATTGTCTAGTATTCCACCAATTAGTAAACTAAGATTTCAGATTTTTATTAAATGAGAGAGAGATCCACCAAGGCAAAAATACTATAGATGCAAGATATAGAAGAGAAATTAATACTTTCTTTTTTGCCATTTTTCGTTTGGGAATTTTATGATTTGATCAAATTGCTTTTTATTTTTAATTGTTATAACCCACCTAATATGACAGGAGGATCCTCTTTATGAGAATCTTGATAATCTTTAAATTGTGTATGTTTATCGTATATTGTGTGATTAGTTTTTATTAGTTAATATTCATATTTAATTTAAAATAAAAATATTTAAAAGAATTTCTGATCGTACGATGTACGATGAATGGACACGATTTACAAATTCTCACAAAAATGATCCAGAGAGGATCCTCAATCCCTAATATGTACGCACACAAGTCTTTTAAAGAATAAAATATAATTATTAACATTGTTTTAATCAATTCAAAATCCATACGATTCCTAGGTTTTAGAGATAATAATCAACTTTTAATATTTTAATATTTTTATTCTATTCAAAAGCATACGGTTTTAGATTTTCTAGGGGTAAGTAATTATTAGTTTTTATTATTTTATTGTTTTATTCATTTCAACAACTACTTACACGTTCTTTAGCACGATTTTCGGCTGTTTTGAAGGCACAGTTTTTTAGCACGATTTTCGGCTGTTTTATTCATTTCGGCTGTTTTTTAGAACGTTTTTTAGCCTCTGAAAGTTTGCACGCGTGAAAGTTTTCTCATCAATTGTAAAGTTTTTTTACCGCTTTATTCTTAATTCCTAATCTTGTTTATTTGTTTATTGTTTGAATTTTAAAAATTCGTACTCGAAATTTGTTAGGTATAATTTATCATATACAATTGTGTTATTATTGTTCAATTTGTTAGGTCCAACGGTTTGTTTAAATAAGAGATTTAGAACTATCAATTCATTTAAAAAATAAAAGAGATAATGATGATAAATTAGGGAGTGATACACCTTCTCCATCTTTTCTTATGCAATTGAGACAATCCGTTGCTTGTGAGCTTTGAGGATGACTCTGGTCTAAGGATTAGCTGAAGGTGAGAGGAAGAAAGTCAGAGTGGCTTGGGGCTTACGTTTAAGGAAGGAAGATGATGATGAGGACGTCACCATATCAGATCCAACGACGATGATTGCTCACCACATGACAAAGTAATTTTCATAACATCAGGAGATCATTTCGGATTGAGAGTTTTGAGCCCCTTCTAGGATAAAATCCTGGTTCTGCACTGCTATAAAACATTGTTATGCAAGTTTTTCTTCACATGATAATATATAATTGGATCGGAACGACATATAACAGTGAACTAGTTTCATATAAATTGCTCTTTATATTTTGAATTCCATGTAACTGAGATGTTATTGTAATGATATCTCAATTTAATTAAGTGAGTTTTTACTATGCCATACAAACCATTGCACAAATGACGTGTTTGATACAATATACGAACGTTAAATTCATGTGCCATATGTGGTCATGTGACATCTAGCATGTGCCATATGTGGTCATGTGACATCTAGCAATTCAGACTGTGTTCGTAAGTCATATACGTGTTTGTCTACATAACTGCTACGCATTTCTTCGCATTCCGCTTCATACTTCATATGCGTTCAGTTTCCACCTTTGTCCGATTGAAAAATGGACAGAGGACGAGGGCAACGCGAAGCTACACGTACAGTGCAAGCAATTAATCCATGTGAAACTAGATCTGTCATCTTCAATGTCCATGTGTAATGTTGTACTTGTGCATATTACTATACATGTTCCTATAACCAATAAGATACGTTCACATTATGCATCCAGTGAGATTAAAAAGTACAGTTTTACGATTCAATTGAAATGTTTAACTCAAAATACGAAAATCTAGTCATCCAATAAACCGGTTTACAAGGCGCATTGTAAAATTTTGAACAAGTTCTTCATTACCTAGAATAGAATAACCAATTAGAATAGCGAAACAAATTATATTTGTCGAGAAGTGTAAAATTGTATGGATGCGATCCTCGTTGTGCATCTTGATCAATTTGATCGTTTCTTTGTAGATTTCAATGCGAGGCTTTTGCAAATGTGTTTCCAGGTATTCCTTAATTATTTGGTCCAAACGTAAGAGTTCTTCTAAGTTTATGAATTCTTTTAGAATACTTTTTTCTTGAATATCATTAAAAAAAATTCGGATTGCCTAGTATTCCACCAATTAGTAAACTAAGATTCCAAACTTTTATTAAATGAGAGAGAGATCGGCAAAAATACCATAGATGCAAGATATAGAAAGAAAATTAATACTTTCTTTTTTACCATTTTTTCGTCTTTGAATTTAATGATTTGATCAAATTGCTTTTTATTTTTAATTGTTATAACCCACCTAATATGCCAGGAGGATCCTCTTTGGATCCTTTTTATGAGGATCTTGAGAATCTTTAAATTGTATCTGTTCATCGTATATTATGTAGTCAGTTTTCGTCATGTACTATTCATATTTAATTTAAAATAAAAGTATTTAAAATAATTTTTCATTATACGATGTACAATGAACAGACACGATTTAAAAATCTTCAATATTCTCACAAAAATGATCCAGAGAGATCCTCATTCCCTAATAATATGTACGCACACAAGTCTGTTAAAGAATAAAATATGATTATTAACATTATTTTAATCAATTCAAAATCCATACGATTCCTAGGTTCTAGAGATAATAATCAACTTTTAATATTTTTATTCTATTCAAAAGCATACGGTTTTAGATTTTCTAGGAGTAAGTAATTATTAGTTTTTATTATTTTATTCATTTCAACAACTACTTACATGTTTTTTAACACGATTTTCGGCTGTTTCGAAGGCACAGTAGCCTCTGAAGTCTGCACGCGTGAAATTTTCTCATCAATTGTAAAGTTTTTTTACCGCTTTATTCTTAATTCCTAATCTTGTTTATTTGTTTATTGTTTGAGTTTTAAAAATTCGTACTTGAAAATTTGCTAGGTATAATTTATCATATACAATTGTGTTATTATTGTTCAATTTGTTAGGTCCAACTGTTTGTCTAATGAAGAGGTTTAGAACTATGAATTCATTTTTTAGAAAAAGAGATAATGATGATAAATTAGAAAGTGATACACCTTCTACATCTATTGAAGAGGTCTTAAAGGTATTATTTAATTGATAGGTCAATTTGACTTGTATTGACTCTTCCCGTTTCTACCGCAAATACTAAACAAGATTTTTCAGCAATAAATCTTATTAAAACAAGACTTCGCAATAAGGTAGAGAGTGAGTTTCTAGCAGATTCAATGGTTATCTACATTAAAAAAAAAAAACTTGCCGAAAATGTTGATTCAGATGAAATAACAAAGGATTTCAATTATACTAAGGATCGAAAGGCAAAACTTGAATAGGTGCTTTATTTTTTATTTGTTAAGTTGAATAAGATTGATGATATATGTTTTCTTTTTATTGCAAATTGCAAATTTAAATGATTTCTTTATTAAATCTAGTTGAAACTTGAGTTATGCAGAGTTATAGTTTATTTACTTCAAAATATTACTTTTAGGTTTATTAGTATACAACTTTACGTAGGTAACAAAAAAAAAATAAGTATTTGATTTCATAGTAATAATTTTAACTTAGCCCACCCATCAAATAATTCTTGACTCTGCTATTGTCGACAACAAAAAATCATCAAGCGTTCGGTAAAATGCCTTAGTGAATAAACTAAAATTTTATTGTTGTTTTTATTTAATAACTTATACTTTTAACACTAAAACCCTTCAATGTTTGAATTCTGAATCCATCACTGCCAACATGAATAGATTCGAAGACATTGCCACAATAATATTTCGTATAATGTAAATCTCTTTCGTGCGTCCGGAAGAATGCAATGCATAAACTATGGTGGCTTTTATCTCGCGTATGAAAGCTTAGAACAGATCCTGCGAGAATGGGTTGGCAAAAGAGAAAGCAATGATCTGTTGACGTACTCGTAACAATTCAAAAGAGGGTATTTCGGTTTTAATAGTCAATGAAAACGGTCCACCGTGACAATAACTGCTGAAAATTAACGGTGGAAACGAAGCCAGGGGAATGCATAGATAGTGCCACAAGGGTCTACACCTACGTGCTCTTGCCTAAACTTTTTCTCTTTTTGCATTCAGATAATGATATACATAAAATCGTTATGCGGCGTCTTAATCTAATAATATAGAGGTGGAGCCATGAAAGGATCATGATGGTCTCAGAGCCATAGTGACATTTTTTTAACACACAGAAAAGTTTGGTATTATATTTATGATTTTTAAGGTTTTTTAGTAGGCTCAAGACTCGAATCCGATATTTTTATTGTGATTTCTTTCAATGAGTTTGATTTGAGGTTTGTGGTTCCTATGCAGTTGAGGCAATCCGTTGCTTGTGAGCTTTGAGGAGGACTCTGGTCTAGGGATTAGCTGAAGGCGAGAGGAAGAAAGTCAGAGTGGCTTGGGGCTTACGTTTAAGGAAGGAAGAGGATGTCGAGGACCTCACCATACCGGATCCAACGATAGCAGTTGCTCACCACACGGCAAAGTAATTTTCGTAACATCAGGAGAGCGTTTCGAACTGAGAGTTTTGGGCCTCTTCTAGGATAAAATCTTGGCTCTGCACTGCTATAAAACATTGTATGCAAGTTTTTCTTCACATGACAATATATTATTGGATCGGAACACCATTTAGCAGTGAACCAGTTTCATATAAATTACACTTCATATTTTAACTTCTATGTAACTGAGATGTTATTGTAATGATATCTCAATTTAATTGAGTGAGTTTCTGCCATGCCATACGAACCATTGCACAAATGACGTGTTTGATACAGTATACGAACGTTAAATTCGTGTGCCATACGTGGTCATGTGACATCCAGCAGTTCAGACTCTGCTCGCAAGTCATATACGTGTTTGTCTAACATAACTGCTACGCATTTCTTCGCATTCCGCTTCATACTTCATATGCGTTCAGTTTCCACCTTTGTCCAAGTCAAAAATGGACAGAGGACGAGGGCAACGCGAAGCTACACGTACAGTGCAAGCAATTACCTCTACAATCCATGTGAAACTAGATCTGTCATCTCCAATGTCCATGTGTAATGTTGTACTTGTGCATATTACTATACATGTTCCTATAACCAATAAGATACGTTCACATCATGCATCCAGTGAGATTAAAAAGTACGGTTTTACAATTCGATTGAAATGTTTAACTCAAAATACGGAAATCTAGTCATCCAATAATCCGGTTTACAAGGCGCATTGTAGAATTTTGGATTTAATCAAATTGCTTTTTGGAACTCTTCTAGGATACCCAGAGCATCCCCAAGAGTATCATTTATTCGGCCTTCTTTGTCCGCGCATTGCCCTACTTCCTTAATCTAAATAGTCGTGAGAGAAGCTGAGTTAGCTAACCAAGCTAAAGTTCTCAAACAAGAGTTCCCCTTATATTGTAGGCAAATCCTGTCACTAGTAGTTTTGATTAGCCGACTTGCCCGAGCACACTCTCAACTTGTACATGCGTTTGGAGATTGACCCTTATAACACGGCTTAGTCAGTTATTTTCGCAGTTCAGATAAGATTCGAACCACCACTTCTCTAAAAGTATGGTTCTGGCCTCCCTCTCTCCTCCCTCCTTGGAGCTCGTCCATTCCGAATGTTTTAAAAGTTAGACCTTAGTGTTTGTATTTTCATTTTCGAATCAAGATTTAACGATTACAACATCCAGAGTATCCCATACCCCGGAAAATCCTAGAATTTTTGTTGGATCTTGGAACAATCAAATTTAAGAAATTCCGATTCTTGCCTTCTCTTCATAATATTTGGTCGTTGTTTAAGTTAATTAAAAACCAACTTGTGCATGTCTTCATAGCGGTAGCGTTGTAAATAGCAAGATTATGCAATCAGCTAACTTTTAATCTAAGCAAATTGTAGCGGTTGAATAGTTAAGGGCACAGTCGACAGCAAAATCACATTATCTCAACTCAAAACATATCTCCCGTTTCAGTCTTGGGTTTTGATCTGGAGATAGAATGGCTCTTCAATAGGATGGCAAAGCAGACTAAATCGACAATACGCAGTTCAACGACTCTATCCTCGCCTCTCTTTTATCTCCGGATCCCTGAAACCAAATATTAGTCATAATCCAATCGACTCACAAGTTTGAGGGTGCGATATAACTATTTACGGATCATGAATCATACCTCTGAATGTGATCAAGAATGAGAAGCCTGGGTCCGGGAGGGATTTTCACGTCTCTAAGAGCACTGTAATGAAATTGGATGACAAATGGAAGGGCGTTCATTAAAATGAATACAAGCTACATGATTTATAAATATGGACAAACACTGTGACTTTACGATAGAATGTGAGAGATGAAAAATACGCAAATCCTACTACTTGCCTATCGTTGAGCAGAGGTAAAGTGTTGTCGGATAATAGGCCTTTCTTGAAATTCTTCTCGTAACTCTGGAGGCCGAGGTTGCTCAACATGCTTCTTGTTTTAGAATAGTAGATATCTTCGGTAGGTGGTTGAGAAAATTTTTGCCCCAACTGCATAACCATGTGAAAAGTGCTTTGAGCGCGTATAAGTAACTAGACCACAGATACTAACAAACATGCATGTAAGCAGTGCTAACTCATACAGGTCTAGATATGAAATTGGAATGATATGAAACCACATAGACGTTCATCTACATTTGGTATTTTCGAAAAAGAAAAAAAAACGTGAGTTCCAGATTTTCAGCTGCTTCATTGCCTTACAAATGACATGTTTGTTTTACTAATGTCTCCAAAAACCGCAATGCAATCATGTAGCTAAGGACTAGAAAATGAAAACACTTCACCTTTCAGCTACTATCAAACTGATAAATCATATCTTGTCAGAGTCTCACCTTGAAAAGTCCACCTTGAACAAGTGCAAAGAAGAGTCCAGAAGTAACTGCATTTGCTGCTTGATTGGGGCCACCCATGCCGCTCACAAGTGAAAACAGGGCTCCGGAACCAAAAGCAGCCACCATGCTGCAACAAAAATAGGGTTGTCACAAAATCAAAGAAACAAAGGCCAGTTGTATCAGAAATAAATGAAATCTATAATACCGGCACATTGAATTAATGATATAAATGAAGAACAATCTGATAGATGATCCATTTCTAGATAAAGAAATACATTTTTTCGCGGGAATGAAAAAAGAGTGGTGGGGTGGAAGAAACAAATCGACAGGAGATCTCCTTGGGACCTGCTGAAAATCTAGGCACGTGGCAGACCCTTGGCCCTTGGCTTATGGTCAGCCATGTAAGTTTCAGTTTTTTCCAAAATGAACCAAAGGAACCAATCCATTAAAGTCTGTTCCTTACTCTTCAAATGACCTAAAACAGCCTAAAAGGCAGCAGGGCAACATCCACATACGAGAGGAGCTAAGATAAATTTTAAAAGAAAGGTTACCCTAATATAATTTCACAATTCATATTCATAGAATTTTGGCTAAATCACAACATAGAATAAATAAGGCCATATGAGACCCGGCATCCACAACAACTTCAATGTTGTTAACTACTGCCTATAATTCTTTATTAAAGCAATCATAAGCTCAATTGATTGTGACTGCAATTTTATAAACACCAAACAGTGTGGACAAAGGAATAGGCTCACCTAGACTGGACATCCTCCTTGCCTCTCACTCTTTTCATGACACAGGATATGCCAGCATTGACACCAGTCATAACAGCAAAGTTGCGAGCTTGGACCAACGGACCACCTGCAAGGGCCTATGATCAAAGCAATCAAATTGTGTATATCAACAGAACTGCTCCACCAAGTACGGGTGGCTGTTCTGACTAATTCAAACATTAGCCATGTTTCAAAATTTATCTGTTATCATTAAGAAGAAGCATGTTTCCCACCATAAAACATGTAATAGGTTTCCTTAAAGAATGTTTGGAGTTCATACAAATTTCAACTTCTACAAATCCTTAACAGAACTACCAAATAATAGTAAATTAGAAAAAAAATACCCCGAGAACTATAAGTTTCATAGAATAAACAATTCTTAGTTGCGAACATCCTTCAGTGTCCTACCATTGCAACGTAAGCAAGGTGGGGTTTGAAGCGTTTTTCTCTAAAGTCTAGCATTTTCAAGGGTTATATGTGAATTGCTCAATAATTAAGCCCACTAAAGTGAAAAGGAATCAAATTTTACTCTGCTTAGCTCACTAATTGCATACTCTAATCCAATCTGAATACCACCCATTTGAAGAATACTAGGTTCCATGTTTACTCTTTGCCGCCCCAAAGTTTCTAAACAACGGCACCAACAGCAATCGCAGTAAGCAGACTCAAAGAACAAAATAATAATTTGTCCCCAAGAAATCAACTTTTCCTGTATTTAAATACTGAAAATTGCTACGAACAAGAAACAAAATATTGGGATTTATCATATAATCAAAATGCCAATTGGGGTGTGCTAAAGTTTCATTCTTTATCCAAATTCTCCGCGCAGTTCTCAATAGAAATCCAATCCAAACAAAGGGTATTTCCTAATTTAAACGAAAATATAGTGCAATTTGTGTGTGTGTGTGTGTGAGAGAGAGAGAGAGAGAGAGACCTGAGCTTGCTTGAAAGAGGCCATGGCTTGGGGGTTGAGGCCGGCCTGAGGAGGAGGAGTGGGAAGAGAGGAAGAAACATCGTTGGTGAGAGTACCCATGAAGGCGCCGATGGCGGCGCCCTGAGCACCGCTGGTGAGTGTGACGACGGCGGCCTCGACGGGCAGAGACTGCTTGGCCAGCCACCCCCTGAAGCCAGCCTGCAGCTCCTTGAAGCGAGCCTGCAATTCCTCAATAGGGTTCTGAGGAGGCACCATTTTCTCCACCATAACTCCCTGTTTTCCTTGTTCCATGCGAGATTTCGACTTCCCCCAATTCGATTTCTGCTCCTTCTTCCTGTTCTGGTTCTGCTAATGCGATTGGAGCATAAATCTCTCTCTATGGATAACGAGGTTTCTTTGTTTTTCTCACTCTTTTATACTTCCCTATTGTATTCAACCTTCCCCTAAACCCTGCCCTGCCGCTTGCGCTATGGCTTTATTAGACCCGGTCAAACTCATTTCTTGTTAAATTTTTAAGAAAACAAATGAAAAATGTTTGAAAACTTGAGTTTTAATAAAGGATAAATTAAATAGTAACAGAATTGACTTTTTAGTGTAAAAATGTGATTTTTCATTAAAATGAACATTACCATAAGTTTTTCGTTAAAGTTCCCTAAATTTTTTAGTTTAGCTTGAGTTTCCCTATGATCAAATTGATCGTTCTTTATTCGTTTTGTAATTTTGTACCTTATAACTTTTTAATTATTTAAAGGCATATAAAATTTTAATTATTTAAGGGTGCATAAGTTTCAGTTCCTCTTAATTATATTTGGTTAACGGGCATCATACGTGATGAAATTAAGAAAAACAAAATTGACGATTGAAGAGGTATGTTGACACAAATTAAAATTTTAGCGAGGGCCAAGAGTAAATTTAGTTTTCCTCTTGACCAAAAGAAAAAAAAAATGAGTTCGAGGTGCAAAGCAACACCGAATAAACGACAGATTTGTTTGGAACACGGAGTGTGAAAAGTTTTTTTTTAAGTGTCATTTAAATTGTATAACTATGTGTGATCTATTACTTTGTGTTCTTAATATACTAAAAACTCCCCAAATTAATTTAAGTCTTGTGGTAGATTTTTTAGTGTAATGGATCACGAACATTATGTTACATGTTATATAATTAGCAAAAATCTTTTTAAAACTTTCTCCAATTATAAATATTATATAATGACATGAGTAACATTGAAAAATCTCCCGTGCCTCGCAACATGAGCCCAAATCCATTGCCATGGAACAATATTAGGTGTAATATCCACACATTTCATTTTATTTCTTATACACATTTTTAATTTTTGATCGTCAGATCAGATGAATTGAAGAAGATCAACAGAAAAAAATTATAAAAAATGTGTGAGAAGTAAAATAGGATGGGTGAATAACACACCCCTATTCATTACTTTTGTAAGTCCCGCGTTTTTCCCCTTTTCGTTCGCGGGCGGCGGTGGTTAAATTACTTAATTTTGGCGCCAATCACGCTCCGGTGGCTAGCAGGCTAGCAGCCGTTCGGTCCGCTCTTGCGCCGCCGGCATCTCATCGTGGTACCTTCTCCCTTTCAATTCCAGATACTTGTATTATTTGGTTTACAGTTACCGCAGTTCGTTGTCAGATCCGCAATTCCTTTTACTCTCTGATTTGTGGTTTAGGCATTTCCGCAAACACCTTGTGAGCGTGGCTGCATCTCATCTTGGTTTAGGCGTTTCACACATATGCATACAGATTCTCTCCCTGCAATCTTTCTACTGAATCAGCTCATCTTATATGTTAATTTTATATTACATTGTCTTTTTCCATGTATGATAATTAATTTGATGAAACGCATTGAAAAATTTCATGGCAGAAGGTCGAGGAGGACGGGAAGGGATCAAAGTTTATTACTTTCGAGCAGCCGGGATGAGCACGTCGAGGGAGGAGTCGCCAGATTGGCTGCGCTCTTTCCAGGTACTCGAAAAGAATTTCACCAATCTTTTGTAGAAGTTGAAATTTTCATGCTCTAATGGGTACATTTGGTTCATGTTGCTTAGCAGTTTAGGTATATCATTGGTGGTTTTACATTTCTTTTTCTGTTTTGGGTGCTAAGTGCAAGGTTTTCTTTGTTTCAGGTACCCGAAACTCATTCACCATTGGAATTATCCTCAGATTCCGAGGCTTCACTGAATGGTGTTCCTTCGGGGGAGGATAAACCAGAAACTCATTCACCAGTGGAATTATCCTCAGATTCCGAGGCTTCTCTGAATGGTCTTCCTTCGAGGGAGGATAAAACGGATTCCCCTGAATTGTCTCCATGTAAATCTTCTAAACTTACCGATGAAGATGAGAATAAAGTTCTTGGGGAAAGTGTTGCAGAGTCTCCATCTGGTAAGAAATTAAAACGAATCTCTTTAAAGCAAAGGAAAAAAGCAGAAGATCAGAAATCCCCTAAAAAGAAGAAACTAGAGATATCCAAGGAAGGAGAAGGTAAATGCGAAGTGTTTGGTTGAAGCCTTCTGATCATGACATTTGTAGACTTATAAAAGAGAATTTTTGGTTCAGGAAACAGTGATGATGCAGAAGTTGCAGAGGCGGAAGTTGCAGAGGAAGAAGCATCTGGGAAGCACATTGAGCCTCATGTAAGAGTTTACTATAGAAGTAACAATGATTCTCTTATGTAATTTTTTATAATTAATGAGTTGCTTTGGTTATATGTAATTTGCAGGTCTCCACCTCAAAGTTGCCTTTGGTGCTCACTGAAAAAGTCCAACGCTCGAAGGTACAACAAGATATTGTTCTTATCATTTGGTTATAGGTTGTGTATAGAGTCAGCAAGATAGTGTTCTTATCAAAAGTAGAAACTAACGTTGACGAGATATTGTTCCATAGCTTGGTGTTTTACATCCCCCATTACTTTCCATTGAAAAGAAATGGTTTGTATTTTGTATAGGCACTTGTTGAGTGTGAAGGAGAATCCATAGATTTGAGTGGTGATATGGGTGCTGTAGGACGGGTAATTATTTCAGATTCCAAATCTGCGGATCCTGAAATGTACCTTGATTTGAAAGGTATGTCTTGTTTATATAGGTAATCAAATTGGTGGTTATTTAGCCTTGTCAGTGCAACTTATTGTGTGGCGTGTTTCTTAATTAGATGCCTACATCTGATTAGTTTATCTTTGGTTTAACGCTACAGGAACCATATACAAAACAACAATAGTTCCTTCCAGGACATTTTGTGTTGTAAGTTATTGTCTCTACTTAGTCCCTTACACAAATCAATAATCTTTCCTGTTAACGAAATCAGATGCACAATAATAATGATGTGATATGAAACTTTTTTTTTTTTTTTTTTTGGTTCAGGTTAGCTTTGGTCAGTCGGAGGCAAAGGTAGGTTAGCCATTAGTTAGGTAAGCAGGAAATGGATAACTTAATGAAAGAGGCATGGTTTAACTCTGAATTGTATATTCCTTGAGCAGATTGAAGCTATCATGAACGACTTCATTCAGTTGAAACCACAATCAAATGTTGATGAAGCTGAAACAATGGTTGAAGGTTGGTTTTCGTTGCAGTGGCTGTTTCTTTATTTTCATTTTCTCTTTAAAACAACTTCTGAAACAGTAATCTCCTTAACATCTCATCGTTTTGAGTGAGTAGGAACCCTAGATGGTTTCTCGTTCGATTCAGAAGATGAGGGTGACAAACTTCCTAAAGCCACACCTCAACAAGCTGATCAAAACGGGGATGCTGAAGAACAAAATAAGGGGGCAACCAAGGCGAAGGCTAAGAAAGCATCGGTATGTTTAAGAACCTTAATTTTTCTAATTCTTTTGGGTAAATGCAATGAATATTTTGATGATGTGAAGTTTTCTTTGTCTACAGACTGTTGTAAGGAAGAGAGCTAAACCTGCCGGAGGGAAGCCACAACCAGCGAAG
Source organism: Heteromeles arbutifolia (assembly GCA_024362995.1). Lineage (NCBI taxonomy): Eukaryota > Viridiplantae > Streptophyta > Magnoliopsida > Rosales > Rosaceae > Heteromeles > Heteromeles arbutifolia. The sequence goes on along the minus strand of JANCRC010000009.1, from coordinate 35,040,111 downwards.
AAACCAAGAAAGAAACCTCAAGTTTCCAAGAAGGCTAAGGGCAAGAAATGAGGCACACAATTTTGTTTATCATTTATTCTGCCGCAAATAGGGATATTAGTTCTCATAGTTGACAGGAGTGGATTGGTGATGTAGAATAGCTAGCGGATCAGGTTATCTAGCAGCTTGACGGGCATAATCACAAGAATAACAAGGTTTGAGTTGTATGAAGTGGCGGCCCCCTGTGTCTGATTTAGGCCGAGAATACGCCATTTCGAAGGGAATGATATGTATCTTAGTACTGTCATTGTTTTAAGTTGGTTGATGGAGTATTTAGTGACCATTACTGTATAATGATGCCGATTGGTGGCCTATATTCATTTGAAATTTTTACATGTAGGATCCATTGTTCATGATTCGATACAAGTTTTGTATTGTATTTGTACTGTTTCTCTCTCTGTTTGTCGAAGCCCTCCGATCCCATGTACTTGATTCATCACTCCAGGCTTCACAGTTGCTTTCAAACGATCAAGATAATATGTACACGATGAGAAGAAGGATTAGCGGCGGAACTGGTAAGAGCGTGTTAGAAGAAGAATAAACCATCTGCACAACCTTCTCACCGCCTGGCACTTGATATCTCGGAGGAGCTAACGCATAATTTGAATTTCTCGTCCTGCATCACGGATGTTTTTCCCGTAAGAAATCCGAGAGTTGAAAACAAAATAAGCAGTTGTTGAAAATATTCGAATGATGATGATGGGGAGAAAAAAAAATGTACCCGTTGCCGTAGGGGCAGAAGAAAATGGCGTAATCAAAAGCCTTGCATGTAAAAGTGCTTGTGCCATCATCAAAAGCATAACTGTAAGCTCTTGGACAAGCTCTTTTGAAAATAGTGGAATAATTGGAAGGCTGGCATGTCGTCGGGTTAGCAAACTGTCCGCTGCAGCAGTACTGGTCCAAACCAAATGCCTCGCAGGCGCTCTTGCATCCGATCACGGTCCCTTCGCTTCCTCCTCCCACCACCTGAAGCTCTTTCGGGCAACCTGCATGCGTGTTTCATTTCCGCTCGGCCTTCAAAATTTGAACCATTTGGCGCCCGAAAAATTACAAAAACTTGATCAAGACCATAATTTACCTGTGTTGATATCTGAAGCGCAGCCGGTGGCATTACATGCACCAAACACGCCGCGTGGTGCCGCGATGAGGGGCAGATTGTAGCCGTCCACGATGCTGACATCGTAGAAATCTAAACCATTGCCATTGCCGAGAGTTATTTCAAAGAGCGAGGCAGGTGGAGTGGCACCAGTGCCACCACATTCCAGCCTGCCTCCGCAGTCACCGGTTTGACACGTGCCAGCTCCCAGCTCGTCGAATGTGCAGCCTGTCCTAGCCCATATACGCCCTGACCATCCTGGAGTAGAAGGAAGTCTCACACTCTGGCCGGGGTCTAACCGAAACCCCGTTGTTGGGAGCGGAGGGGTGCCGGAACCTGCCAATGTACCGGGCCAGATGGTTTCCGGGCAGTTGTTTGTTATAGTGAATGTGGCTGAGTAGGATAAAGAGATGAAACATGGAAAGAGGATGCAAAAGAAGCGCAGAAAAGTTCGAGGTCTCGTCGATAATGGCATGTTCTAGGCTTATAGGTTTTTGTTTGGTGTTTCGCTTTTCTGGTGGAATGGGATATATGGAAGGATTGGAAGAATCTGTGAGGGAAGGAAATGTGCAATCTCAGCCGCAAGATGACCTTTCTGGGTTTAGGATTTCTTTTATCTTGGATGGCCTCTTGAAGAAGCGATTCCTTTTCTACCAAAAAGAAACTTGGACTAATGAATCTCCAAATCATATAATCTTCCTCGAGGAAAATAAACGATATTCTTTCGAAGATGTCTTCGAGAACAAGCAACATCTGTTTCAACACTTGGATTGAATTCGATCTCTCTACATGTACGCAGGTAGTGTCTGATCTATAAGCTCGAGCCAAAGTGAATGGGGAAGGAGAGAGAAGAACGCGGAAAAGCCTACTTCCGGTCATCCACATAACATAATCGGAGGAATAAACGCTGCTATTATTACATACAGTCTACAGAAACATCAATTGATAGCCTTTAGTACATATCATAATGTGGAATTCACAGAATCAAAGTAAAGAACAAGAAGCCGGAAACACTGACCACGAAAATGAACATGAACATGAAATTACTTGCTCATAAATGTGTCGTTACAAATTTACAATGTTTTTACAAACTGACGATGCCAAATTAATCAAAAAATCTTGGCATCACTAGAAAATTTACAAGCAACGAGAGGACTTTCCTCCGTTAGAAGAGATACAAAAACCCTCTAGAATAAAAGGACTTCGAAGTTAAAAGTAGCCTAAAAGATAACAAGTAGCCTAGAAATGGTTCAGCGAAAGACCAACTAAAGGTTGGAGGCAACTCTTCAATGAACTTTCAACCTTATAAGCACAGTTACTTTCAGACATGGCAGCTTAAAGGGATTGGCCTAACATGGAAAATATTGATGAACCAAATAGGCCATGGGCAGGACAACTCAAAAACAATTTATGTCGAACCACCAGCACAAGATAATATGGAAATAATGTGACTCAAACGTACACGTGCTTTGATGGCCGAGCAGAAAGTGCTGTACTTCGCCAATAAGGCAAATAGAAGAGGTTGATCAATTACCATATTGTGGAAGTTTTGTCATATTTCTGCATGTAGCTTGCACGTGCAAGTTTCAACTTGATTCAAAAGACAAGCATTTAGAACGGCCATGTCAACTCTCCAGCATCACCAGGTGTAGCTTTGTTCTCCAAGAAATTATACAATTACCTACATGAGAAAACAAAACAAAAATTCATAAGAAGCCATATCCGAAAATTTCTAAATAAGAAAGACATTAGCCATTATTAACAAGCACATCTAATATCTCCTCGATCGCACATGCTTCAAAGTCCTGCAAAATTGACATCAATTTCAGATACATTCAGTCAAATAACCAGAACAAAAAACAATGTAGATGATGCAAACATATAAAACAAGTGAAATCCGAATCATTCCTTCGTAACCTGTACTAAACAAGGCAAAAGTAACACAACAACAATCTATACTGCCTGCAATCGTAGTGAACAAGAACCAATAATATTACAGATCCAAATAAAGAAGCAACTAAGCGAACCATTTTAATAACTAAATACAAATAATTGCCTTTCGGCAACATAAACATTATAAATGACAAAAAATAAGAAGATACTAGTAATAAGGTAAAATAATTAATGGGAGTAAGATAAAAGAAGTCACAGCTGAATCACAAACGACCTGAAAGCACCCTGTAGCAAATCTAGCCAAAATTCCTGACCGGTAGGGCTAGCAAAAATAAGAATTGAATCCAAGATTCTTAAGCAGTTAAACAAGCCCCGATCACCCCTAAATAACATTCTTTTAAAGTCAAGCTAATGGAGGAGTTAAATTGCAGTAAACAGGACTACAAATATAGATTGTTCCTACAGAATATAGATTGTTCCTACAGACGGGTAGGACACATTAGGTCCACCACTTTAAGTACTCATCAAGTTCATCGTCCATATCCGTTCCACGAAATGAAAATAGGGAAAAGTTTAAAGGAAAGCAATAAAAGGTCGTTCATTTATCTTATAAGTCTAGCTCATATCCATGCCGTCTCCAACTTTGGTGCAGATCAGACTGGCAGTAGTGAAGGATCTCTCGAAGGGAGAAGGATGGAACTGGGCATCCCGTCTGCGCTTAGAAGAGCAACTGTCTGCAGAAGAGCTATCCGACTCAAGCTTCCTCCGGACCCCTCTCACAGCCTGTTCCTCTACTTGTGTAAGGGGGAAAATCTTTCTGCTTGCCCGGCAAAGGGAGCTATGGTTATCATACAAGATCCTCTGATCACAGTTTTTGTCACAGATGTGAGTGGCTCCAGTTAGCTTGCAGAGGTACATATTCGCGCAGACGTGCTCGTTCTGACATTTCCAGTCACATTTGTGAACAGGATTTGACCCATCACGGCCCAAAATAGTCGACAGATAAACAACATTCGTAGGTCCTGATACCACAGAATTGCCATCCACCTCCATTGCAACTGCCAATTAATGAGTTTCGAAACGTCAATTGAACAGATTCCACCAGCAAAGGAGGCCCTTTTACTACAACAAAAACAACCCTATCCCATTAAGCGGCGCGGGGTCGACTGTATGAATCCTACAACGCCATTACCCGCCATTACGCTCGGTTTTACGCCAAGTCTAAAGTTTTTTTTTTACAGATCCGAACACAATGTAGAAATTCGTTCCCCACACTTCATATGGAATTGTTTAATTACTAATCACAGAAACACTAATCATGTTCCATATGAAGCCAACAATTCACTTTCTTCATCAGATCTGATGCATGTATCAACGTGGGATATAAAATTACACAATTTTAATTACCGCCCTTAAAATTTACAGAAAATATATTTGCTTTTTGTTTTACCTGATTAATTAATCATAATACATAATTATATACAAGCAATTATCTCAAACAAAAACTAAAAAAATTCCAGAAAAAAAAATAGAAAAGAAAGAAGAAGAAAATGACTCACCTGTGCTTCCTGAAGTTAAAAACGAAGAACACGCGCGCTGTGCTTCAACGCAAACCCAGCAACACCACCACCTACTCCTCACCTTCTCTCTCTCTCTCAAAGACTCAGACTTTCTCCCTCGCTATCCAAATTGCCTAGCAAGGTAACATAGAAAACGCGAGTGTACGGGTCGGCATTTATAGAAAAAGGGGAGGGAGAGAGAGAGAGGAAGGGACGGAGGAGAGAGAAAGTGGGGGTGGAGGACTTGACGTTGGAGTTACTGTGAGAGAAAGGAGAGGGCAAAAATGTAAGAAGACCAACCCAATCTGCCCAAAATGATAAAAGGCGAACCATTAAGATCATCGGAACAAGTGATTCTAGTTTTTAAAATTTTATCCAACAATTAAAAATTATTATAACTTTTAAATGATTAAAACAGATGGACCATTTGAATAAATTTTAAAATTCCGAATCACTTGATCTGATGACCTTAATAAAAGAGATCGGAAGACGATGTCTTCTCATTCTCATGACAAAGCGCCAAATTTCCAAATGAAGTACGAGTGAAATTCCGAGTAAATTCACTTTGTGCCCCTTGTTTTTTATATTTAAAATACGACCCAATTCCCTAGTGGACTTGACTTTTCAAAGGGTTCACCTACAAGAGTGGATAATCCAAGCATATTACCTATTTTCTTTCAACCACACTATATCCACCTTGTATTGTCGCACAATCAACGATACTGCATTGACCCAAAAAAAAAAAATCAACGATACTGCAACACATGTCTTCATACAGTATTTATTGATTATCGTAAATAAACTTTTTTTGAATTAAGAGTCTCAATGAAGGTGTCTAAAACTAATAAGGCATTATTGTATCACTAATTCATATTTTGTTAAAAGTATCGTCACAATAACATCTACGTAAGTCTTTTTAAATGTTTTGTTTACATACAAAGGTGTTATGAGTGGAGTTTCATGTTAAGCAACAACATGGGTAGCAAAAGTAGTTATAACGATCATTTTATGACAATCGAATATGAAAGTTCAACTATTATTAGATTCTAGTGCTAATGACAATATTAAAAAGACGTTAAAACGGACACGTGCTATATTATTATTGGTGTACGTGTATGCAATGAGGTAAGAATACGAGATCCTGATCACTCTCGACCTAAGTAGTTGATATTTTAAAAATACTTTTATAAATATCATCTCAAACTAAAGTATTGTAAAATGTGAACCTCGAGTCGGAGTGAGTGTGACTCGGAGTATCCTGTGTTCCCAGTCCCCACCTCCAACGGTCTCTCTCTCTTTCTCTTCTCCTCAACAATTCAAGCACTCTCCCTCTCTTTTTCAATAGATTTTTCAGTGTGATCGATACATAACTACGTGTTATTATACAAATGATGAAATATATGCGCTAAAAAGTTAATAACTTAAAAAATAAAATTTCTTACCAATTCTATTAAAACACGTAGTGTGCCAGTTGTATTCCCATCACAATTAAATTTTTCTTTCTCTTTCTCTCCCTATGACTTTTACACGAACCACGCTCGCCACGTCGCTTTCTCACCGTCATCCTCGCTGGGCTATTCCGAACTCCCATAGGCCCAAACTCACAAATCGGGATCTCGAGCCCTCGGCCCTTTTCGGTTTAGGCTGTGGATCTTGACCCGAGAACCATTTTTCAACCCGACTAGCTCCGTTGCCTTCGTTCCGAGGGTTACGGTCTCGGAATCGCCGCCCTTGCTCCTCCCTGCGCTCAGATATCAGTTTCAGACTCGATTTGGGAGTTTTCGAGGACAAATTTTAGCTGCAGAAACAGCAGACGACAGGCAAAGCTCCTTTCTTTCTCAACAAATTATCCACCCAATCCAAAAACCCACCACAAATTCAACCCCCACAACCCTAAACCCAATTCCCAATTCTCCTTACGTGACAAGATCCAATCACTCCAAGTTTTGATCTGGATTGCGATCTCTGTTCCGAGGGGCTGCAACTTTCTCGGGAAACAAACGGGTTCTCTGGATTAGATTGGGGGCTTCGGGTTTTCTGGTATGTATATATTTCCCTACCTTTTGTCGTTTTTTTTGTTTTTTGTTTAGTTGGGTGTTTTAAATCTGTTTGGTTGCCTAGAAAATGTAGGAAACTGCGGGAAAATGGAAGGGATTGGAGTATGGGATGTTGGGGTTTTGAGTAACTTGGGAGCTGAGATTAAAAAAAAGCTGAATTCTTGGGTTGTGAGTTTTTCAGTTTTGAGATTGGGAGCTTAAAACAACAGAAAGATGTAAGCTTTAGGATTCAATAGATTTGATTCTGTATGCTTGGGCTCGGTTCGATTACTTGGAGCTGTTTCAAAGTATTCAGGTTATTCTGTATTAGAAGTGTATCATGACAAAAGTCATGTGGTCTTGAGATGCTGTTTGAAAACTTAATATATGTGTGCTCGTTTTCCTTCCGTAGAAGTTCAGGAATGATAGAGAATATGTGCTTGTTTTCCTTCCGCATAAGTTCGGGATTGATAGAGTTACGAAAGGCCTTAATATTACCGATGAAATCTTAATAAATCCTTGAAAGAAGTCTATACAGATCCATAGAAATTTATAATAGAAATCCGTATAAATCTGCCAAAAGCTGTATAAAATTGTAGAGTCCATTAAAATCTTCTGAAATCCAAGTTGACTACTCCCCCTTACTTGTCTGTTGAATTGAGATTTCAAAATACAGTTTTAAGCTAGGCGCTGAGCTTTTCATACGATATTGTTGTCTAACATTCTTATTAGATATGATATGTCCCATTTTTTGTTGTTAGCAGGTAAAGGATCATGGTGGGATTTAAGAATAGGTATATGGTAGTGGAGGTTATCTTGGATCCTAATAGAGAACTGGTGAGAAAAGATCCTGTTATCATTACCTCGTACAATGTTACGAAAGCTATCCGAGACAGCATTCTAGTAAATTTTGGGGAGTGCGGTCTGGCTTTGTCACTTGGATCATTCCAAGGTAAGTAATGGCTCCCAGTAATTCTTGTTACCTTCTTTGTTTATGCGCATTTGCAATTAATTTTCTGTAAAATGGACTCTCTCAATTTCTTTGAACGTGTAATTTTATGCAGTCAAGTATGTGAATGACATTACGAGGCTGTGTATCATTAGAGCTTCAAGGGATGAATATCAGAGAGTATGGGCTGCAACTACCATGGTCAGGAGTATTGCAGATTGCCCGGTTCTATTTAATTTGTTGGACCTAAGTGGTGAGTTAAAGATTTGCAGCAGATTAAGTCTTGCGGCTTGCTGATATTTATCGAAAATGCACAATACCTTACAATTAAGTTATCATTTTGACTCTTGAATTTAGTTATTGTTCTTGATTAAGAAATTAGACTGCTTCCGCTTTAGTGGTGATTGGTAATCACAATTTCCTTAAAAGTAAGCAGAATTTCTTATAGTAAACATTGTTTGGAACTTCTTAAGAGGTCACATTTTATCTCGTAGTGTTCATTTTTTAAGCTGATCGGAAGTTACTGTCATCTCAAAGACACAACATAATTGTCTTCCTTCCCATCTGTTAAAGAAAGTTAATTACCAATGATTTCTTTCATTTCTTTTGTATCAGGAAGTATCAAAGCTTGTAAAGAAACCGCATTGAAGTGTGATGAATCAAAATTTGAACAGCACAAGCTTGTTGTTGGATCTAATCTTTCGGCTCAAGATACTCAAAAAATGCAGTACTATCTTGACAAGATCAAAGGCCTTGAGCACTAAAGTTCTACCATACCTATGGTAATATACGGTATTCAGATGGCATGTCCTGTTCCTATATCTATTTTATATCGCTTTTCCTTACCTATGAGCTATTACAGCTGTTATGTATTGGTTGTTTAATGGAGTATTGTTATCATTAGATACGAAACTCTTTAAAATGGAGTTGAACTGTAGCTCTTTCAGTTTGGCGTAAAGTAGGCATAAAGTAGATATTCATGCCTAATTTATTATCTAACGAGCAAACTCATTCTTGTCCAACATCTTGTAGGAATTTGGTGAGCCTCACGAGCTTCATGTCCTGGTTCCATCGGTACTTGATGTCCATTACTCCGCCTGACTCCGTGGCTCGTGTGGAATTCTAAAGGTTAGAAAATCTCAAAAGAAAGGAAGCTTGCAGGAACTTCAAATTTTCCAACCGTAAGTAGTTGCGAAAAGGGTATGTAGATGTAAAATGAAGTAGTGGATTAGGCAGAGGAAGTATTTGATTTGGCTATCTAGTTATTTCGGAAATATGTTTTGTCAGGTTAGTTTGTATTGTTCACTAGTGAAGGGGGGAAATTCGTGTTTCGCGCATACACGGTTTTTGTTTTGGTCAAACGCATGTACTCCCGGCGGCGGCGTATAAGATACATCGGAGGCTGGGAGCATACCAGAATTTTCACAATTTTGATGACTAGCAAGAAACAAATTCCATTGTGTCCAAAAATTCTTTCTTTCTTATACAGCAAGTAATTACTGTTTCATGTTTAGGGTATCTCTGCAAATTCCATCGTGATACCTTAGGGCTTTCTTTCCCAAGCATCAACGATGTCTTCGGGACCCGCCACAAAAGATAGTTAAATGGTTTCACATCAGCCATGTGATTTGCCACATTTAACTGCGTGCTTTAGTGGTAAATGACACCAAGTTAGGTCCTAATTGGGTGTAGATTCTAGAATACAACTGAAGATATATTGTTAGGTGATGAGGGCGCAAATTCTAGTATACAACCGAAGATATATTGTTAGGTGACGAGAGACAAAGAGGGAGGGTTTTATCTCCAGATATACCCACACTTGGCCAGTTGGCCCTGCCCGAATCTTGAGATTCTCGAGTGCTTTTGTGTATGGCATTTTTGGGTATGCTCCAAGTATGCTATACACTGAGATTTTTGGCCGTGGTATCCTTGGTTAATGATCCAATGATCAAGATCTTAACGCTTATAAACTCTAGTATATAACGCTTATAAACTCCGGTATATAAGATATCAGGAGCATAGTGGAATTTTCGTATGTAATTTGTTCAAACCAATAGGCTCGAGCTCAAAGTGGGTTAGACCTGATTGATTGCTACTTTGCAAAGACGATTAAAAAATAGAGCATTAAATTCTCATTATTTTCACTGGGGCAGGTTTTTGGAGCTGGAAAATTATCTGTTCCTAACTTATAGATACCACATGTTCAAAGAATTCATCATTCGTGAATATTCGTGTGGAGGAAGAGAATCATATCCACGTGTTGTAGATTATTGACATTTTATTTATATTATCAACTATGTCCACGTTTTAACAAGGGTTCATTTGGAAAGTGTTTTTAAAATAACTGAAAGCGTTTTTGGTGAAAATGTTTTTAAAACCATTCCTTAGTAAAAATCCAAGTTGTCTATGAAAAAGCATTTGAAGTGCTTCCTGCAAGAAGCACATTTCTAGTGTTTTTTCAAAAAGCACTTGAAGCACTTAAACTTCAAGTGTTTTTAGAACCCAAAATCAATTTTACCAAAATTGTTTTCAATCATTTTAAAAGTACTTTCAAAAGAGCCTTTACATAGTTGTACATCTATCGACATGTTTGGCAATAGAAATCTAGGTGAAAAGTAAATAAAATGTGACGCGTTTTATTAAGTGGGAGAAAACACGCAATCAGACTTCCAACATGAGGGAAATGGATCATCTCCGGATCATTTTCTCATAATCTACCACGTTCGGGAATCCGAGCCATTGAAATTTGATCCAACAGTTACAAACAAGAACTCACTTTAAAAGTTATAATAACTTTAACCGTTGGATCAAATTTCAACAATCCAAATCTCCAGACTCGATGGATTAGGTGGAATGGATCCGAAGAGGATCCCCTTCCCAACATGAGATCTTCTGAGAAGAGAGATAATAGACAATACTATTAGATAGTGCCTTTTAATAATGACGACAACAGTGCTGTTTCCCATTAATCCATTGACGTTGTTGGGTAATTGAATCAATGTGGGCGGCAAAAAGCCGGAAGGCAATTTGTTTTGCACTTGCTTAAGCATGGGTGATAAAAAATTAAAATCAAAGACTAATTGGAAAATAGCACTCATTTTTCACTCATGTTTGGTGAGCTTAGTAGTGGGGTTGTTAGAAATCCTCGAACTTGATAAATTTGCACTTGATTGTGTTTCATAGTGAATTTTTTTCACTATTGTATTAGGAATTAAGAATACGCAACATGGTTGATATGTCTCGTTAGTTTTAAAGAATATTAATAATAAAAAAAATGTGCTAATTTGGATGGAATCGCAATATTGTGTGACACTGCTCCTATTTTCACGTTAAAATCACATTTTAAGCCTCATTTTATGTCATGTGTAACACCTCCTATATGATACAAGGATATTCTATGTTGAGTCTGAAGAATATCATGCATTGATGGCTGGTGAGGGCCCATATTGACTGTCATGAGATCTTTTATTGTAGCCAGTATATTCATAGGTTTTTTCTTGATTCATTCTTTCATGAATTGTTGAAAACGAAAAAAAGTTCATTAAAATTCTTATGTTGGAATTAAGTACTAAATGTATAAGTCAAAAGAAAGGATGGAGCTGTCCACACTCATTTCTACATTTCACACATCACTCTCAATTTTCGACAATTAAATCGAACAAATTGAAGATCGGTGAATAAAAGTTAATAAGAGTGAGTAAAAGGTAAAAAGAAGTAAGTGAATAGCATTACCGAAAAGAAATAGCGCTAAATTATTATACTAATGATAAAGGGCAGAAGCTTTGAGGAGATAACTTGAATAGAGAAACCGATGTTACGTCACGCGTACGCCAAAACGTACATGCAAAGGGATTCTTGGCATGGACTTCTCCTACGCAAGAACTTTCCCCCGTTCGAGACCCACATGTTTGCTATAAAAACCCGCCTCGTTTTTCTCCTTTTCATACCAAAAAACCAGAGAGTCCACTCCCCTCACACAAACACAGCTCAACACAACAGAAACCCACACCCGTGTTACACTTGGACTCTCTCTCTCCTCCCTCTCTCTCTCCTCCCTTGAACAATTTCAGAAGCAAAAGATCTCAGAAGAAGAAGAAGAAATGCAGCAAAGAGTTTTGGATTACGTTTTGGTGCCGGCAGGGCTGCTGGTAATGGTGGCATACCACCTATGGCTTCTCTATCGAATCCTGACGCAGCCCAACAGCACCGTCATCGGAATCAATTCCATCAACCGCCGCTTCTGGGTTCAAGCAATGATGGAGGTAAAACCAAAACCCAACAAAACCCATCAATCAAAATCATATATTTCAATTTTTTTTGTCTTCTTAATTGGTTCCTATTCATATTATCTTGCATGAGTGAATTTTTATGTTGTTGGAAAATGTTGTCTTCTTGTGCACCAGTAATCTTGAAGATGTTGAAAGAAAGGTTTTTAACCAGTTGGTCAGCCGTCTTGTATTCAAGTTCGATTTTTTTTCCTGTAAATTAGAATGGTTTAGAGTATCGCCTTAATTGATTCCTATTCATATAATCGCGTATAGCATGACAACATACATTTTTGACAATGAAAGTGATTTTCGTACAAGCTTTTTCTCTTCATGCATACCCGTATTTAGTTTTTGACTTCTGAATTGAATACGTTAAAAGAAAATTAATGGATAAAAACAGTGCATATACGATTAAAATGATGTTCTCTAATGACCAATTTGCATTTGGGCATGCACGAAATGCAGGAAGCTCCAAAGCATGGTGTTCTTGCGGTGCAAACATTGAGAAACAACATAATGGCGTCGACCCTTTTGGCCTCGACCGCCATTACGCTCTGCTCTTTCATTGCCCTCTTGATGACCAGCGGCACCAAATACAGATCAGCTCTATTTGTCTTTGGGGACCGAAGCGAGCTTGCATTTTCGATCAAGTTCTTCGCCATTTTGGTGTGTTTCCTGGTGGCTTTCCTCTTCAATGTGCAGTCCATAAGGTACTACAGCCACGCCAGCATTCTCATCAACGCACCGTGCAAGAAGATGTCGCCGCACCATCAGCACCACTACCTCACTACAGACTACGTTGCCACCACCGTGAACCGAGGCAGCTATTTCTGGTCCTTGGGACTCCGGGCGTTCTACTTCTCGTTCCCTTTGTTTCTATGGATTTTCGGGCCAATTCCGATGTTCGTGTCCTGCTTTATTTTGGTCATCATGCTCTACTTCCTAGATGTCACCTTTCAGTTTGGTTGGGACGTTGGGGTTGCTGACAACGATGATCACATCCTCATCAAGGACGATGAGGAACAAAGGTTGCCAAACTAGCTGCCACGACATTTCCAGTCAATCAAGTCATGTTAGAAAGTTGGCGGAATATGATTAGCGGAGAATAGAAACTAGCTAGCTAGCAAGGTACAAGTATTGAACCAAAAAGCGGTTCAGATTTCAATACAAGTTGAACTGAACTGCAGCACAATAAGTTGATGGATGTAACAACACAATGAATAAAAGTAGAGTATTATGGAATGCTCAGCTGGTCTGTATTTTCATGCCACTTGTAAATTATAATGTTCATTTTACTGGATTTGTACGTAATGTATGCGTATGAAGGGAATGAATTTGTGTTGCTTGCTACCTCATTGTCTTAGGTCTCATTTGGAAGTGTTTTTAAAATAGTTGAAAAAGCTTTTGGTGAAAATATTTTCAGAACCAATCATTGAAGTGCTTTTCTAGGATTCACTTTCATTTTACTAAGGATTGGTTCTGAAAAGGCTTTTGATGAAAATGTTTTCAGAACCAATCCTTAGTAAAATGCAAGTGAATCCTGGAAAAGCATTTCAAGTGCTTTTGGAATCCCAAAATATTTACTCCAAAAGCTCTTTCAATCAATTTAAAATCACTTCCAAACGAGTTCTTACTATAAAATTGGCTCAATGTTGTGCAAAGATTCTTTACGCAGCAACATGCGATGGTTTCGTTTAAAAACATTTAAGCGTATGGAATCCATATAATGTACACACAAAATTAACACATTTATTAGCGCATTTTTAATAGAGTTTGGCCCTGCACATTTTTAAATTTTATGTCTACAAACAGCCTTACCCGAGTTGATATTTATTTATTTTTGGCTAGGAAATAGACTTTATTAAGCTAAAGAGAATCTCCGGGAACACCTGGAACCCGTACAGTCAAATACAAATGCTTGGTGTGCCTCCACCAGGAAGCATCCTATTCCAAATACAAATATTGTCAACATTGTGATCAATAAATGTAATAGCATATGCAAGAAAGTTGACTTCTTTTTAAATATGTTGCCATTGAATAGATTCAAAAGAGATTGCAACCCATTTAATGTCCTCGAAAATAGTTCTGAACCTCCAATAGATCTTGCATCGGTCGAGAATCCCGTGTTGATACTAGTGTATTACTATTAAATGGGAACAAAGAAACAAATTTTTTTTAAATGAATAAAGAAATAAATAAAATATAAGGAAGGAAAAAGGGGACAAAGCTAAAAGTGCATCGCGAGGCACGTGAATGTGATGAGGCAGTTGTGAAAGGTTTATGATGGAGAGAGTGAGAGGTACACTGCATGAATTGCCCAAAGAACCGGAGGATGCTCTCACAGTTTGTTATAGACATGAGATGCCTCGCCAAACACATCTTTCAGTTTCATGTCCCATTCATGATCCATTCGATCACGTGTCAATATCTTTCTTCGGCACGTGCGGACCCTCTTGGCCGATGCCGGACCGAGCCGCATGTATCGTGGTCGGGCCGGTAAAAATATAGAAAACTAATAAAAAGGAATTGAAAACTTTGAATTTTAATCAAAAGGACAAAAATGTGTTGTAAGAGAATAGTACCAGGAGTGACTTTTTAGATTAAACATGTTATTTTCATTAAAAGTGAACAGTACTTGAAGTGTTTCGTTAAAACTTCGTAAAAATATAGGTCCCACATTTTACATATGATCATGATTTATTATGCAGAGAATATGATTATCTTCCTTCTAAATTTTTCTACTTTCAAATTTTTTTCTATTTGAATGGTCATGATTATACAATGTCAACATTTTGTTTTGACTTTTTATAGAGAGAGAGACAAATAGGAAAGTGAGAGAGGATAAGAGGGGAGGAGATTTGGAAGAGAGATAATCATACTCCGTCATGCAAATAGCTGAGTGCCACATTCTGAAGAGAATTTTCATTGTGCCGGAAACACATTCTAATAAACCAAAGGTAATAATACAATTGTTTAGAAATTTTTTTTCTTTAAATTTCTAATCAATTATATTATTACATTTAGTGTTCAGAGTTGTATTCACGACATTAAATTTCTTTCCACATTTTGATGCCATCAAGCATCCATTCATGGTTCACCGATGGCAGGCATCATAATTAGTTAAAATTTAAAATTAAACAAATATAATTAAACGTAGGAGGCATTTAAGAGATCGGATCTCTATTTTTTTTTAAATGAGGATTAGTTATAGGATCCACACTATATCGAACTTTAACGATCTGAACTGTTTATTTTTCAAGTTAGACTTCATAAATCATCTTTGCAAAATAATAGCCAAATCGGAAATATTTGAGACATCTAATTGAGTTAAAAAAAATTGATGAACACTTTGTTCTATATGAAATAATGGAATTTCATCGTAATAATTAAATAGGCAAATAGTTTCAAATTAAATTGAATTTTTGCAAGGATGATGTCACATCCCGACCTGGGCTCCACTACATACTGGGCTCGACTCCGCCGTAGCACGATATTGTCCATTTTGGGCTCGACCACGCCCTCACGGTTTTGTTTTTGGGAACTCACACGAGAACTTCTCAATGGGTCACCCATCCTGGGATTGCTCTCGTGCGATCTCGCTTAACTTCGGAGTTTCGATGGAATCTGAAGCCAATGAGCTCCTAAAAGGCCTCATGCTATAGGGAGGGGAGCATGTACATATAAGGCATATCACCCCATCTCCGTTGGTAGATGTGAGATCTTACAAATGACCTATGAATCGAGACTTACAAAATAGATAGTTCGGATCCTTACAACTAGTCCCTATCTTTACCCAAAATTGAAAATCTTTTCTAATAAGGGGCCTGATTAAACGGGTAAGCATACAAGACATGAACAATGATATTATTGCATTTTTCTTTGGAGATGCACTTCAAATATGCTCCGAAACCAACCACTTGGTTATAAAAAAAAAAACACAAAAACACACTTGGAATCATATTCGACTTGCACTCTCCTCTCACTTTCCCTTCAACCACGTACTCCAGTTGAAGTGAAGAAGATGCAGCTAAAAGTTCTGGATTACATTTTGGTACCAGCAGGCCTCCTACTGATGGTGACTTACCATCTGTGGCTTCTATGCCGAATTGTTAAGCAACCCAACAAGACCGTCATCGGCATCAACTCCATCAATCGCCGCTTCTGGGTCCAAGCCATGATGGAGGTAACTCAAACCCTATAAACCCAAATGTTTATTTTCTTTATCATCGTTTAAAAGACCATTTTTACAATTTTTTTATTAATTTGTAGACTGATTAAGAATCTACCGTGTTTTAAAAGTTCTTGTCTAGTGCTGCTTAGGAGTTAAGCTACTGGCCATTGCTATAATTAATTCTTAGACGTTTACAAAATAAGAAAGGCCGCTAGATTTGTCTAGGCATCCGCCTAATCAGCCGAGATCCGTTTTAATCACCCGTGTAGGTCGCGACTCTCACTTATTTTTTGTAAGTGTAAGTAGACATTTATGTATATAATATATAATAAATTTAACTAAAATATGAAGAAGAAAAAAATCGCCTAGGCCCGCCTAGACACCTAGGCACTTGGCCCCTGCAAGCTGCCTGACTAGTAACACCTTTTAGAACCTTTGTCATCTATATGAATCAAACAAGTTGACGTTCAATTATGAAGATACTAGTTACCATAACCCTCGTTACTGATAAATATACGGATGGCTAAAGGGTAATGGTGATAAGAGAATAAATGGTTCAATTATGACGTTTTTACAATGAAATGATTTCATGTAGTAATATAAAGACTTTACATGTAAGGATTATCGTTTGCATGTAACATGAATCCTAGAAATCTCTACAAAACCAACATGAATGATAAAGATTGAATCTTTAGTGAACAATTTTGAATTTGTACATGCAGGATGCTCCAAAAAATGGTGTTCTTCCGGTGCAGACGCTTCGAAACAACATAATGGCATCGACCCTTTTGGCCTCGACCGCCATTACGCTCTGCTCTCTCATTGCCCTCTTGATGACCAGCGGCACCAAATACAGAACGACTTTATTCGTCTTTGGGGACCGAACCGAGCTTGCATTTTCAATCAAGTTCTTCGCCATTTTGGTGTGTTTCTTGGTGGCATTCCTCTTCAACGTGCAGTCCATAAGGTACTACAGCCATGCCAGCATGCTCATCAACACGCCATTCAAGAGGATGATGTCGCCGCCGCACCACAAGCAGCGGTACCTCACGACAGAGTACGTTGCCACAACCGTGAACCGGGGCAGCTATTTCTGGTCCTTGGGCCTCCGAGCATTCTACTTCTCGTTCCCTCTGTTTCTGTGGATTTTCGGGCCGATTCCTATGTTCTTGTCGTGCATTGTTTTGGTGATCATGCTGTATTTTCTGGATGTCACCTTTCAGTTCAATTGGGTTGTTGCGGTTGCTGGGGATGAAGACCCGATCCTCATTAAGGGTGATGAGGAGCAAGGCTTGTTCAATGCACCGGGGATGACAGGTTGTGACGGTACCTCAAGCGAAGTGTGTGGGAAACCGTGTGACAGTGCGTGACTGATTTAGGATACCATCATTCTCGGTGGATGGATTGGCAATTTAATTTGCAGAAAATAGAATAGTTGCAAAAACTAGGGAGCGTTTCAGATTCAATAAAGTTTAATTAAACTGCCGTTAAATAAGTCGATGTATCATAGCATTACATATTTGGAATACTTGGGGTCTGTTTTCATACCCTTGTAAAGTTATGAACTATAATGTTCAGTTTGATGGATTTTGGCATTCTTCGTACAAATTGATAGAGACAGATAAGGAAAGTTCACACATGTACCACACAAATTGATCGAAAATTCCATTATGCTTCCGTGTATGACCAGAGATTCAACGGCTAAGGTTTCTCGTTGCATACTAGAAAAACCCCGAATTTTATTATCCTTGAAATATCGTAGTCACTCTCAAAATGGCACCAAACGTTTACATGGAAGTTACGCAGAAAACAAACAGAAAGGCTTTATGTTTACTTACCCAACAAGCTAGCTGGGGATGCAACACAGTTTGTTACACAGATGCCTCACAAAAGAGATCTTTCAGATTCATGTCAAATTCATGATCCATTCGATCATGACAATCAAAACTTGGGCCATGTTTCAACGAATCGAGTTCCAAGATACATAGAATCATGCACGCACGAAGATGAGCAACCGAAGCAGTTACATCTCATATTACTGAGGATGCTTATTTACATTACCTGTCGTTGGCTGAAAGTTGAAACCCTAATAAAGTATATTATGCATCTCCCACCGTCACTGTTTCTTGGGTATCTTCAAGATGTCACGGTTTTTATTGGCATGCTCGGTTGAAGTTTGAGCTATCCAAATATCCTCATCAAGCTTTGGATTTCAAAACTCAAAAGTGTTTGAGCGCTCTACCTACCAGCTCACTATTAAGTTTGCTTGTCGGATCTGCAGATTGTATTCAACATAACGCTATCTGACATCAGAGAGAAATGGCAGTGTAAGAAGAGAAAAGAAGGGAATCGGTTACAAGCAACCCTCCCCTGAGCAAACTCTAATAACCAGGTAAAACCTAAAGCTATCAATCTTCCTTAAATTAAGGGATTACATCAAACTGCTAAAACACATATCAACAAGTCAACTAGACCATAATTTGAAGGATCATGCTTAATGACGAAACCTAGGGAAAAGCTGGCGTTGACTTTAGAAGATGGGCAGCTCGTGGACATCGAATCCAAGAGTTTAGAGCGTTCTCACTCACTCGTGTCTTATGTTGTTCTAATTTGTACCACCTTTCTTAAATTTGAATGGTCTAACTAGTAACTGCCATTGTGCAGGACATATCGCCGATATCAACCCTAAGGCCATCTCCAATGGAGAGAGTTAAAGGTCTAAAAGTAAAAAAATAGTTTGATTTGTCTAAAAATTCATCTCTGATGACTGAGTTATATTTCACCAAAGGGGCATTAGGCTGACCAATTCTAGCCCCCTCCTAGCCCATTTTTTGGAGCCCAGCTTCTCAGTTGCAATAATTGATTCAAATTCAACACTAAATTTCAAAACATCTAAACGTAGTTTAATTAAATTAATCAAAACATTTAAGGTATAAACTTAAAACTAATAATTTATTACGAGGGCTATATTTACCCATTCGGTTGGAGATAGTATATGAGGATGGCATGACTCTTCATTTAAAAATAATTTTTTGCAAAGCTCTAATTGTGAACGAGATTATGTTTAACCTTTCAATTAGAGATGGCCTAAAGTTCTTCAAGAGGTAGCGGACAGACTGATCCACTCAGACAGTGATGGTGTTAATATTACAAGATTAGTTGGAGATATAATACATAATGATCTGAAAAACAAAAGGCTCTTGGAGACGCATCTCCTATTGCCCCCATCTCCCTCCATTTGCTCTTCCTTCAACAAGATCAGAAGAAGAAGAAATCAAAAGGAGGGCTTTGTTTATATATATATTACAGTAATGTTAGAGAGATTAAATTTAGAAAATAAATAATGCGTCACTAATAAGAATAAACACGTTTATTAACGCTTAAGTTGTAATCCAATCATCAACTTCCGTATCATTGAGTTTTTAAAATTTTATCCACCAATTTAATCTCCTTAGCATAACCCTATATTTTATTTCATCGAATAGAAAGGTGGACACCCGATGGCCGATCAAACAACAAAAAATTATATTCTGCATACACAACGTTTTTTTTAATCTTTGTTAACCGTGATTTCCTATTTAAATAATAACTACACAAATGTTAAATTAGTGTATGATTCATTTATATATAGTCCATAAAATAAGAAATAAGTCATCAAATCGAATTCAAATTTGAGGTTTTGTGTGTTTGACATTTTTGTTTGGAGATGCCTTCCAAGATACTCCTAGACAAACCACTTGGTTATAAAGAAAGCACAAAACCACCGTCGTATTCGACTTGCAATCTCCTCTCGCTCTCCCTTCAACCACATAAATAAAGAAAGAAAGGGAGGAGGATTATAACTGAAGTGAAGAAGATGCAGCTAAAAGTTCTGGATTACATTTTGGTACCAGCAGGCCTCCTACTGATGGTGACTTACCATCTATGGCTTCTATGTCGAATCGTTAAGCAACCCAATAAGACCGTCATCGGCATCAACTCCATCAATCGCCGCTTCTGGGTCGAAGCCATGATGGAGGTAAGTCGAACCCAATAAACCGAAATGTTTATTTTCTTTATCATCATCGAAAAGACTATTTTTAGAAATTTTCATTCAATTTGTAGACTTATTAGTCATCCATGTGAATCAAACAAGTTGACCTTTGCGAATTCATGAATATACTAGTTACCATAACCCTCGTCACCGATAAATATACATATAAGGATGGCTAAACGGTATGATGATAAAGAGAATAAGTGATTCAGATTATGACGTTTTGACTGTGAAATGATATCATGTATTCATATAGAGAAAAATGACTCTCTGCATGTAAGGATTATCCTTTTGCATGTATCATGAATCCTAGAAATGTCTACAAAACCAACATGAATGATAAAGATTTGAATTTTACCGACCAATTTTGGATCTCTATATGCATGAAATGCAGGATGCTCCAAAGAATGGTGTTCTTCCGGTTCAGACGCTTCGAAACAACATAATGGCATCGACCGTTTTGGCCTCGACAGCGATCATGCTCTGCTCTCTCATTGCCCTCTTGATGACCAGCAGCACCAGGGGCGCGGCATTTTTCGTTTTCGGAAACCGAAGCGATTTTGCGTTTTCGATCAAGTTCTTCGCCATTTTAGTGTGTTTCTTGGTGGCATTCCTCTTCAACGTGCAGTCCATAAGGTACTACAGCCATGCCAGCATGCTCATCAACGCGCCGTTCAAGAAGATGATGTCACGGCCGCACCACAAGCAGCACTACCTCACGCAGGAGTACGTTGCCACCACCGTGAACCGAGGCGGCTATTTCTGGTCGCTGGGACTCCGAGCATTCTACTTCTCGTTCCCTCTGTTTCTGTGGCTTTTCGGGCCGATTTCGATGTTCATGTCGTGCATTGTTTTGGTGATCATGCTGTATTTTCTGGATTTCACCTTTCAGTCTAATTCGGTTGTTGGGGTTGCTGGGGATGACCCCATTCTCATTAAGGATGATGAGGAGCAAGGCTTGTCCAATGCACCGGGGATGATACATTGTGACGATACCTCAAGTGCAATGTGTGAGAAACCGCGTCACAGTGCGTGACTGATTGAATTTAGTTTGCCGAGAATATAATAGTATACAAAACTAAGGAGCGGTTCAGATTCAATACAAGTTGAATCCAACTGCAGTTAAATAAGTTGATGTAACATAGCATTATATATTTGGTATTTTCTATGCAGTACACACGTATGATATGACATAGAGACAGTTCAGGAAGTCCGCGCAATTATCATAAAAATCGATTGAAAATTTCATTATGCTTCGGTGTATGGACATAGAGACAGTTCAGGAAGTCCGCGCAATTATCATAAAAATCGATTGAAAATTTCATTATGCTTCGGTGTATGGCCAGCGATTCAACGGCTAAGGTTTCTCGTTGCATAATAGAAAAATCCCGTATATTATTGACCTTGAAATATCAGTCACTCTCAAAAAGGAACCAAAGATTTACATGGAAGTTTCTCAGAAAACAAATAGAAAGGTTCAATCTTCTCTTTGTTTAAAAACGGAGGAGCAAAAACGAAGCTAAAGCTAATACTTGGGCAACTGCTTTCTTGCAAATCGTGGGGCACGTGATAAGAAGCAAATTAAGTCAAAAATATTTAAACGTACAGTGCACTACTATCTCTCCACGGACTCTTTGACATCTCACAGTTTAACGTCAATTTCTATACTAACATTATAAACATTGTGCCAAAAACATGAGGCAGCAGAGAGTCTGAAGAATCTCACTTTTGAGAGTGTGTTCTTAGCATTTCTCTTTTATTTTTACTTACCCAACAAGCTAGCTGGGGATGCAACAGTTTGTTACACAGATACCTCACAAAAGAGATATTTCAGATTCACATTGAATCCAAGATCCATTTGATCACGACAGTTAAAACTTGGGCCATGTTTCAACGAATTGAGTTCCAAGATATATAGAATCATGTACTTACGAAGATAAGCAACCGAGGCAGTTACATCTCATATTACTGAGGATGTTTATTTACATTCTGTGTCATTGGTTGAAGGTTGAAACCATCTCCCACCGTCAATGTGTCGGGTATCTTCAAGATGTCAGCATTTTAATTGGCATGCTTGGTTCAAGCTTGAGCTATACCTACCAGCTTACTATTAAGTTTGATTGTCGGATCTGCAGATGGTATTCAACATAACGCTATCTGACATCCGAGAGAGATGGTGAAATAAGAGTTGATATGGAAACAAAGCATACTTAAAATGAGTTATAAACAATGCGGAGCATGCTTACTCGTTAATGTGCAATTGTGCGACCAAAAGTCCTTTCTGTTCACGTCGTAGATGGCATTCACATGCATGTATTCTTGTCAGTCACGCCTTAATGTCGTCGAGTTTCAATTTCAGCTTCATGTTTCCGGCTAGAACCACTATTTCCTCTTTAGATGGATCCACTCTCAAAACTGCAGCTTTCCTTCCAAGGGAAGAAACAAACACCATATTGCCAACCTTGGGAAGCTCAAATTTAACTGAAATATAAGTGAAAAACTACTACTTAAAAAATGGTAAAACACATTCTTGGTTGGTAAAAACTCAACCAGTGAAGAGATTTGACAGTCAATACTAAATAGGTCTTGGAAGTTCTAAATGGTTTATGAATACCTGATGGCGATACAGAGGATGCACTCCTACTTTCCGTTGAATGTCCATCATCCATTCTTGTGCGTTGACTGTTAGTTTCCAATTTATGCTGGCTTGTATGCGTTAAAGTAGGTTGCAGAGATTGAATTGCAGATGCACGGTGTGTTCGCACTTTTTTGTGAAGGATAGAACGGGCCATTGCAGCAGCCTCAGATATTTCTCGTATCTTCCTAAATCTTTGATCACTACTATGTTCCATAATCTTCCTTTTGGCAACCAACAGTTTCTCATACGACTCTCTTGAGAGCCTACAGGTAAAAAAATGAACAGATTCACCGTCTGTAACCTTAGATCATCTAGGCATCATGACTTAGCTTTTATGTTATTTTCTCTTTCTAAAATTTGTTCCCTGTTCAAGATTGTAACACTAAGTTTATATCAGTATTATCTAAACTGGGCAGAAAAATCTCACATCAGATGATGTTGTCCTTCATATAAAAGCTCTTGAAAATCCTGCTTTAACCGTTCCATATCAATTATCACCTGCATTGGAATTTGGAATGAACAGATTCATTTAATGCATGACATGAAGAAAACGAGAGATTTTGAACAAAACTTGAAAAAAGCTATGCATGTTACCTCATCTATTCCTGCACTAGCTGCACCATATAGTTCACGGGCATTATCTACAACTTTACCAGGTAGTCCTAACCTTTCAGCTATATTGATTGCATTTGAACGCCCTGCGGAATAAATCTCAATCCTTCAGTCATTATGCAGTACTATAACTGTATAATGTAACAATAGATGGGAACACCACACGACTACTAGTAAATTACACAGCATGGCTCTTCCCTTCTGTCAGCAGGATAACGGATTTAAAAAGAAAAATCAGAACAAAAGCTAAATTTGTTTGTCATAATGGAGACCTGGTACTCCCCAGAGAATCCTGTAAGTTGGCTTTAACTTCACTTCATCAAACTCCATACATGCATTTTCAAAGGCCTCGTTGCTGTCGAAGAACCAATCTCATCAACATGAAACAAAGACTTTATAGCAGGACACATTATATATGGGCTCATATAGATTTCAAGTAGGAAGATGGGGCAAACTTCGCTTCAATCAACCACATGCAGAACAAACTTTGACCATAAGTCTGACAACCATTTTTTCTTCCTACAAACTTGATGTGTTAAATAATTGAACTGTCATTAGTAATGCAATATTTGCATCTTTAACTTGTATATCATATACCTGTATTTCAGGGTTTTGAGTTCACCATGATGTGTTGTAGCAATTGTCAACAAAGCACCAGTTTCAGCAAAAGATTCCAGGAGAGACATCCCCAGTGCTGCTCCTTCGAGAGGATTTGTTCCTGCACCAACCTAACAAACGCAAAAGGAGTTGTGTAATACCTGTATTCATTTTTATTTCCTTTCATTTTTCATTTTTTTTTTTCATTTAAAAAAAAGTCAACTTAACCAGACCTCATCTAGTAGCACAAGTGAACGACTTGTTGACTGTGATTGGATGTCCTGCAAGAATCATAAACATATAGTCAAGAATTTTCACCAAAACTCCTGTAGTAAATGTCTCAATCAAGTTTTTATCTATTCTACCTTCGTTGTTGATCATGTTTACCATATGGAAACTTTACTAAAGACAAGGTAGAAAAACTTTAAGAAAGAACTTTTTCCTTACGCTTATATGTTTTAAGTGGCTGGAAAAGGTGGAAAGCGATTGGGTCAGGGATTGTTCATCACCAATGTCAGCAAAAACTGAATCAAACCAAGGGATTTGTACTGATTCGGAACATAAAACATAAAGACCTGCAATGTGTAAAAAAGGGGGTTACAAGTGTTGAAAGTTGCATTTGTGACAATTTTATGTCCCTAAATACTTTCTACCCGCTTGGAAAGCGATCTGTTTTCATTTCATAAACCTATTCATCCGAAGTGTCTGTGGACTGGATATTAACAATCTCAAATTGATAAGAGAAAGTATAACAATTACAGTATCTGTACAATAGTGAGACTACTAGTAAAACTTAAAGGAATGACTAAAAGAATTAAGATATGTTAGATAAACCTGATTTTGCCATCATAGCTGCCAATCCTATGGTCTTTAGGCAAATGGTTTTACCCCCCGTATTAGGGCCAGTGATAACCAAAACTCGTGTTTTTTTAGCTATGAAAAAATCAACTGGAATTGGTCGAGCTTGTTCCAGTTCTTTAGCCTGGCAAACAGAGGTAAAACATTCTTAACAACAAAATATCTGTTTAATAAATATAGAGTGTCTGCACACTAAGAGATAAGAATTTCCTGTCAGCTGTTTTATGAATAATCACCCTATTAAATTAGAGATTACCTTCAATTCTAAGGATGAAATGTCGGTATCTTTTCCTGCTTTCTGTGTAACTTTCTCTCCTTGTACTTTTCTTTTCATTTCCTAGTAACAGAGCAAAATGTTTATAACATACTTGTCAAGAAGTAAACTACTGACTGTTGAAAAGTGGCAATCACCTCAATGCAAGTCCTATTAATCGCCAAAAGAATACAGTAAAAATAAAGTCGAGTTTAATTCATATAACAAATGGGCACCAGATTACAGTTATGAGTTATCACATAAGTACCATAGTGGCATTCTTTAACTCCTTCCTAGCCTTCTGTAAATTTTCTCTATGTTGGTGAAGTAATAGAGGATGATAAGCTTTCGGCAGATACAACATCCATTCACTCTTTGAGGGATCAGATGCTTGTTGATGTTTGTTCCCTGATAAGTTGGTCAAAGTGGAAGGGCCATGCCCTCCCAGTAGAAATATTTTCGGATATGTTCCCCCAAATGATAGACCATAAGTTGCTCGGGCATGGACCTACAAATTAACAGCCAAACTACTGAATTTCCAACCAAAATAAGAGAAAAAGTAACAGCCGTAATGGCATTTAGAAAAAATTCCATGAAAATATGATCATGCAGTTGGAATGTGCTTCAAACTTGAGTAATGATTCTGAATTTTGTGAAGACTGCTTTTGAGGCATTCAAATTTTAAGGTATGAAAGTTTTTTCTTTATTGTTCCTTTTGTTTCTTTAGAAGTTAATTGATCCCATTCAAGAATAAAATGAAAGAGAGAACGAGCTGAAAGAAGATATCATTGAATGGTGGCAGCATCCTACCACATCCAATTGGATTATACTGCTGGATAGTTGTTCAATGTTATCAAGATCCATTTGCATCTGTACAGAAAACAACAAGAAGATAAACGTAAAAAAGGGGAAAATATTATATAGCCAGAAAAAGAATAGTTATACCACGTAAAGCCAGAAACCTTTTCTGTTAACATTGAGAGAACTTCTGCCTCAGCTTCTGAAACTAGTACCCTTGTTCGTTGCAACTCATCATTTAGAGGGATAGCAGATAATGGCTCAACAATGCTTCCTATGCCTGAACGACTATAACATTATATCACTTTCAGGACTGAATCAATCAACATCTGAGAGAGAACTACAAAATATGATCAAGACCTTAAAACAATAAATAAAGTGTTGTTTGAATGCTCAGAGTTGATAAAACTTATACAACAAACTTTACAGACCTGGGCAACAGCAGACCCTTAAAAAATTTCAGTTCGTTAGCGCTCGATTTTATGCACCACCTGCCATCAACGTTACTCACTTCCTGAGCCAATTACAATATAGTAATTAGAAAAATAATCTTGAAGATTTTACCATATACATCCCTGAACTTGAGCTTCTTACCAGGGAAGGCGTTTCACTCTTTTCATTCCTAATTAGGCTGTCCATTAACTGATTAATCTGAACAGCAGAGCAATAAGTCATACGATAAGTTGTGAATAAGTATGAAGAGAAACAATAACCTCAAAACCAAGAAATTCATCGTCTTTTCAAATCTCCATGGGCGATGATAAAGAAAACATAAGAACTTACCTTTCCCTCAAGCGTCCGAACTTGACTGCGTAATCTTTTCAGATTAGGACTCTAAAACAAGGAACAAAAGTTTTGAATGAGGCAAGAATGCAGGGGAAAAAAAACCATAAATACAAAGTAACACAGGTAGTAACGAACCGCAGAGTCTTTAACACTGCCATCTTCATCGATAACTTGCTGTATCAGCTTAACTAGTGACCGATTAACTTCGAATTCCATTATCTGTGCAAGCAGTTAAAAGTAGATACATATAAATTCATTGAAATGTATGTTAACAATCGGTACTACTTTATTCGAAATCTCAAAGTTGTAAAATTTACCACTTCCGAAAGCGGCATAAAACGTGTGTACCAATCTGCATCTTCCTTGATAGCAGCTTTAAGATTACTCTGCAAATTCTCCGCGTACTGCAGCATCGCCGCCACAGCTAGCGCTTCGTCTCCGTCCAGTGGCGAACTCCTCCGGATATGTTGTATGGCAGATTGCACCTAAAATTCAGTGAGAAGAAGGCAAAGTCATCAAATTTTCAGGAAATGAATGACAAAACGCATGGAAATTTGGAAGATTGCGTTACCAAAACTACATTGACGCCGGTGAAATCCAAAGAGCAACCGCCGTGCTTGCGCATTTCGACGGCGGCGTTGGTTTCGTCCAAAAGCCTGAGGCTTTCTTCGTACGTCTGACTCAAAGACCAAAGCTGTGCCTTGGTGGCTTCGCGGCCTAACGAAGTACGCGCGAAGGAGGCGACGGAGTCGCAGAGCTTGTCCCATTCCAAAACCCTAAGGCTGTCGTAGTGCGCCTGCGATGTTGTGGCGGACTGGTAATTTTGGGAGGAGATTGAGGCGGCGCGTTTGGCTTTGAGGAAATTACTGGCGCGGTGGCCGAAATTGTTGAAGGTGAGGAAGACGATGGGGTTGGAGATTCCAAACGGAGCGCAAGAAAATAACATTTCTGGGAGCTCTGTGTGGCGGTGGCGGAGCGTTTGGCTGCCAACGGCTACAAGTGGCTGGACTGGTTTCTCAGAGCTCACAGGTTGACCAGACAAGGCAGCGTGTGGTGTTGGGCGACTAGCCGTCTTATGGATTGTGGGCCGGGTGGCCCGCATCCGGTCCAAAAACAAGACTATGTAACCAAGGAGGTCATGTGGGGATAGCTTTCTTGCCGTGCGGACGCTCTTTTTTCTTAGATCAGGTTGAAAGCTCTGGCAAAGTTTTATCGAGGCCTAAAAAGCACATCATTCTTAGTATGTACGTGATCTCCGCTTTGCAATAAAGATCGTACTTTCCCTCAAAAAAAACTCGTCGTTAATTCGATTTTCTTGCATGTACAAATACAAGTGATCAAACAATGATGTTCACCTAAGGTCCTCATTTTAAGGACTTGTGACGACTCTTTTTTATAAGAGCCGTTAGATTTAATCAAATGGTACACGTTCATTTCAACTTTAAAAATCCAAGTGTTATCTATTTTCCAACAATCCATTTCTGATGAATCAAACCGTAACCACAAGGGCCTATCGGTATCCTCCTTGGTGTATTTTCGCTCACCATTCTCTAGTAGTGGTAATGTTCATCACCTTATTTATCAACGTTGAATAAATTTAAATTTTGAGATTTATGTCTATCTATTACACAGATCTCGAAATTTAAATCTATCTAACCGTGATAAATAAGGTAATGAGCATCACAATCACTTAAGGATGGTGAACAAAAATAATCCCATTACTCAATGATGTAAGAGAGGCCTTTACCGTATCAAAGATAAACCTAATCAAGAAAAAAATAATAAATTAAAGATACAAAAGATCACGACTTTCTTGCACAACACGCATGTTCTTTGTTTTTCTGTGTGTCTGGGTCATATCAATTGATCAGTTAAATGGTCTCTGCATTGCAAGAAGATTAAAAAGATTGAAGCTTGCTTGACCTCCAAGAAACCAGCAAAATCATCATCAACTAATGGTCGTTGTCGTCGATTCAGAACAGCCCGAAAAGAACAGCGAAGCCGAGGACGATCAGCCAAACAATGTGAACCAGAAGCAAGGCCTGAGCGGAGAGAGGGGCAGACCCCCCATTCCCCACTTCACAAAACCCTAATTTTCCCACTTTGACACCGGCACATTGCGCCTCTTGGCACCCACACCAGTAGGTCACCCCGTCCATCCCACACACGGGGTCCGGTCTAAAGCAGCTTACCGGACACATGGGGTGGGACAAGGGTGACTCCATTTGTGCACTGCATCGATCCGCGGACGTGGCATCTGAGGGCAACCGAAGATTAATCATCGTAGATGATTCGTGGTCGGATCGAACTGTGGTGAAGGAACAGAAGACAATGATTGGGAAGAGGCTCAGGAGGATAAGAGGGACAGGCACCGATTTTGCGAAATGAGCTTCCATTGGATTTTATGAATTATTTCACTCAATTTACCACACAAAGGCGAGCTTTTTCCTTTTCTTTCGAAATCAGGAATAAAAGCAGATGGATTTCGAAAGAAAAGCCAGCGAAGCTCGCCTTTGTAATTTGCAAAACCTTAAGAAATTTGAGGAGGAGAAATCATTTAAAATTAAATTAAATTAATCTCAGCTCCCCAAAAAATCCTTGTTGATCTTCTTCTTGTTCCCTGAACCTTCCCCAAATTTGAGAGATTTGATTCTCCAAATCAGGTCAGGTTAGGTTTAAGGATTTAGAAATTATGAAGTTGGCGAATCTGAGTTTACCATGGGAATGTTTGATCCCTTTTGACTATTTACTCAATATATCCCCTCGAATTTCTGTATAATTAGGGAAAGGATTAGCTTAACGTCCAGTTCAATCCCTAATTTTTCGGTGTTTAACGAAGGGAACAGAGATCGGACGCGTAATGTGCCTATTTTGAGTTTGATTTGCGCATCTACGGTGTCGTTTTTGCGGCTGATAGATTTGGACAGTGAACGTTGATCTCGGCCTGATTTTTGGGACGGCCATTGTTCCCGCTTCTTTTCTCGTCACCAGCGGCGTTGAATTCATTACAACCAAGGTATATATATTGATGATATCGGAAACATCGGTAATCCAAAAACATGAAAATTTCGATAGAAATATCGGGATATTATCGATATCGATAAAAATTAAATAAAAACCACGTAAATTGTAAGAGAAACTTGGAAATTTTTATTAAAACTTTGCAGGATGTTTATTTAGTCAATTATCTATTAGTTTATCACAAAAAATTGGAAGGGAATGCATTGCATGATGGATTTAACTTATTTAAGTTGATTATATAGCGAGCTGACAAACATTGTGAGTGTAGAAAATATGTAGTAATTAATGAAAGAAGTTTAAACACACCATAATCATTTATATATAACGAATTAGTACAATATTTTACACTTAATACATTGCATGGTAAGATACATGAGTGACCTAGTACCACATAGAGTTCCTATGAGGTTCAAAATTTTCACTATCTTCATCATTACTATGTGTAGAGTAAGTGTATTTTAGCATATTTTCACAAAAACATAAGTGATATGGTGGTCAAGGTGTTGAAGGAGTAAAATGGGAGGGGTTCAAATCCCCTTGGTGTTTTTTTAAATATAGAAATTTATCCTAGATAATAAATATTAGCTTGCAAGCCTTTCAGACATCTTAACGACCATATAAATATTATGGGCTGAATATGTAATCACAAACACATCTGTAGCGAGTTGGATAAGGCCCAGGTGCGTGGTTGACAAAGGGAGGGGTTCGAATCCCTTTATGCGCAAGATTGAGACTTAGCATTTTTATTTTTGAGTTTCATCTCGCGATATTATCGATAATATCGGTACCTGACTTACAGCATATAAGGAGACCTTGAAACATCTGCAGTGGGCCGCGAGAAATCAGGCTTGCACACATATAGCAAGCCCACTTGGCTGCACATAAAGATCTCACACGCATGCCACACACGTACACCACAACCCTAGCTGATTGTTTACCAAACCTTGGATTCCCTGTTGCACTTTGAGTTTCATCTCGCGATATTATCGATAATATCGGTACCTGACTTACAGCATATAAGGAGACCTTGAAACATCTGCAATGGGCCGCGAGAAATCAGGCTCGCACACATATAGCAAGCCCACTTGGCTACACAGAAAGATCTCACACGCATGCCACACACGTACACCACAACCCTAGCTGATTGTTTACCAAACCTTGGATTCCCTGTTGCACTTCCTCGAGCCCAAAGCCAACGGCTCTTTACCGCATCCGGATTTGAAAAAAAAATTTGTTGTTGTTCCCCATGTCACCATCCCGTGTACTAAATGCCTAGGGCCCCAACTTTTCTCTCTTCACTATCAGAACCCATTGCTCTCTTAAGAGGAAAAGAGCTCTCATTCTCTCTCATTAGAAAATCCGAAGAGACTTTCTCGGAGCTCTTCCAATTTTCAAAACTCCCAAGCCCATCCATCATTTCAAACCTCCATTGTCACAGCATCACCTGCATCCTTTCAGCAACCAATAACCCAGCAACATATTCCCATCTGTGTCTTGACAACCCATCCATGGTGGAAGTAGCGGAAAATCTAAGAGACTAAAGGTAGAACCTTCCTCAAATATTTTAACTTTCATTTCAAAATTAATGGTTTGAGCAAGATCTAACACGTGCATGTATGTGTATCTGTGTGAGGACAACCCCCAAACTTGCATATCTAAGCAAATCTACACCACTCACTTGTCTCTGCAAAAATCTAAAGCTAGCCATCCCACGGAGCCTCGGGTGCAGTGAGCCTCGGCGATATTATCGATAATCTCAATAATATCGCGATATATTGACGATAATTAAGTGGATTAGGGTGAAAATATCGTTCTCTTAAAAAAACGATATTATCGGCTATATTTCGCCGATAATGTCAATATTTTAGACCATGATTACAACTATTACGTGTATTAATCGTAAGGAAATGCCACATAACAGAGAGTGATATTCACATATCCATTTTACTTCTCACATATTCTTACTAATTTTTTATTACTGATCTTCTTCAATTCATTTAACCGGACGATCGAAAATTGAGAGGGATGTGTGAAAAGAAAAAATGAGTTTGTGGATATCACTACCCTAAAAAAACTTCCACCGTGTATTATTAATACTAGCAAAGTTTTTTTGGTTGAACTTTTAGTGCAGACATTGAATTTGTTTATTTATGAGCTAGGTCAATTAATTTTTTAGTAACGAGTTAAATAGTTAGTTGTTAGGATAGGGGAATATACAAAAGCATTATTTTCCGCCACTATGGTAAAGCATCGTCCATTGAGCTAGGTCAATTAATTATATGAGTGTAATCCCTCTAATTGCACTCAAGCTCAAATTACTTAACAAAGGAGACCAAACCTTCTGCATCCAAAATAGGTGTAGTCTCTCTATGGCCCCAATAAGTGACTGGCACTTATTTTATTTATGATCTTAACTTTGCTTAATTTTGTTGTCATAAATTTAATATGTATCAAACACTTATTGAGGCCGTAGAGAAGCCACACTTATTTTAGGTGCAGAAGATTTAATACAAAACCAAGGCTTTTAAAACAAAAGACTTAAGCATCTCCCATTCTTGATGTAAAACATTTTACCTCCCACTCATTAAGTAACTGTTACACGAGCAGTAATGTTTTGATGTAAATTTGAGATCAAGGATCTGAGATCGCTTATTCGCTTAATCAAACGATAATAGTTCATCTAATCATATGATTTATTACAATTATTTTTCCGCTAATTAAAGCAAAAACATGTTTACATATCTTTATTGGAGATGCTTTCATTGTTAGAACTAGCTTGAAGACATGTTTATTACCGCAGATATATCATCTAATCAGAACGAAATTTGAAATGGCTACACTTGACGCGGGTTTAACGCTTTATAGTTTTGCTTAATAGGGTTTTTTTTTTTTTTTTTTAAAGGAAGACAACTAGTGGCAAACCACGATTATCCATCCCTTCTCGAGACACAAAGACTTACAGAGGCATTTCCTTTTGACCACAAGTATGGCTTCCACACGTTTTGCTTAATAGTTTCACTTTAGTGTAGTTAATTGGTTTTTTTTTTTTTTTTTTTTTTTTGAGGAAATGTTGCTCTAAATTTGGGAACAAAGACATGTGGCGAAGGGGACAGCCGCACAAAATTTGAAAACGACCAACTGTAATAACGAACTGGAAGACCACCTCCTCTAATTTCCCAGCAAGAAAATCGGAGGAGAAACAGAAGTAGAGTTGTCGGGTTTGAAAATGCAGGTAATTGACAGGCTGATGACCAACAATTTCTCCTAAACATAAGACTCTTGTTCCACTATATGAACCCGTTCTGTCCTAAAACATTTTCCCTCAGCCTCAAACACCGCCCCTCCTCTCCTTTGATAAATACCTAATATCCCGGACCCCGACGTCCAACTCCAGAACTCGCTCACTCGTCCCATCAACCGAATCAAATCATGGGAGGCTGTGCGAGCAAGCCAAAGGAGTTCGACACCCCTCGCCCAGAGACGCTCCCTAGCGAGACCACCAGCCCCAAGAAGGCTGATGGCCCTCAGGAGGGCGAGGCCACTACTACAACCACCACCGCCACTACCACCGAGGCTGCGAATCAAGAGGAGACCACCACTGAAGCACCCTTGGTAGACCTCTCAAAGCCAAAGGAGAAGGAGGCTGAGGCTGCGGCCGCACCTGCTGTTGTCCCTGCCGTTGCGGCCGAGGCTGAGGTGGTAGCAACTGAGAAGCCAAAAGAGGAAGTGGTTGATCAAGCCGAAGTTGTTGCCAGGCAACTGGCGGAGATTAATCTCGTTGAGGCTGTGAAGGAGACCAAGGGGAAAGAGCTGGTGGAGGAGCCTGCACCGAAGGCGAAAGAAGAGGAGCCAGCAGCGGCGGAGATCAAACCAAAGCCCACGGAGGAGGATGTAGCAAAGGCAGCAGCTCCAGCCGCGGCAGAGGACAAGGCTAAGGATGCACCTCTTGTTACTGTTTGATCGCATTGCATGCGCTTCCAATCCAGCTTTATATTAATTAATGTATCCCAAAAAACAAGAACCCTAAAGCCATGAAGTTTATGTGTATATGCCAGAATTATATATTAAGTAGTGAAAATCCTATATTTTAATTCATTTATTTGTATATGCCAGAATTATATATTAATCATGTATGTTTTAAAAATAAAATTTGTCACAAAAAATGTTAATTAGGACCGTCATTTCCTTCCTGCAGATCAATCAAAATTTGTGTTACATATCCTGTTGTGTTACAAATTTTACATGAAAAAAGAAAAGAAAAGAAGACATCAATATTCATCCTCCATTGATATTAAAAACTATTCTAGCCAAAAGAAGACGTTAATATTCATTCTCTGGTGATATTCCAAACTATTCTAGTCAGATTCAAACTCAAGTGCAACGGGGGGCAACAGACCTACTTCAAATCCAATATTCATTCCCTTAGGGGCCGTTTGAAGGCCGGAGATCATTGAATTTTTAAGCATGAAAGAATCAGGCATGAAACTAATAGACAATCATGATCAAGAACTAATCATTCCAAAATTAAACGAAATTTTATCAAAACATGAACTTCGATAAATCTGTAAAATACTTGACAATATGAACATGATACATCAATTACCCTAGCATTTTCATTACACTGAAGCGTGAAGATTTGATCGAGTTAAGGTAATTAAGACAAATATTCGGATGGATTATGGCAAATTCGATATGCTAAATAAGCTGACGACCATTATGATCACTTTTCTGACGCTGCAGGCTTAGCAACATTCTCTTTTGTAAATTCCTCCACATCAGTCTTGCCTTCATCCTTCACAGCCAGCAATATCAGAACCACCAGCAACGGATAGCTCACGGTGTTGAGCGCGAAATTCGTAACCAATTGGGCGAGGAAAGATGCCTTGCGCGTGTCGACTTGCCAAGCAACTGCTGCCCCTGCACTCTGTATTCCCTTGTAGAATCCAACGTACCTGTAAAATACATGCACAAAACACGTATTTAGCATCACAGTTTAAGGCCAAGTCTCGTGAGCGGATTGGAGCATCCAGTCCAATCCAATCACGCGCACAGAAAATGGCCTAAATGCACAAAGATCACTGAGATTAAAACTTGAGAACCGAGGCACGTTACCTGCTCAGAATTTCAGAGTTATCAGCCAAGGCTCCAATGATCCAGTAAACCATGCTCTGGAACATGGCATCAAGCAACCCGAAACTGAAATACAACACGAATGGTCCTGCGAAAGCAGAGCCCGAGTCCTTAAAATCCAACTTCTCTGGCAAATTGCTGCGAGAGTAGTTGAGCTGGTTGGCAAGTCCGCCAATCCAAATGGCAGTCCCGAGGACACCAACCACAGAAATGCCAGCGAAACCCCTCGCCCTCCTACTCTTGAAGCTGAAATCCATAATTTGTCCAATCGCGACGGACCCCAACATCTGCGCTCCCCAGTAGAACACATTGTTGAATCCTCTAGTCCTCAGATTAAACATAATCTGATTGACATTGTTGAATTGGTAGGTGTAGAAAAAATTGCTCGACCAAGCGGCCGGGATTATGAGAAGCATTTTCCAATTTGTAAACAGCTTGACAATCTCAATGGCCTCAGTTGTGACGTTTGAGTACTGAATGTCCGTACATTTAGTCCCGTCGTCCCGGACAACTTTGCTGGGGGGCAGGATAGCGAGGGTCAAAAGAGTCCCGATGGACATGAAAATCATGAACCCGATGTAAGTTGCATCGTTGACGGAAGCCCCTTTATCGCTCCGGTGGTAATTAAGAACGAAGGGGATTAGTCCTCCGATGACGCCGCCCATGTTGAAAATGCTCCAGAAAAGCGAGATGTACGTCCCCTTTCGATTCGGGGGAGGGTATGACGTCATGATGGCACCTTGACCGGCCCAGAGGAGGCCAGCGCCGATTCCGAGGATTGCTCCGGCAACAATGGCGAAAGCCTGGTGCTTGTGGTGGTTGTAGTAGAGGAATGAGCCGGCGTAGAGAACGTAGGTGGAGCAGGCGGAGAGGAGGGTGAGGCGGGGGCCGAGGATGTTGTAGATGCCGCCTCCGAGGATGCCGAAGACGGCGAAGGTGGTGTAGAGGGCGGTGGAGGCGTTGTTGGAGGCGGTCGGATCGACCTGGCCTCCGCCGCCCATGCCGGAGAGGGCGTTGAACATGCCAGGGCAGCAGAAACAGACGAATCCGATCAGACTCACTTGGACAAACGGCGAGTTGTACCTGAACTTCGACTGGGGCACCTCCGTCCCTCGAGATTCTTCCACTCCTTCGAAACCCATCGAATCCCAGATGATAAATTTAACGACTTTTTGACAATTCGATTATAAAGTTCCTCCCTTTTGGGAGCCAAACCTTTTTTTTTCGAGCGATATTCTAAACTAATCTAATTTACGAAAAGCGGGATTTGAGTGGAGAGTGGAAGGGTCTGAAATTACGGGTAAAGAGTGTGATGAACTGACAATACGTGGTTGTGAATGGCAGATGGATTTAGCTCGGGATTATATAGTCCAGGACTAATTGCAAGGCTCAAAACGGACAAAGACTCTTGGATTGGACAAAGTGCATAGCAAATGACAATTTCTAGAGTCCAGGCTTTTTCTGGGTTTTCAGAATCCAGCGGGGTGTGAGAATGGCCTGGAGAAAGGTCGGATTATAAACCCATAAATCCCAACGGGACGGGATATGAAACTGCGTAAAGAAATAAAAATATTACTAAAATAAGAAATTTTTTATAGGGTCAAGGAATCAGTCAGATTCAAATTTTCAATCACTTGTTAGATTATAGGTGGAAAGGAATCTTGTATTTTAATTCCTATGTGGGAATGGCTATATTGTCCATAGAATCCTGCTTAGGTGCTGAAAGAAGAGTAGTAAGTGCTGTTGAAAAGCTAATCACAAATAGACACGTGTTTGTATAATTAAAATTAGAAATTATGATTAAACACTTGTTCATTTGTGATTAGGTTTCAACAGCACTTGCTGCTTTTCTTTCAACAACAAAGCATACCATGGTACAAGAAAAGATAGACAAAGTGTGAAGAGCGAAAACAACTTAGATTTGGCGAGTGCTAATGAAATAAATACATATGGGTACAATATTACATATAATTCTATTTCATTGGTACAAAACGTTACAGTAACAGTATATTATTTCATTGGTATAGAACGTTGTAATTATCTCATGTCTGTAACATACAACCATTCTCTTTTTTTTTCCGTAACATCAAATGATCCAATAATGAATCAAACACTTTGTCTAATTTGCAGGCGTAGATAATCGAGTAATTGTCAATTTAGAGTGACGTTGTTGTTTTCAACTTGTTTGGCATACGTCACAGAAAAGTCTAAGTTTGGTGTGACAAAACCTTCAAACGCATGTGGCATTATTAGCTCATTAGACGGCCGGCCGGCCGGCAAGCCGGCTAGCAACTTTCATAATCTTGTTCAGTGTTAAGACCCATTTGCCCCTGCATTGTTGTATGTGAGCTCGT
Organism: Heteromeles arbutifolia; assembly: GCA_024362995.1. NCBI lineage: Eukaryota > Viridiplantae > Streptophyta > Magnoliopsida > Rosales > Rosaceae > Heteromeles > Heteromeles arbutifolia. The sequence continues at coordinate 35,003,020 of JANCRC010000009.1, read as the reverse complement.
CTCAAGAGAAATTTACATACAGCGCTGATGTTATTATAGAATAGGGTTAATAGGATGATTAGTTTTGTGATGATAGGGTAGTTAGAAGGTAGCCCATGTAGTAAGAAAAAAACCTAGGATTTAATCTTTATGGTGAAGTTTGTTAAGATTTATGCTCAAAATTGAAAATTTCGTCAACTCTCTATTAATTATTAGCACATGAGGCTCACAAGGGGACTATTAATCCTTTTTTTTTTTTTTTTTGAGTACATCGATATTTTACACTAGGGGAGGGGGAGTTCGGCTAAGCCACACAATGGACAGCCTAATTTAGTATCGAATTCGTCATTCACGAGATTCGAACATAAGAGCTCACTTCTAAGCGAAGAGTAATACCACATAATCCACTTAAGCATGTAAAATATCATAGTGTTGTGTGACAGGGTGATTGACTTGGAATACTGGCACACCATTGTTTGCATAAACTTTATATACGCTGAGAATGTCGGTGTAGTAGTATTCCAAGTCAATCTTGGAAATTTTAACAAGACGTGATTAAGTTGCAATACGAACACAAGGCCACGATTTCATAAGCTTTTCGTCCGAGCTTATGTGGTGTACTATTCCGTGTTTCGGGCACACTGAAAAATCTCTCTACCAATAATAACGTTAGAGGAAGGATAAAGGGATGACGTAGGTTTCACGACGATAGGTTTTGGCTCTACACCATTTTCTATTGTAGTTTTTGGAAGTAGATGAGATCCTAATAAGATGAAAACAAAACACCACGACCCTAATCTACAACAAGAGAAGACAAACGCATCAAATATCAAGTTGAAATCTGGGGACCATGTGTCCAAAAGTCAACATTTGGATTCAACAAATCAAACTGGAGACACAAGGGATTATGCTCCACGATTAGGACGCTTCGATTTTAAAAACAAAAGAAAAATATTTCACTTTGTGTGTGGTCATGTACTAGTATAATATAACGAAAACCTGATAAGATGATCCAGAGCAATGCTCAAGCCCTTTCGAGGCCCCTGGAGCAACACTCAGACCTCCACTGAGGCCTCTCAAGAACCGCTCAAGCATTGCTCGAGTGGCTACTCTTTAAAAGTCTTTTAACACGTCCTAAAACCACTTAGTACTACGATCCAATGATATTTCTCTTCACTTGTAAGTGAAAAGTCTTAGATTCAATTCTCGCCAATGACGAAGTTGAACCACATTATTAGCAAATCCATTGTAAGACTTAGCCAGCTTCCCCACTTCCTTAGTATATATACTATTTTTCCTTAGTATATATACTATTGTTTGTTCATAAAAAAAAAAAAGGTCCTAAAAACACAGTAGGATTTAGACAGCCCAACCCAATCATCTACGAGCAAAAACATACTGACAAGTAAAACCTGATCCACCTTAAACATTTACCTTTGAACTGGATGAAAGAACAATAAGACGACAATTTGCAAAATGGTGAGTTCCAACCCAAAAAATTTCAATTCCTTTATATGATTTGGCATCTATCACTCTCATTGCAAAAATCTGACACCCTTTTAGTTAATCACAGCTCATATTAAGTGGACACGTCCTACCTTTCGGCTAAAACAACGACGAAAGCATCCTACGGTGAAAAATGTCTAGTGTGGAAGAGCCCAGTAACTAGTTGAATTGGCGAACAATTGAGAGAAGTCAAACTCTATGCTCCTTTCTTGCGGTTCTGAAGCGAAAATCCTGATTCCTTTGCATTATCTTGATTAGTTGTTTCCTCGATCATTCGAACACCATGATCATCAGATCCTTCTGAGGAAGCATCATCACTGTGCGTGCCTACAGTTGATCCAAGGGTGGAAGGATTGTTAACCAAGCTTTTGTAGATACTTAAGGCTTGAGAGATCATGGCAGCAGGATTATTTGAAGCACTAGGAAGCAACACTGTTGTGCCCTGCAAAACCGTTCACGAAAAAGAAGGTAAAATACTTTATCAATCAATTAAGCATTCAATAGACGCAGCATATGTGTTATGCAAAGTTAGACGGTTTGGTTTTCACCTGTTTAGCGATATTACCAAAGGCACCAACATACTGCTCAGCAATTTTCAAAGCAGCTGCCTGCAAATCATACCATAATATTAGTTTATTTCCTCCACACGTACAAAGCACCCAAAAGGGAGTTTCATAAAAGCTGTACATCACATGATCCTTGCTTATAAGGAAAAACTCTTGGCTCTAGAAGATGCAATGCACATAGGATTTATGGGGGACGGGCAAAATAACAGTTTGGCAGAGTGAAAAGGAAGAAACAGTAACCAGTTAAGTCCATACAAAGAATAAACAAACAAACTAAGATACAGATCCCAAAATCCCAATAACTAAGACAAAGAGCACGCAGTGTAGCAATATTTTTCTCAAAATAATAGCAAGCCTATTGACAAGATGCGGGAGGGGAAACCGCATGATATTACATACTTATATGAAAATAACAGTGTAATCATTGTAGTGGCTGACGAGTGTAAGGTGTTGGACTTGAAAAGTATATAGTAATCCTGAAGGGTTAGAAAGGACTGCAAAGATGGGAATGTGAATGTGTAATACACAAGAAAGTTAGTTGTTCTGTGATTGCTGCATGAAGATGTTGCAAATTTCTGAGGAAGAAAAATTATTTTTCCAATTATACACCTTTTATTAAACAATAAACATTAACACTACTTGTAACTGAAGGTGTAGTTTAGAATCCCCGGCTTGAATATTCTATGCATTAATTGCTTTTTTATATTTTTAACCACAAAAGGAAGGGCTCTGTAGCCTGAATGGAATAAGAAGACAAGTACGCCTATTTCAAAACAAGCACGATGAAGGGAATTGAAGAACTCACCTCTGCACCCCCACTTTCATTGAGAGACTTTGACACAAGGGAAATTCCTCGAGATGTTGCATTTGCTTTAGCAAGAATGGATTGCGCTTCTCCTGTAAAATGAGAATGGAGAATTGGAAGACATGTCAAATGAAACATCTGTACGACTAAAGGACCGCGAACATCAAATGTCCACAATGTATTATTCCACACTACTGGAACTAGTTTATATCAGAACTTTATCTACCTTCTGCCGCTAAAATTATAGCACTCTTCTTTCCGTCTGCGATGTTTATGTTGGCCTGCCTTTCTCCTGTGAAAGATTAAAACACATTAGTTTCTGCCAGCGCATATCCTACTTTATAGAGTAACTACAAAATACTTCAGGTAAAGGAAGTCCACAAATTCAAAAAGAAAGCCATCATCTGTTTGCAATCCAAGGGACTAAGTCCAACTACAGCGTTTCACTTGCATCGTGTATAACTGAAATATCAAACAGACGTGGAAGTCCTTACCCTCAGACTCAAGAATTTGAGCTCTCTTTTTTCGTTCTGCTTCTGCTTGCATCTCCATAGCTTCCCTCACCGCACGAGGAGGAGTTATGTCCTCTACACAAGTATGAACAGTCAAACATTTAGAAAAGATTTCTGAAGAAAATAACGAAGAGAATCAGACAAACCACTTGCAAAAGGGATCTATTACTTATTTCATAGCGGAGGCACTCCAACCCCCATGCTGATGCAGCCTTGTTGAGAATTGTCTGCAGAATGATGCCACTCATATTATTTCTTAACCTAAAATGTTAGCTTACAAGGAAAATGAGGTTTCATTAAGCTGCTAAAACAATCTTTAAAAACAAATCTAGACAATCTTAAAGCATGCCCCCCATCAGACATTTTCTTGTTACCAGAAAATTATCACATAAATATCATAAAAATACGGTACAAAACACTCTTGTCAGAGACTCAAACCAAAATTATTACTTCAAACAAGAAGAACGATTATTTCCAGAGTTTTAATCGTTACAGTTATTAGGAGCAAAAAAGGAGATGAACATACCACTATCTCATCATTGAGGGATTCTCTTTCCTCAAATGTCTTGTCAAGAGTGATTTTCCCGATCGCAATACGCATGGTAGTCTGTGCGAGCTGAATAGCTGCATTAATAGGATTGTCAACACCATAGGAGGCCAGCATAGGATCCACAATCTGCACCCACACAAGAAATAATCGAAAAGAAGCTCTCAGTGACCCAGTAATGCAACACGGCGCACAATCCCAATTCAGGAATGTGATATTACCCTAACATAAAGCACACCATCAATCATAAGGGCGACATTGTCTTTGGTAATGGCGGACTGGTCAAGAACATTGATGACCTCTTCTTTCAAGGAATGCACATAAGCGATTCTATCCACAAACGGAATCAGGAAATGGATTCCAGACGGCAGAGTCTTGATGTACTTTCCGAACCGCTCAATCACAAAGGCCTTCTTCTCAGGCACAATCCGAATGCCCCAATTCCTGGGAGGCGTAATCCCATAGCTTCTACACATAAAACCCGGAGTAACTCACTGAGACGCACAAACTCGCCGAACCCGTAATTTCAAAAACCACAAACACGCAAAACCCAAATCAAATCTGCAAGTCATTTCTGATTTTACCGATAACACACCAAGCCAATGCACACAAAAGAGTAAATTACCTGAGATCGCGGCTGCTCCGGTAGTTTCGAACGGCAAGCAGATTGTGGGACGGTGCGAACGCAGACGGAGACGGAGACGGAGAGAGAAGTGGGGTCGACTGTTTGAGGATTAATGACGAACAGGTGGTGAGCGCTCTGACGCCGGCGGATTGGGACGCGTGGAGGTGCCTCAGAGCTCGCAGCGAATTGAGGGAATTCAGCTTGAACATACTCATCTTCTTCGCTGCTGCGGATTTCAGTGGTGGTAGTAAGAATTTCAATGGGCGGTTTTATAGAGGCGAAGACGAAGGAGAAGGAGGGTTTTATAAAGCCCTTGTTGTCGGAGTGCATTTACAAAAATGCTCCCCTGTTGTCATGTTGGAGAATCAAATCTGACTACTTACTCGCTTATTTTTTTTATTTAACATTTAATTTAACAAGATTTATCATTTGATAAAAAAAAAAAAATTCTTCTCATTTTTTTAAAAAAATTTACTTTTGATTTTCAGATATAAGAGTAAATTGTACGAATGATCCCTCAACTTTAATCAAATTGGAGCAATGGTCCCTCAACTAAAAATCCATTACCATTGGTCCCTCAACTTATCAAAATGTGTAGCTATAGTCCTTCTCATCAATTTTGTCAAAATTTTGTCAAAATAAGTTATGTTGGAATGACCATTTATACAATTAGAATCCCTCAACTCATCAAAGTGTATAATTATGGTTCTTTTCGTCAACTATGTCAAATTTTTTGTCAAAACGAGTTATATTGGAAGGATCATTACTACAATTGGGTTAAAGTTAAGGGATCATTTCTCCACTTGAATTAAAGTTGAGGGACCAATGGTAATGGATTTTTAGTTGAGGGATCATAGCTGCGCGTTTTGATAAGTTGAGAGACCAATGGTAATGGATTTTTAGTTAAGGGACCATTGCTTCAATTGAGTTAAGTTAAGGGACCATAGCTACAATTTACTCCAGATATAATTGCGACATTTACCTGAAAATTTGCTTGCCCAAAACCCGACAGTATTACCCAAAAATTACCAATACACTTTTGGGTATTTTGAGTGCCTCGGAAGTAAGGTTCGTAACACACCAAATGTATCAATACAATTAATTAGAAACATAAAATTTAATCAATTGTATTATGACAATTGATTGGTGTGTTATCGGTAAAACCTGAAATGACCAATTGTATTAGTTAAAAACTTGAAATCCAACAATTGTATTATGACACTTGTTAACTGTATTTTCTCTTAACCAAAAATTCAGCTAGTTTCAAATTGGATACAATATCATTTGATTTTAGACAGTGTTATTTACACATTCATTTTTACTTCTCACATCCCTCTTAATTTTCGACTCAGATCAAATAATTCAAAGAATATAATCGACTAAAAATAAACAAAGAGTGTAGGAGTGTGAACAAAAATCTATCGAGATAACACAATTAATATGAGATAAATTATAAAAAATTTGAGATATGTAAATGGGTAAAATATGTAACACAAGTATAATAAAAATGAGTTGAAATGGACAATGAGTCAGCCGACTCAATCCAATAATCGGAAAATGATATTTTTCTCGGGATCCCAAGAATTATGTGATCACGACTTCATAGTATATCATATAATCAATTTTCATTATGTACTATTTATATTTAATTTTAAATTTTAAATAATTTCTTAGACTAAATTGTAGCTATGGTTCCTTAATTTTAACTCAATTGGAGCAATGGTCTCTCAACTAAAAATCTATTACCATTGGTCCCTTAACTTACCAAAACGTGCAGCTATGGTCTCTCAACTTTAATTCAACTGGAGAAATGGTCCCTTAACTTTAACCCAATTGTAGCAATGGTCCTTCCAATATAACTCATTTTGACAAAAAAATTGACATAGTTGACGAAAAGAACCATAATTATACACTTTGATGAGTTGAGGGATCCTAATTGTATAAATTATCATTCCAACATAGCTTATCTTGACAAAATTGATAAGAAGGACTATAGCTACACATTTTAATAAATTGAAAAACCAATAGTAATTAATTTTTAGTTGAGAGACCATTGCTTCAATTTGATTAAAGTTGAGGAACAATTCGTACAATTTACTCTAATTTCTTATCACAGAACAATCACGATCAAAAAATCCCAAGGATGGATCCTCAAGAAAAGGATGAGAATCCTTGAATTATATCTAAAATAATATTTGAGAGACCAAATTGTAAATCAAAATTTACAAACCAAATAATATGATTGTTGATAATTGAATTATTACTTAAACTTTAATTAACGTGCTTATTTCTTATTAGTAACACTTTATTTGATTTGCAAATTTAGTTTAAAATTTTAAACTCCATAGCATCCAAATAACTAAAGATAATTAAGTAGCAGGCACAAAATTTGACACCCGATATATTTTGGTCTAACAGAAAACCAAAACCTAAAGAAATATTGCTTTTGAAGACAAAATTTATCGATCCAAAGTCAACCAAACTTATAAAATTTGCCCACATGAACTCTCGAACAAAAGAAATGACTAGCCAATTCCACGAGGAAATTAAACTACATTCAGAAAGTACGCAAAAACAAACACTCTTCATTCGTCTGTAACGATGGTTCCCCTCTCGCTCACATAGATGCCATCAAGAAACTTCCTGATATCCTTGTTCTTGACATGGCATTTCTGTCGAAACAAATACGAAAAATAAGGTATCAGCAAGCGAACGCAGCATTATCCAAGATACATATTGTCTGCATAAAGAGAGATAAAAACTAGATCAATAGCGTGAGAGAGAGCGAGAGAGGGACCTGGTTGATCAGGGCACAAGACCGAGAAACAAGCTCAATATCATTTCCATCCAAGATAAGCTCATCCTTGACCTTCTCAGATCGGGTGATATTAACACCGTCAAGCATATCCACCTTCCTCACCTGATTGAGCAAGCAGACAAATCATCAAGACGAATAGACTAGAAAGCACAACATTACCAAATACAAAAAGTTGTTTCATGGTTCAAAGGTAAAAACAGTTCAACCTAACCTACGACATATTCATTAATAATACATAATTAACCGCAATCTGCAATCAAACTTTTCACTTCTCATAAGTCACAAACCATGTCATTCAGCTCTTTATAATCCCATGACATAATTTTCAACATCTTATAGCGTTCAAAGACGGTGAAAATCACCAAATTCTAGCAGAAAAATGAATGTAAATGGTATAATGCTAACAGCACTTAAATCAAGAATAGAAACTACTATCCCGTGGACATAACATAAAACACGAATCAAGCAATCAGAACCAGAAACCGACACATTTCTACAACATCGATAGGAGAGATTCATTCATTCTTCTGGTGTCCATCACAACGGAAAATGTCGATATGCTATCTTTAAGGACTAAATTACATTCGTCTTCTTCAAGGACTACATTCCACCAATGACAGCGAGGACTACTATATCTAATGTCACCTTATGCATAACACGCAACCATGTATACGGTCGAACAAATATAAGTAATTGTAATCACTCCAATCATGCCCACTCTGAATTCAAAACCAGAAGAAAAAAAAAGCGCATATCATCACGATACTTCGTGCAATTCCGCAACATCAACAGGAAAATAATCATAAATCTCAGCCCAAAATGGCAATGAAATCTCACATACAAAATCAACTTTCATAAATCAAACAGTTGAGACAAATGATTGAGCTAACAAAACCCAAAAATGCATAAAAAAAACATCAAAATCAAACTCAAATAACCACAAAAACAAATCAAACCCAGTTAAAATCTGGCAAAAGGGTACCTTCTTTTCACCCAAAAAGTTACGGATCTCGATCGCCTTGGCCTCATTGGTGATGGAGGCATTGATGGGAAAATGAGCATACACGAAACGCATCTTGTATCGGTACCCCTTGGTGACGCCGGTGATAAGATTTCCGACGTGGGAGAGGGCGGTGCGGATGGCGGCGCTGGTTTTGCGGGTGCCGAACCAGGCCTCCACCTTCAGCTTCCGCTTTCCGGTCTCCTCGTCGGTGACGAGCTGAAAGTCCAGGTTCAAGTGCTTGAAGTTGCGGACGAGCTTCCCGCGAGGGCCTTCGACCTCGATGATCTTGGCGTGAACCTTGATCTTGACACCGTCGGGGATGTCCATGGTCTCGGAGGAGAGGATGGTCTTCATCTCCGCTGCTGCTCTGGTTGTCTCTCTCTCGCACCGCGGCTCCGGTTGGTGTGTGAGCGTGATTTGGGCGAGACAGGAAACCCTAACGTCTTGAGAAATGTTTATATAGGATGTTAAACCCTATGACTTACCTTGTATGGGCCGGGCCGGGCCGTGCCGATCGTAGCCCAGAGAATGAAAGTGTTATGGACCTGGGCTTGATTTTCAAATGATGGTAAAAGCTGGGCCTTTAGAGTTAAGAGAATTGGGCTTTTTCAAAAATAGTAATAGTTAGCCACGACCAGGGATCGCCCCATCACCTCGTAGATTAAAACATTTTAAAGTATAGTTTTATTATTTTTGTTTTTTTTTAACAAACGATATTATCAATATTAAGGAGAGGGGGTGGGCTAAGCCTCTGAGCTAGTAATAATGTGATTCAAACTCGTCTTTGGCGAGAATCCAACCTACGACCTCTCACTTACGTGAACAGGAATACCACTAGACAGTAGTACTACGTGGTTAAAGTATAATTTTATCAAAAAAAAGATAACCAATTAAAAAATTTAGTGAGAGCTCATAAGAAATTAATAAGAAAGAAAAATATTAGTAACCTTTATATTTGGGATTTTTTTTTTTAACTTTTTTACATGACACGTGTTATATTTTTACACAAAAAACAAGACTTTTCTTTGAAATGATAGTTTCTAGTTTTCACCTGTAATTTCTAGCCAAAATCTTTAAAGGTGTTTTTTGTATAAAAACATGACATTTGGAGAAGTGAAAAGGTCCAAATACAAAGGTTGCTAGCACTCGTCCTTAATTAAACCACAACAAAATTTTCTTTCTCCGCATGTGGTTCAATATCTTAGTAGCTAGGGTGTAGGGTTTTAACTTATCATGCGTCTCGGGTTCAAAACTTATTATCATGAACCAATGTAATAGTTTCAAACTCATCCTCCTCTTAATAATAAATTCTAAAAGTTAAATTAAAATAGTGGTCATGAATCTCGGGTTTAAAAGCCCTAACCTACCTTGTGTTGGATTTCGAAAAGCCCAATTAAAAATAGCCTTGTTTACTACAAGTAGGTGATACGTACCGCACAAATTTAGGCCATGTCTGATGCCTATTATTAGCACTAGGTTGCATATCGTAACATCTCACATCTTTTAACTTTCAAACTCCGCCCTTTGTTTTGTTTTGATCTTTCCGGCGCCACCCATATGATGTTATTTTGTTGCAACAAGTCTAGAAGGCTTAACCATATGACCGACTAGCTACAAAGGATGTCATGCCATGGCCGAAAGCATAAGGATGCCATGCCATGCCATGGCTGAAACCATCGTGATTGAAAGCAACGTTGCACGCCTTGTTCATCGGTCATTAGGTCATGTCAGGCCATGGGTTGGAACTTATATATAAATATGTCTGCCTTCTCAAGGAAAATATATATGCAAGAATTAATGTAACAGTAAACTAACTCCTCCGTATCGTTCCAAGCACAGACTCTTATCATTTCGAAACTATCGGGTCTTTGTTTGTGCTTGACAACACATATACACACTACCTGCAAAAGCACCACAAACATCTTCAGCCTTCAGGCAAATCTTGCAGAAAGGGTGTTTCTGTTTTTCCATCTCTGCTCATCTTTCTCCTCAGTAACATCCATGGCTCCTCCAACAAAATTCTTGGCAGGCAGCTAGCAATTAAATGACTAGCCAAAGTTGGACAATTCGTAGTAGCAAGACGTACGTATATAGTATTCAAACATACATATATAGTGATGAATTTAAATTCTTACCTTTTTTTAATTAACAAATGAGGCAGAAGTTATATCCTAGTAAATAAATAAGGATACAGGCAACAGCCATCTTCATCTGCTGATCATCTTCATCTGTACATAAACTCTACTTATTATGTATTTACATAAAGCTGAGTTTTGACTTTTTTGAGCTTCAAACATGGACTAACTCCGACGGACAAACGACGATTTCACAATCTTTTGATCGTTTGGGAAGCTTAAAAAAGTATTCTTCCCAAACCTCCTTCGTTTGAAACTTATGGAGTGTAATTAATAACTTCTTCAAGACCAACGTATTAGTGCATACTGTGTCTCATGATCTCCGTCAAAATCAATAACTTCAAGTATCTTTAGATGCGACAAGAAACAAAGAAGGCACAATATCTGCATTACGTATGACGTTTCAATTCTTATTTTTATGGTTTTTTTTCTTTTGGAGAGTAATTTTTATGTACCATTTCTTCCGGCACACTTTTATTTTTCTTTTATCTCTTATTAAACATATAAAAAATAATCAAAAGGCATAAGTAAGCGGATGCGTTCAAAAAGAGAATGAGATGTGCAAAAATAAATCGTTTCCATTTTGTGCAGCCACCCGGCCATATGGTAAGTTGCTTGTTGCAATAAGTCTTGGGAGACTTAACCTGCATATGACTAGCTGCAAACAATGTCACACCGCACGCCATGGATGGCCGAAAGCAACCTGATAGCAAGGTTCGTCGCATGCAGTCGATCCCATTGTTTATTCTTTAAATTTGAAATTGTTTATATGTCTGACTTGCCAAATATATATAAATAAAATGGACAATGATTTTTCGTTCAGGATCCTTTTCCTGGGGATCCTGTGATCGTGATCGTGATTGTGACCGTTCATCATATATCGTGCGATCATAAATCATTTTAAATTTTAAATTTTAAATTAAATATAAATAGTACCTAACAAAAAACTGACCGCACGATGTACGATGAACAGTCACGATTACAGAATCCCCGAAATCCCTATAAAAATGATTCGGCGAGGATGTTTTTCCTTTCGTTCCAATGTCAAACATGTCTGTTTATCTGACCCATCACTATATATATATATATATATGTATGTATATATGTATGTATGTATATGTATATGTATATTCACTCACGTAGTTATGCCTCCTCCCTGGGTCACCACCTCAAATTTTGCCACTAAATAATTTCAAATTTTGCCATATTTTTTAGGAAAATGATCTTTGCCGGATTCTTTTTATAGGAATCCAGAAGATTCCGTGATCGTGATCGTTCATCGTACATCGTGCGGTCAGTTTTCATTAGGTACTTTAATTTTAAAAAATTTAAAATGATTTCTGACCGCACGATGAACGGTCACGATCACGAAAACCCTAGAAAAAAGATTCGGCGAGAATCCTTTTCCTATTTTTGATATCGTTTTGACTTTTAAAATTTTAATTTGAGTAGAGTGTCGGTGATTGAATACTAATTTAGGCACATTCAATGGAGCATGCATAAATATATGCCGATTATAGCATTCAAATACCAACACATAAATCTTATTCGATAAAAAAGATTACTAATATTCCTTTCAATTAAACAAAGGCAACAAAGCACTGTCTTATTTTTTCAAGAAGTATTTAGGAATGTATTCGATTGAGATTTTGAGTACATCCACTCAAAATTTAACGGAAGTTAGATTTGTCAAATCTTAATATAAAATATAAAATCTCTCGAAATCCGTCAAATTATTCATTAAAAATCTTTGTTTGATACATCAGGATTTATATCTTTTTCTAAACCCTTTTGAATTAAATTTCCAATAGTGATATTTTTGAAAAAAAAAAAAAAAAATTAGAGTTGCAAAACTTGTAAAATCCAAAAGCGACAGGAACTTGAGCAAGAGGGCAAGCAAAGGAGGCAAGAGGTGGAGAGGTCGCGTTGGTTACAAGCAAAAAGAAAGAACCTTTTGGGAATCCATAGGGTCAAATTGCAAACCGCGAATAATGCGCGCAAAGGTATTTATTTTTGGAGGGTGGAAATTAAATCCTCCCAAAAGATGCATGCTTTTTTTTTTTCGCTACATAACTGACGCTTTCATGAAGACAACATATATGAGGTTGTCCCTTAAGCACAACCCACGACAAGTAATCCGAGGTGGTTGTGGTGGTGGTCGTTGAGCCCGAGGATCACTCCCCTACTACCTGTTATTCCGTTAACTTTTCCCTCCTCCTCCTCCTTCTCCTCATCGTCCCCGAAAGCTAGCGCATCTTTTCGAGAGCCCGGTGATCATTCATTCTATCCTTTTGTTCGCCATTGTTTTTGGCTTTGGTTTCCGGCAAAAGGCAGGCAGGCAGGCAGTTGTTTACCTCCTCTTGCTGCTGCGGTGGCGGCGGTGAAATCGTTTTGTGTTTATTTATTGGTGAGAAAGTTGAGAGAATAATAATACGATGACGAAGACGAAGGGAAGGATTTCGAGAATTGGAAGCTATGCAATTGCGTCTTCCAAACTAGACGGCCACCACCAACAGCCATGCATTACCTGCACCACCTTCAACATCCTCGCTCCAATTTACAAGCGCCTCAACCATGACGTACGCATCATATTCTTTTGAATCCTGTAAAACTTGTCTTGTTATTGTTTTTTAATCGATGTTTGTAAAAGGGTAATCTCAAGTTTTTAACTTTTGATGTTCAGGATCCTGATAGTCGAGAAAGCGATCACAGAGCGTATTGGCTGGCCAGGAACCAAAGGATACTGGATTGTTTGTTGGCTGAGAGATCTTCCATCATTTGTCTTCAGGTTTGCATTTCTTACAACTTTTTAAAAGCATTAGGGATGGAAGTTGCTACACATTGTTTGATGGCATAACACAGATGTGGTGTTTATATATCTCTCTGATTGGCACAGGAGTTCTGGGTCGGAAACGAAGAGCTTGTGAACATTTACGAGAAGAGACTTGGTGATGCTGGTTATATCAATCTCAAACTAGGACGAACCAACAACCGTGGCGATGGTAAGTCTTCTTCATTTTCCTGTTTAGATTGCATAGCATCATCAATTCCCTTAATCTCGATTCGAGAAAAAGAATAAGAAAGAAAAAAAAAAAGGGCATTTAGACTTAAGGACCTAAAGAAGATTATTTTTTCATTATAACCAGGATGCGTTTATAAATCTAGTTTTAGTCCCTAACTTTAAAACTCATAATCAATCATATTGAATACCCCTGCCCCATTTTTATTATTTTCAAATTTTTCCTAAAATTCCGAATTTAATCATCAATAAGGCCTTAAAAATAGGAATTTTTATTTTTACATATCAAATTTAGTAATTTAAAATGGAAGACTTTTTAAGTCATTTTGCTAATGAGAATTAAACTATATAAAAATTTATACAGACAATCACAAAACCAAACAAATAAATTAATATGCAGACACAATAAACAATATACATTATAAAGGTACATGAATATATACATAGGTGCATATATATAGGTACACATATATACATAGGTTCATATGTATAGGTACACAAATGTATGTATAGGTGCATATATATAGGTACACATATACACATAGGTTCATATGTATAGGTACACAAATGTATATATAGGTGCATATATATCGGTACATAAATATATATTTATGTACATCTGCATAGGTACACAAATTATGTATACATATATATAGGTACACATATATACATAGGTTCATAGGTATAGGTACACATATATACATAGGTTCATATGTATAGGTACACAAATGTATGTATAGGTGCATATATATATAGGTACACATATACATAGGTTCATATGTATAGGTACACAAATGTATATATAGGTGCATATATATCGGTACATAAATATATATTTATGTACATCTACACAAATTATGTATACATATATATATACACACACACACACACGTGCATATAAACATATATGTATTGTTACCGCTTAACAATTTTTGTACCCATATTGAATACACATTAAGTAAAAATCTTCTATTTATAATACTAAAAATAAAACAAAACAAAAGTTAATAATTATTAGCTATATTTTAGATATATAAAGTCAAAGGACCAAAATCAGTATTTGATCTTACACCCAACTTTAACGAAAAATAGATCTTATTTAGGGATTATAATCTAGTTTTCTAAAAAAAAAAACAGATGGTGAGATGGGGAGAGATTAACGAAATAAGTTAATCTGTGGTTTTGGATCGAAAGAAAAATCTGTTTTGTTGGGGTATATGATGGAAACTGCTCATCCTATTTTTATAGACACATTAAACATCGTCATAAGGTGTTTCTGCCGGTGTACAGGTTTGCTGACCGCGGTGCATAAGGACTACTTTAGAGTTGTAAACTATGAAGAGTTGCACTTCAATGATTATGGTGATCGTGTTGCTCAGTTGATACATGTGGAATTAGCTACCCCAATTTTGCAGTTCCGAAACAATGACATTCGGCAAGAAATTCTCATTGTGAACACCCACTTGTTATTTCCTCATGACTCGAGTTTGTGTATAGTTCGATTGCATCAGGTAGCTTCATTCTCGATTTCATACTCTTCCTTTGTATGTACGCAGTGTAACATTTTCTTAGTGACAACATTTTGTCGGTTTCTCGCTATAGGTCTACAAAATCTTACAACATTTAGAATCTTATCAGAAAGAGAACAAGCTTAATCCCATGCCGATTTTACTCTGCGGGTATTTATAATGCCTTACAGTTTTAGATCTTTTGCTCCCTAATTTTCAAATCATAGCCATTTGTAATATTTTGTTCCAATCTCTTATTTCTTCAGTGACTGGAACGGAAGCAAACGTGGACATGTTTACAAGTTTCTTCGGTCCCAGGGGTTTGTATCTTCTTATGATACAGCTCATCATTATACCGATGCAGATGCACACAAGGTCAGTATCTTCAACTTGACACCTATAATTTCGTTTTTGTATGCCTGTAACTCATGTATTTCATATTTTTCATGCAGTGGGTTAGCCACAGAAACCATCGGGGAAACATATGCGGCGTTGATTTTATATGGCTTCTCAATCCTAATAGATATCGTAAGCTACTAAAAACTAGTTGGACTGAAGCAGTATTTGGAATGTTCAAGGTCAGCAATTCATATGCATTGCCTGTATACTTCTTTCTGTCACATTGCCGTTCGTTCTGTTTCTGATGGGATAAATTTTTCACAATTTCAGTATCTACTACGAAGAGCTTCGCTGACAGCGGATGATGCCTTTGCTTTTCTAAAGGCTGATAATCCTGTTGATTACATTACCTATTCAGGTTTCTGTGAAGCACTTCGACAGGTACGATATCAATTAAAACTGATATTTTCTCCTAATCTGTGTACTCTTGTTCTGAATAGAACCTTTGCCTGCTAGTAAATATTCAATTGGTTTCTTTCTATGTTATGCAGCTTAACATGACGGGTCATTGCCATGGACTTAGCCTCGACGAGACAAAGGATTTGTGGGTTCAAGCAGACATAGATGGAAATGGTTTTCTTGATTACATAGAATTTCAGGTAAGTTATTTCACCAACTATTTCTCATTGTTATTAGTTCTCTATACACCGCGGAGATTGATTAGTAGTACAGGGAGTTTAAGCTTTTATGTAGGAAAATGATTTTGCTTTCCGGTTGTCAGTGGGCTTAGATTGTTCGCCTATGTGGATTTTCACCCAGCAAATTTGGTTTAGAAAACTTGGCAGTTGAAACTGTTCTATATTTCAGCACCATCAGACAGTTTTATGACGTTTATGCTACTACTAATGGCATTGCAGCAGCGAATTTGGAATCCTACGGGGTCGGAGCAGAAAGATGAAAGCGGTAGTGACTGTGATAGTGATTCCAAGGGTATTCAGGAACAAACAATTGGTTTCAGTGTCAAAAACGCGGTTCTCTTCCCTCCTGAAGTGGAGAAAGGAACGTGGCCCGAAGACTACTCTCTTTCCGATCATGCACGACTCACTGTGGTTTTTTCACCAATAAGAATGCCTTGCTCTCAGATGATTCTCTGACAACCTCAAGCTCAGCAGTACTTGAGCGAAAAGAACTTTTATCGGCATTCCTCCGTTTTAATTGTGTCTGTGTTCGCAGCTCAATCTTTCATATACAAACGGGCAAACATCAGTGAACTGGCCTTTGATCTGCAACTGAGTAACAGAACTAGCATCCGGATTACACATTTGGCCTTTCCATTGTGCCCGTTTATGTGGGAAAAAAAGAAGGAACCTAAGAATAACAAAGAAGAGAACAACTTTGCCCACCCCCTAAAGTAATCTAACGGCACTCAACGGAGGTGTTTGAGCATAACTCCCACTTTAGGGGGTGGGCAAAGTTGCACTTAACAAACAAAGAGTTGTATGGCTGCTGTGCATTTGTAAAGATCCTATAGAGTTGTATAGCTGTCTGTGCATATATGTAGGTTTGCAGCTATCCCCTATTTGTAATTTTGTAGCAATATTGGTGAGATGAGATTTACCGAATTAGAGGCCTTTTTGTACTTTGCAAATGCATTCAGCATCACTGTTAATAACACACTAATTGCAACTGATTTTGCTCTTCTGCAACATATTGCCATCTTACAATCTAACTTTTTCTAATTTTCTGACAAAGGGATATTCTAATCTACTCTACTCTATACGAAGGTAAATTCAAAATCGGATGCAATATGGTGGACACACCGTCCTAACTAGCTGGTTTAACTCATGTCAACATCATTGACAATCATAAAATAAAGGTAGATTAATTATGGCTAATGTAATGTGTTCTCTCTAATCCTTCATATAGTTTAGTTGAACTTCGTATAGTTAACAGTTTCAAATTTTTATTTAGTTGAAAATAACAGGTTGAAATAAGAAATTCAGTAATGAGTCTAAGGACCGAAATTCAACCAAAATATTGAAAATAATAGCCTTGTTTTGGACTATGATTCAGAAACCCTTTACTTCTGATTAACAAAGCATACCGAAAGCTTTAAATGCAGTGTAATTAGGGAAATTAACAGTTCCTGCCGAGCCTAATCTCAGCAAGTTTCTCCTTTTGTTCTTTTTGTATGAGGTATAAAGCTATAAAATGCACAAAGTTCACAGAAAAAGTTGGAAGTGGAAGATGACCGCTCTATTTTTTGGTCAAATGATAAGGATGATACGTAGCAATCGTATTTAAATATTAATTTCAATACTTGTTTTGGCTTTTTAGCATAGTGTACACACACAGACACACACACACATGCAGGTAAAAAATAGTAAATATTGGAGATAGACAGTAAATCACTTGAGATTAGGGAGTAAATCACTTTTCCATGTAGTGTGTGTATATATATATATATATATATATATATATATAATTAGGGAGTAAATCACTTTTCCATGCAGTGTGTGTGTGTGTGTGTATAGACAGTAAATCACTTGAGATTAGGGAGTAAATCACTTTTCCATGCAGATATATATATATATATATAATAAATCACTTTTCCATGCAGATATATTAAAAACAGTAAGGATTGCAGATATAATATATGTATACACACTTGAGATTGGGGAGTAAATTCCTTTTCCATGCAATAGGCTAACCGTACTGCACAAAGCAGTCAAGCACGATGAAAAAGATTCGCAAGCTTCTTTCAACTCACTTTTCTTTGTGTTCACATTATTAGAATAATACAAATGAAATTTTAATCAAAAGTTGCCGAATACATTGGAATCCTAAGGTGGGAAAAAGACAACAAAAAGAAAGATGTACGAAATCCTAATTAAAAATGTGGAATGTGGGGTGAATAAATATAAGATTATGAGTTTGTTTTTAAGTGTTTTTAAAATGATTTAAAATGTTTTGTTTTGTATGATAATATTTTGGAATTAATCTTTAATAAAATGAAGTAAATTATGAAAAAATATTTAAAGTTATTCTTAAAAAAAGTACATAATTGGTGTTTCTTGTAGAAAGCACTTCAAGTTCTTTTGAAATCCGAAACATTTTCTCAAAAAACATTTTTAGTTACTTTAAAAGCATTTTTAAACGACCTATTTATTTTTAAAAAAATATATAAGATTACTTTAACTTGTAAAAAAAATTCATGAGACAAGATAGATGTAGATTGTAATGAAAAGTTTAAAGTTCAATATGCCCGCACTAATATTGACATATAAGCATAAGTAAATCTCGAACCTTTTAATTTCTATTTTTTTATTTGTTGAAAATGCTCTTCTCTTTAAGATCCTAAAAGGTTAGAATATACAATGAAATTTAGGGTTTTTCCAACAACCTTCCCAAATCTTGTTCCTTTTTTTTATTTGTTGAAAAATGGGGCTAAAAGCAAAAGCCCAAACAAAATTGATCAATAATAAACTTAGACCTGAACATTTGAAAGCAACCATTACAAACAAAATTAACTAAACAAGAAAGAGAATTATCAAAGTAAAAATTGCCTAAATCTAAATCAAAACTATAGTTCACTAAACTATCAGCCAAAAAAATCTTTTCTTTGTGGACATGCCGAAGGTCACGTTGCCCAAATGTTGTTCATTGTTCATCGTAAATATCGTGGAATTTGATAGTTCTAAATTTGTTTATGACATTATGTGACATCCCACATCGCACAGGGGAGTGATCCGTAAATGTATATTCTCATCCCTACCTAGCACAAGGCATTTTGGGAGCTCATTGGCTTCGGGTTCCGTAGGAACTCCGACGTTAAGCGAGAAGGGGGCTAAAGCACTCCCATGATGGGTGACCCACTGAGAAGTTGCTCGTGAGTTCCCAGAAACAAAACCATGAGGGAATAGTAAGCCCAAAGCGGACAATATCGTGCTACGGTGGTGGAGCGGGCCTGGGAAGTGATCCGCCCCGAGCCGGGATGTGACACATTAACATCTGGTATTAGACATAAATAAATGCCAATGGCTTCTCTATCCACTTCTACTTCATCAATATAATTAATACATAAAACTTAAAACTCATATTTTCCAATATAGAACATAAAAAGTTATCCCTATTTTCCCAATATCCAACATAAAAAATAAATAAAACTTCAATTTTACATAAATAATTTAACGGCAATCAACGGAGGAGTTTGAGCTCCCACTTTAGGGGTTGAGCAAAGTTGCACTTAACCAAGAAAGAGTTGTATAGCTGCTGTGCATTTGTAAAGATCCTATAGATTTGTATAGCTGCCCGTGCATATATGTAGGTTTGCAGCCATCCCAATTTGTAATTTTGTAGCAATGGTGAGATGTACCACATCAGAGGCCTTTTTGTATTTGCAATGCATTCAGCATCACTGTTAATAAAACACACTAATTGCAACTGATTTTGCTCTTCTGCAACATATTGCCATCTTACAGTCTAACTTTTCTAATTTTCTAACAAAGGGATATCTAATACACTCTACTTTATACGAAGGGAGATTCAAATTTGGACGCAATGTGGTAGACACATCATCCTAACTAGCTGGCCTAACCTACGTTAACATCATTGTTAACATCATTGACAATCATAAAATAAAGGTAGATTAATTATTACCTTTTAGTCTACGCTTAGTTGAGTTGACTAAAATAATGTGCTCTCTCTAATCCTTCATGTAGTTTTAGAAATTAAATGAACTTCGTATAGTTTATCCTTTGAATAGTTTATAAAACAATAAAAATTATATTTTTGTTAATAAACAGTTTGAAATTTTTATTTAGTTGAAAATAACAGGTTGAAATTAGAAATTCAGTAATGAGTCTAATGACAAAAATTCAACCAAATATTGAAAATAATAGCCTTGTTTTGGACTATGATTCAGAAACCCTTTACTTCTGATTAACAAAGCATACCGGAAGCTTTAAATGCAGTATAATTAGGGAAACAATTAACACTTCCTGCCGAGCCTAATCTCAACAAGTTTCTCTTTTAGTTCTTCTTGGAAGTGGAAGATGACCTCTCTATTTTTCGGTCAAATTAACGATAAGGATGATGCGTAGCAATCGTATTTAAATAGTAATTTCAATACTTTTTATGGTTTTTTTTAGCATGGCGTGTATATATATAAAATATATATACATGCAGATAAAATTAGTAAATATTGGATAGAGAGTAAATCACTTAAGATTAGGGAGTAAATAACTTTTCCATGCAGATATCTTATTATATATACACACAGTCGAGATTAGGGAGTAATCACTTTTCCACAGCCATTGCAAACCGTACTGCGCAAACCACAATGGAAAAGATTCGCAAGCTACTTTCAACTCACTTTTCTTTGTGTTCACATTATTAGTATATAATATAATGTAGATGAAATTTTAATCAAAAGTTGTGGAATAAATTGGAATCCCAAGGGGAAAAAAGACAACAAAAGAAAAGAAGTATAAAATCCTAGTTAAAAATGTGGAATGTGGGGTAAATAAATATAAGATGATAATGTTGTTTGAAAATATTTTTAAAATAACTGAAAGTGTTGTTTTGTGTAAATATTTTTAGAATTAATTATTAGTAAAATGTAAGTAAATTTTGAAAAAAACACTTAAAGTGTAACAGCCCGTCCAGGAATTTTCGTACGGCAGACGTGAAATGACGAAAATGCCCCTAGGCATTTATTTTTGGTAAGTGTGTGTTTTTACTTGGGTGTTTGGTTGTACTTGGACCACACACACACATTCACACCCTTCCTATCCCTCACTCCCGCACTCTCTCTACCTCACAAACTCCCTCTCTCTCTCCTTCTCGGCTTTTGTACGGACAAGCACAAATCCTCCCTAAACCTGGCAGATCAAAGACGTAAAGTACCCCATCGTGTTCCTGAGGTCCATACGAACTCGTTGGTACCCGTTGCAGGTAAGGAAAGCCTTCGAAAACCTAAGTTCTCATAACCTCCGAATTTGTCACTATTCATGCTCACGTAAAACCTTGTGTTTTTGGAGATTTCAAGTTCATAGGAAGCTTATTGAGGTCCTAAGGAAGCTCAGAGTGCTTCGTTGGAAGAACTTGGACGTCGGAATAGCGAGATCGGGAAGTTTCATTTTGGCCGGAATTATCGAGGCTTTTTTCGACGAATCCCCGGCGAGTTGAGGGTCGAGTCAGATATGGATGTGTTCATCTTTGCGAGATCTTCATTTTGGTATAAAGTACGTAGAAAATGGTGCAAAAATGAGTGAGAAACCATGTTTGGAAGTTTTTCCAGAAACCAGCGAACAGTCGCCGGCGACCAGCGACTTGTCGGAGAAGACGAGGAATATTCCGTCAATTTTGACGGAATATGCTGACGCCGTCAGCTAGTTTGGACGGATTTCGTTAGGTTTTAACGGAATATTCCTAACGGCGTTACTGTTCCATTACACATGCCAGGCACGTGGCCGCGCGTGGGTGGTCGGAAAATTTTTCTAAAAATATATGGATGTTCCTGAGATTGCGTAGATCACAATGGTATATTCATATACCCAAATTGAGCAATGTATGAGAAGTTATTTCTAAGGTTCCGATTATGTGCGTTAATTAACGTTATTTCAGTTACTTCTCATATAGGCGAGACCTATCCGGAGGACGAGCGTAGCCAGGCCAGACACGGGGGTTACGACCCGTCTACATACCAGTGAGTGGGCATTTGTTTTCCATATATACCTATATAAATGAGTTTTTCCCAGAAAATCAGTTTATTTGAAATGTGATATGAAATGCGATATGAAATGCCATGCGAAGTATCTAATTACTTTATTATGCATTATTGATTGTTTATATTAATGTCGGTGCTGAGGACTCACAAGTAAGTGGCATGTAAGTTTATATGCTAGTTATTGAGAATGAATGATGTGATGTGATGTGATATGATTAGAGCTCATAAACCTGCACACTG
Source organism: Heteromeles arbutifolia (assembly GCA_024362995.1). Classification (NCBI taxonomy): domain Eukaryota; kingdom Viridiplantae; phylum Streptophyta; class Magnoliopsida; order Rosales; family Rosaceae; genus Heteromeles; species Heteromeles arbutifolia. Next base: position 34,980,688 of record JANCRC010000009.1, on the reverse strand, counting down.
ATATTAGTGTTCCTGCCCAGAGAGGGGCTCAGTCCTTCACGTGTTGTTCACCTCCCGTACCGTATGCTCGCCTTGGATCTAAGTTAGGTGCTCAGTCCTGTCGAATAGGCCACTATAGGTGGGTTCGACTCGTAGGTGACCCGCGATTTATCACTCAGTCTTCATGTGATCGTAGCACTAGAGCATATTAGTTATTTATCGGTGATGTTGTGTAGACCACTAGAGGTGGTATTGATGTGTGTGCATGGTATATATGATATGATGATATGATTGAGATGAGTATGAGCTATATGATATGATGATTGTTATGAGCTATATATAGCCGAGGGCTAAGATGATTATTTAGTATTCAATCACATTCACAGAGATATGTTTTGACATTCAGTTATGATACTTTGGCATGGCATATACATACTTTCATACATACATATTTTCCAACGGATTTTGAGAAATATATATATATATATGAGTATATACTTTATTTTTGAGAAATTATACAGGTTTTACGACGAGGGGTTATAACTTTTGGAAAATAAAGGTTTTGAAAAGATTTGTTTCTGACCCACTCAGTTTTCTGTTTTTCGCCCCTCCAGGTATTAGGAAGTGTTCGTTGGTGGCATGCGAGGAGCTCATCAGACGTTCTGACAGAATTCACTTATGTAGGACCACCTTCGGGTGTTATCTCTATTTAGTACTTTTGCTTGACTGCACGTAGACTTTTGTACTCTATATTAGTGGAATTCACACTTCTTTTACACTAGTATTGCTAGTGTTTTGGTTTTAATTGACCCGTAAATCCTTTCATTTATTGCTTCCGCACTATGCACATAGTTACGTCACTCTCACGTGACGGCCAGCACGCCCTTCTTTCGGGTCGGGGTGTGTCATAAAGTGATTCCCAAAAAAAATACATAACTTTTGCTTATTGCAGAAAACATTTTAAATGCATTTGGAATCCAAAAATATTTTTTTTAAAAATACTTTCAATTATTTTAAAAGTATTTCTAAACGACTCATACTTAAAAAAAATATATATACACACACACAAACATTACTTTAGCTTGTGAAAAACTCATTATACAGGATAGATGTAGTTTGTAATCGTTTGAAAAGTTTAAAGTCCAATATCCCCGCACTAAGATTGACATATAAACATATTTAAATCTCGAACCTTTTAATTTCTGTCTTGTTTTTTGTTGTTGTTGAAAAAGGTATTCTCTTAAGAATCCTAAAATTCTAAATTCCCTATGTGAATATGCCATGAACTTAAGGGTTTTTCCAACAACCTTCCCAGATGTTCATTTTTTCTTTTTGGAAAAATGGGGCTAGTAGCAAAAGCCCAAACAAAATTAATCAGTAATAAATTTAGATCGGGACATTTCAAGTCGATTTTCATAAACAAAACTAAATAAAAAGGAGGATTATCAAAGTAAATATTGCTAAATCTCAATTAAAACTATAGTTCGCTGAACTATCAGCCACAAAACTATTTTATTTGTAGACATGCCAAAAATCCACATTGCCCAAAATGTTCTTCATTGTTCATCGTAAAAATGGTGGAATTTGATAATTCAAAATTTGTTTATGAGATTAACATCTAGTATTCGACATAAATAAATGCCAACGGCGTCTCTATCACTTCTATTTCATTAATATAATTAATACATTAAACTCAAACTTCATATTTTCCATTGTACTACATTAAAATTTATCCATATTTTCCCAATATCCAATACAAATAATAAATAAACTTCAATTTTACATAAGTACTCTATTAGCACAAAAAATATTCATAGGAAACCCGAACTCGACTACTCGAGGGTGGTATATTTTTTTATTTTATTTTATGCAGCGATATATTTATATTAAATTGTTTTGAATTTGTCATTTACGAGATTTCAATTTAAAACTTCTCACTTACAATTAAAAAGCAATACTAATATACCATAGTATAAGTGTCTACATCCATTTTCTTGTTAAGTGACAAGAACATCATTGACTATCGATAAATTACCGCATAGAAAATAAGAAAAAAATATTTCTCACATAATGGTCTCATGTTAAAAACGGCCGATACTAATTTAAGTAAATTCATACATAAATAACCAAATAAATCATCCATAACGATAATCAAATACTATACCATATTAGAGAACGCGTTATACCAAAAAATAATTCACTTTCTCAAATTGTAATTCCCACACATTGTAGAAGAAATCATGTATACTCTTTTCCTTAACGATAAAGTTTCACCTCACTACTATCACTTCACAAATCTTTTGACAATGCCTATGTTCATCTAGTCCCAATCAGTCTCTTTCTCCTTTCTCAGGCCACCACATTCATTTTCTTTTTAACTTTATTACTTTTTTTTCGTACGTAAAAACAATTAAATTGTTAAATACAAAAATAAATATATGAAAAATTAGGGTAAAGTTCCTAGCAATTTGCCAATTTCGTACAATATTGAAACAAGCGGGACCAGCCTTCCCGGCGAGCGCACTCGCCTACGTGTCCGTACCTCATTGGCTTGCATGTACAATCCGCCGACACAACCTTCGTCGCAACGCTTTGTAAATTCTCCCTTATACCCCTACTATTACTCAAAATCACTCTTCTACCTGAACGCGCTCTCTTCTAGCGCAAGTCGTTCCATACGGACAGTGGCAGTGTTGAAAATTTGAGGCATTAAAATACCCCTGTTAATTTTCTCGGACGCGGTCTGTACGTGGAATTTAAGCGCGGGCTGGTAGACTTGGCAGATATCCATATAAACTGTGTCTGTCTCTCTCTCTCTCCTCCCTCAGTAGAGCCTCTCACAGCCTTCGTCGTTACTTCCCCTCTGCTGAAAGAGAAAAAAAGCTAGAGAGAGAAAGAAGGTCCACACCTAATTTCTGAACACCAAAATCTCCATTTCGAATCCGAGAATCTATCCGATTCCTAGTGTTTTCTTTTGGGTTTCTTGGAAAAAGTTTTGGGTTCTTGAGAAAAGCCAGGTTTTTTTTTGTTTTTCGTCACTCTCTCTGTCTCTCTGTTCCTCTGTTTCTCTCTCTAGAGTTGTGGTTGAGTGGTGATGGCGGACATGGAGGTGCTGTCTATGAATAGTCTGCCGCTGGGGTTCAGATTTCGGCCGACGGATGCGGAGTTGATCGATTATTATTTGAGGTCGAAAATCAATGGCAATCACAGACAAGTCGCTGTTATCCGTGAGATTGATGTTTGCAAATGGGAGCCCTGGGATTTGCCTGGTATTAAACTTTTCTTTCTCCGTCTCTTAGCTTTCACATTTTTCTGATAATTTTTTTGTGGGGTTTGATTGCATGTAGTAGAAAATGGTCAAACTTTGCTTGTGATTAATTGCTTATATCAAGTGGCGGAGCCAGAAATTTACAAAGAATGTTCAAAAAATAGCTTTTTTAGAATCGATCATACTTTCATTTATACTTGTCCGCGATGTGTTCTTATATCCTTTAGTGTGTTATTTAGTTGTTAAATTCACTATTTAGTTTCCATTGGGTTGTAATTAAGCTGGGATTTTGTTGGATTATTGAAACATTGGGAAAGTTATGAACCTTTGGTAGCAACAAGTACTTGATTTTCTCACCAATTATCTAAATTGAAGGTCTTCAATTTTTGGGGTTTTCTCTGCTCAATGTTAAGCTTATTTATGCTGCAGATTTATCAGTTACTTTTTAACAATATGTCCTTTTTATCTGTTGGGGGTTTTTGACTGAATGTAGTAAAAATGCTTACACTTTGCTTATGATTATTGGCTTTTCGTAAAAGCAATCGATTAATGTCTTATTGAGTTGTAATTAGGCCGGGAATTTGATGAATTGTTGTAACTTAGGGAAAATTATGAACTTTTGGTAGCAACAACTTGATTTTCTCACCGATTACATATTTTTCGGGTTTTCAGTTTTGTATATTTTTGCTTAATGTTATGTTTATGCTGTGCTGCAGATTTATCAGTGATACAGACAACTGATCCGGAGTGGTTCTTCTTCTGTCCACAGGACAGAAAGTATCCGAACGGGCACAGGTTGAACAGGGCTACAATTAAAGGGTATTGGAAGGCCACTGGAAAAGATCGTCAAATCAAGTCGGACAAAATCTTGATTGGAATGAAAAAGACATTGGTCTTCCATGCCGGGCGTGCTCCCAAGGGGAAGAGGACTAATTGGGTTATGCACGAGTATCGTGCGACACAGAAGGAGCTTGATGGCACAAATCCTGGCCAGGTTGGTTTTCTCTTCAACCTTAATGATGTTTAATTGATTCTATGATCACATTTGGACACTAAAGTCTTGAAAATTGATAGTTTGTGCAATCAATTCAAGTGTAATTTGTATAATTTAGTCAAAATCTATTCCTTAGTTTGGTTTTAGTTTTAGTGAAATATCTTCTGTTGTCTAAATATGATTCAAAGCGTCCAATTCGTGCTTTAGACAATAGACGGGAGGATCTGATAAACCGATTTGAGCAAAACGGATGGTTTGGATGTCATATCATAACTGATAGAACAAAGATGCTCATTTCTTGCTAATTATTAAGTATTATTGAGCAAGTAACAAATCTCAATCTTCAACGGAGTCTGTTTGCATGGAAATAAGTTATGTTTTTCAATGGATGTTCTTTAATTGGTCTGCGTTTGCGCTTGTATATTGCATTTTTGTAGTTCTCCGTAACATATGCTCAGATCGCTGACCGGGAATTTCAAATGACTGAACTTTCAATTACTAATCAGACGTTATGGTCCGTGTTTTATTATGCAGAGTTCCTTTGTCCTTTGTCGCCTGTTTAAAAAACAAGATGAGACTATTGAAGATTTAAATGTCGATGAAGCTGAACCTACTGCTTCATCCTCCTTCGCTGTTGTATTGTCTCCTCAAGATGTGCAGTCTGATCTGGCACCAGTTCCAACATCACCGTCATTTGAAAGGCAAGATGAAAAGCCTCTTACCAAAGTCGAATGCACCTTTGGTGATAGTGGTAATGCGATGGGATCAGACACTTTACCACCTCGACCACCTATTGAGTTCCCTAGAAACAGCTGTGGTGGTTATGATGCAGAAGGTCAACTGAATGTGCCACTGTGGGAGTTGGACATGTTTTATGATCCCCCGCAAGAGCCACTTTTTTCCCCATTGCACTCGCAGATGCACGCGGAGCTCGGTTACTATGGCAGGAATGACTTCAGCAATGATCATCAGGAGGTGACGTTTCCATATGGAACCAATGAGCAAGATGCATATGTATCCGAGTTCTTGAGCTCAATTCTAAACAGTTCAGGGGAGCAGATTGATGTCGATGCAAGCGCAGCTGAAGTACAGGTGAGTGGAAGATTTCATGTTACTTTTTAAGTTTTGCCTCCCAACTTGCAATTGTACATATCTGCAGCATTTTGTGTCATGTACGTGCTTTTAAAAGATTGTCTCAAGAAATTTTTTTTTGCTGATCTCATTTCATACAGTTTGAGACAGAACTTCGAAATGCTGTTCAGCCTGAGGAGAATATTGACAGAAATGATCCGTCACTGTTGATGTCAATTCCAGAAGATTATGGTAAGTATTTTCTGGTATTAACATTGATGAGTGTAAGAGATTTGTGGATGGTGTGCTAGATGAATGTTAGTAACGGAATGCTTCTCCATTTGGTTTTGCTGCAGGCCAATCCTCAAGGTCTGAGGTAACGAGCAATCATTTGAATGCAATTATCAGTCGCGATGCGGGAACTGGAATCAGGCTCAGGGCTCGCCAAACACAAAATCCGACTAGTGCAGAGAGCTTTGTGATACAAGGTGATGCGAAAAGAAGAATAAGGCTTGCGACTAAAGTTCAGCGACTCCAATGCAGCAGTAGACCAGAAGACAATGAACTAAAACCAATAGCTAGGGAGGTGAGAAGTTTGTGAAGCACAAATAATGTCAAAGTCTGATGAGATTTGAGAACTGGTAATGAGTTTAACGCTGTTTGCAGGAGATAAGCAATAACGAAAAGAAACCTATTGGTGCTGTTGATACTGATGTTATTAGTGCTGACATTGATCTGCCAGAAAAAGGAACCGTGCCCACAAGACCCAACTTCACTACGGATGGCAGCATTGTTACCGGCAAAAGGCTGCTTTCTGTGTTGTTGAAGGCCGTCTCTCCTGCCGGTCATTCTATGTGGTCCTTAGCCTTTCTGGTTATAGGAGTTGTGGTTACATTCGTGTTCATAATCTTGCTAGCTCATGGGGATTTCATTAGTTTTGAAGCCGTCAGAAGACCTTTCGCGGCCTAGCGTACTGCCTAAGCCCTACATTTTAAGGGTTTGTTTAATTTTATGAGGCTAAACACAGGATAGATTTGTTAGGTTCAGAGTCCTCATGTGAGTACGTACAGCAGCTAACAATTTTTGAGGGATTCCATAACTAAACTATGAACTTTTAGTTGAGCTGCACTTATTTATCCGAAATTGTTCTGCATTTCTGTATAAACTTAAACCCTTCATGCAATTAACATGTAATTCACCGGAAAAACTAACCTACGAGAGAATGTTACTGCGACGTATACTACCATGCACAATCATAATTCACGAGAAAATTAACCTACAACGGAATGTTACCATGCATGGTCATACTCTTTAACTTCACACCAATCGCGAGGGGTGGTACATTTTAACTTTCTCGTGTGACCGTTTCTATTTGTTTGGGATACTGCCACAATTGTGTTGCTACAGTCGCCAAACTTCATGAGTAAATATCCAATTGCCAATTCTACCCCTCTGCGCCGCTGCTACCGTCGTTTTTCTCCTCCCCAATTTCCGGTCAGACAAACAGAGACGGAGATGGGTTCTTGGTCGATTGCCAATTTTCTCCCTCGTTTTACTACTCTTACCCACTTCTCTTTCTCTCTTTGTACCCTCCATGGATCTCCTAATCAAACCCACTACCCAAAAGAGCTTCCGAGCGCAGCCCAGCAAGATAAAAGCTGGTTAATATCCGTAAGAAGGCAAATCCATGAAAACCCAGAACTCAAATACCCGATTGCCCAAACCGAAATTGTTACGGAAATCGGCTCCGGTTCGAACCCTGTTGTTGCTCTTCGAGCCGACATGGACTCTCTCCCGTTGCAAGTATTCTCCGTAAACTTGCTTTTTTGTAGTTTGGATTCTGAGGAAGATGACTTAATTTTGCGTCGATTTTAAGGTTAAGCTTTTGGTGGTGATGTGTAGGAGCTTGTTGAGTGGGAGCACAAGAGTAAGGTTGATGGGAAAATGCACGGCTGTGGACATGATGCTCACACCACCATGCTTCTTGGTGCTGCAAAGTTGCTTAATAAACGAAAAGATAAACTTAAGGTCAGTTTTACGTTTAAAGCAGATGCGGATTAGGTCGGTTGGAGACGAGAGTATTCCCACTATTTTTCACTCAAGTTTGATTCCTCTCTCCGTAGATAGTTTAGAAAATAAAAAATGTTTAGTTACGTTTTATGTTGTGCAATAAAGTAAATGTGTATTTTGAGGTTCTTAATTAAAGTTTCAACTTTTCTGTTGAGAGCAAAACTTTTTAAACATGGGTTATACGGGTTGGCTAGGACAGTGTTATCGTCTTTTTATACTTAAGTTCGAATCTTTATTCCGGTAAACATGGTAGTTTAAAATATATATCGTCTTGCCGAAAAAATTCAGTTACGTTTTATGTTGTGCTGCAAAGTAAATGTGAGTTTGAGATTCTAAGTTAAAGTTCCAATCTTTCTATTGAGACCATAACTTCCAACAATGAAAAATTGCAATAGTGTGATACAATGAGAGAATTTTGCCTAACTTTTATTTTGTTCATATGGTGCTGAAGGGAACTGTGAGAATTCTTTTTCAACCGGGTGAGGAGGGAGGTGCTGGCGCCTCCGAAATGATAAATGGAGGTGCTTTTGGTGAAGCTGAAGCGATATATGGGATGCACGTTGATTTTACAATACTCGCAGGAACTGTAGCGTCGGTTGCAGAGCCACACTAAGCTGCTGTTTCCATGTTTGAAGCCAAAATAGTCGGGAAAGGCGGGCATGCTGCAAAACCCCATAGCTCTGCTGATCCAGTACTTGCTGCCTCATTTGCAATTTTGGCGTTGCAACAGCTCATCTCAGGAGAAACTGATCCCCTCCACAGCCATGTACGTGCCTTTGAAAGAAGATGAGAATTCTTTTCTGGTGATATTTTAGCTTTGATTTCACTCCAATTTCCGTTGTTTGTCAAACTGATCCCCTCCTTGTTTTATCATTCTGAAAAGCTTTAAGAGTGTTTTGGGTATGAAAGCACTATGCATACGGAACAATAACAGAAATAGTTCCACAGCAGCATAATGCTAACAGCTAGTTTTCTGTGCTGAAGGTCCTATCTGTTACTTATGTTAGAGGTGGGACTGCATCGAATGTAATTCCATCGTATGTTGAATTTGGAGGCACTTTAAGGAGTCTTACAACTGAAGGCTTGTACCTACTCAGGAGGCGATTGAAAGAGGTATACGACATTTGCTGTTCTTTAACCTCATTCCATTAGACAGTTAGACTTAGTACAAACAATGCTGGATGTTTCTTTCATCACTCATCAGTAACTAGGTAGAATAACAACTATCTTGTTGTGAAAGAACAAAGAAATAAACGAGTGAAGCATTCGGTTCATAAACTGAGATTTCTTGCAGGTTGTTGAAGGACAGGCAGCCGTGCATACATGTAACTCATATGTTGACACAAAAGATGAAGGATACCCACCATTGCCTGCTGTTGTCACGATGAAAGCTTGCATATGCAGGCACAGAGGGTCGGAAAACTTTTGCTTGGTCATGAGAATGTGAAGTTGTGCCAGAAAGTGATGGGAGGTGAAGACTTTGCCTTCTATCAGCAGTTGATTCCTGGAATCATGCTTAGCATTGGAATTAGAAATGAGGAAGTGGGTTCGGTTCACTCTCCGCACTCCCCTTCTTTCTTGATGAGGATGTCCTTCCGGTTGGGGCAGCATTACACGCTGCCTTGGCGGAGAGTTAATTGGACGAGCACCAGCATTCTGTACACGTTGAAATTTGAGAGCGATTGGAGAAACCTTGATGGTTGCATACTGCTAGCCTTGTTATGGTGAAATTTCAGAAGTAGCTTTTGTGTAATGATACAGTTGTTTATAAATAACATAAAAGAAGTAGCTTTTGTGAAATATGAATCTGCAAAATCCTAAACCCAATCTTTGAGCCCATGTGAACTCCCAAAGTATCCCCAAAAACAGTTACCATGGAAGGATCCTTGATTATAAGTTTTTGTGGTCAGAGGATCCATGATTATATGTTTGTATTTTGAATCATGGTGGTGTTTGGTTAATCAAGTTTGCTGACTTTTAGGTCTTTTGTGGGAGAGATTTTTCAGTGTATTCGGAATACAGGACGGGACACCACATGTTATTATACAATTGAAGGAAATTTTTTTCTTCAAGCGTCCCTCTAATTATATAATAACATGTGGTGTTCTATTCCATATTCCAAAAACATTGAAAAATCTCTCATGGATGGTTGTAGAGGGAAGAGACTGCATTTTGTACACTAATGCACACTAGGGTCTGACCCAGGGTGGATAGAGGCCTTTGACCACCGGGGCAATTCACGAATTACAGATTGAATGTTTAGAGCTTAACATAAAATATGAAATCCCCCTAAATCCACCAAAATTCATATCTTTTTAATATCATTTAAATCAAATCCTGATTTATTACACCTACACTTCAATAGACTTATTTAAAATTGATTCTCCTAATTTTTATTAACTTCTTTAAAATTCTAATAGAATATGATCACCTAATATTTTAAACTTTTCAAAATCCTTCAAAATCTCTATTAAATACACAACTATGTTTATGTGATCAGTAGATCAGGTTAACTTAGTACTAGAAACAACTTAATCCAAAAATAATTGGGTGGTTGATTGTGATTACATTAATAACTAAGCCAATCAATCATCTAGATTCTTCTAACCTCCCATCGATCACAACGATTGCATGCATTGGACCGCACCTTGGCCCTTTGATTAATTGGAATCTCTTGATTGATGCATAAACCTTTAGAAAGAACAAATCATTCTACACCACGTAACCTACATCTTCCAACTTTGTTTTTATTAAAAAGAATGATGTTAGAGAGGTCATATACTTGAATTATATTTTGTAAATTACATAATCAATCTGGCGATTGATGGTTGAACTCATTTAAATCATTACAGAAAAAATTCAATCATCAACCGTCACATAATGAGATTTACACAATATGATCTAAAAATATGATATTCCGAACATTTTCCTATCAAAATGGACAAAAGATAATCAAGGAGGTCAACCTAAATTCTATTTGGTCTGTCTTCTTTTGTGCTGATCAAACTTTAATTAAGGAGCTGCATGAGGACGTAGACTAAAAAGATTATGTTGTTGGTTGGTGAAATTTGTTTGTCTTGGAAAATTTTGAGTGGTTGTGAAATCATTCACCAAACTTTTAGACTTGGAAGGGGACTTCTGTTGCTGTTGCTGACTCACTCCCAAGTGTGATCACCAAGGGAGAAGTAGATTTATAAACTCACTCGTATCAACTATTTTATTATCACCGCCATTTGACAAGTTGCATGGTGAATGTGGCGGAGTCAGGATTTTAGCTTAGGAGGGGCCTAAAAGTCTTAATCTTAAATGCTCTCCTGATCTTACAAAGATTACTCTGTCATGTGTGAGAAACTGACTACCGTCCTTTTGGTCTGGTATAGTGTTGTTCTCATCATCCTCTTCCTTAAACCTAAACCCAAAATCTCTCTGACTTTTTTCCTCTTTCCCTCTACTGATCCCTAGACTAGAGTCCTCCTCAAAGCTCATAAGCAACGGATTGCCACCAACCTCATATCAAACCCGATGAAAGAAATTAAAGTAAAACGTTTGGGTCTTGAGCCTACAAAAAAGCCTTGAAAATCATAACCATAACACCAAACTTTTGTGCGTGAATAAAATGTCAGAATCAATGGGCCTCGGATCATCCTGGTCCCTCATAGCTCCGCCTTGGTGAAATAAGAGTAATTTTGTTTTCAGGCTTCCACGTTATATTACATGTTCACTCATGTCAAACAATCTATATTTCAATACTATACGCTCCACCTATAATATACCAAAACTATAATATGTCAATTAATAACACCATATGACGATATGAGTGTCATACTCAAAAGTTTATCATGAAATAATTAACCATACCCATCACTCTCTTAGTGCAGGGAAGTGAGAACTAATTGAATATTCAGCAAAGAGAAAGAAAGAAATAAGCTTTTTGAATGACTTGAAGAAACATCAAAAGAAAGAAAAATTGACAAAGATGAAAGGGAGGACTAAGCTTTGTGATATGGAGGAAGCAACCCATGTGAGATATCAACTGTACTATAGGTGGATCGTATAATTTTTGTTTTGAAATACACGAAAACTTGGAATGCAAAATTTCGCATCCCCACGCTTCATCCATCCCAACTCAGTTATGCATGATTCATGAAAATTGAAATTCTCTTTGCTTGATTTGGAGTTTTCTTCTGGTATTGAAAGTACGTACTAAATGTTTGTGAAGAGTTTAAACACTTTGATTAATTTTAATCATCGTTTCCTTTATCACGTAACTTTATTCTTTTTCTTCCCTACAGTTAATGGCTAAACTAATTAGGACCACCAAGAAAGTAGGTCATATTGGTCTAAAAACAGTAATAAAACATGCAGAATAGTGTACATATATTTACTTGTTTAATTTGATCACCCCAAGTAAGGCATAATCATCGAGTATTATTTGAGGTTTGGAGGGTGTCTCAAATCAGAAAGTTAAGCGATTTTGTATGTCTAGAGCATATGCTTAAGTGTCGTTATACGTGAGAGGGCTTGTGAAGATCTAGAATGATGTCTCTCATCGAAGAAATCTTGCATATTCTTATTAGGAATGGAGCCATTCGCTTTTGCTAATTGATTATTTGGTTTTATAGTAGGAACCACAACTTGCTTTAGATTATCAATAAAATAGTACATAGATGGACGATCAAGCGGTAACGATGGATGGTTTATCATGCTCCACCTGATTACCTACAACCAAAATACTCCCAGAAAATTATGCCATGCCATATATTTTAATTTTTTCAACATAGCACTGCGTAATTAGTTTGTGACAAAAAAATTCTCCTTGTGAGAAGTTTTCTCAGTTCTTTGAATAAGTTGCTTAAGGACCAAGGTATCCAGGTTGTCCACACAAGAATAAGATGGTGACACATGTGTGACACTTCACCACCTCGTCATGAAAAATCCACCAGTCGGTGGTGATGGAATTATTAATTTTTATTTTTCAGTTGGTTAATTATCTTTTTGTCATCTTTTTCTTTCCCTCTCCTCTATCGATTCACCCCCCCCCCCCCCCGCCGCTCTATAAATCTGCCAAATCTGCTCCACCGGTGTCTCCTCTCTCTTTTTCTACCTCATCGGCTTTGGGGATTGCAAAAAAGAATTAAAAAAGAAACATTATTAAGAGCTTCTTTTTGTATAATTTAGTGGCTCTGCATGTGCTGTAGAATAACACACTGACTTTTTATCTAATAAACCAACTGCAACCGTCCATCCATTATACTCTCTCATCACTCGTCTCTCACTCCTCTCACTATATAAATTAACACCACCTTCTCTTCTAGCCCTCTCCCCTTCTTTCTTTCTATCTTCTGCTCTTAATTTTTCTGTCCAATTTTGGAGAACTCAAAGTTCATACTCATAATTGACTGAGATAACAAATGGGTGAAGAGGCTAAGCAGGTTAGTGTACTGCATTAATGTTTTCTAATTGGCTTGTTTGGGTCTGCATTCATTTGTTGTGTTAATACTGTTTGGCTTCTTTCGTGAAAGGAGTCATTCCTCATTTCTACAAATATAATTGATATAAGTTGAAATAAGTCATCAAACACACAAAGCAAAACATTTTTGCACACATTTTAAACTGTGAAATGTCATTTTTGTTGGATAGGAGCAAGCTAAGGCAGAGGCTAAGGCAGAGGAGAAAGCCGAGGTGAAAGTAGAGGAAAAGAAAGACGAGAAGGCAGAGGAGGAAAAGAAGGAAGAGCCAAAGCCTCCTTCTCCTTTTGTGTTGTTTGTAGACTTGCATTGTGTGGGATGTGCAAAGAAGATTGAGAGGTCCATCATGAGAATTAGAGGTATTCCCCCCCCCCCCCCCCCTCTCTCTCTCTCTCTCTCTCTCTCTCTCTCTCTCACGAAAGTAACTTACGACAAAGAGGGCACTCTAACAGTATCCCACACCTATTACGCTCTATTACATCGATGTTGCATGGAAGTTCTCTATGTTTATAATTGGTGTGCATTTTTGTTTTTGAAATGCAGGAGTGGAGGGGGTTGTGATAGACATGGCAAAAAATGAAGTGACCATAAAGGGAATAGTGGAGCCCCAGGCAGTTTGCAACAAAATCATGAAGAAAACCAAGAGAATAGCAAAAGTCTTGTCCCCATTACCAGCTGCTGAGGGTGAAGCTATTCCAGAAGTTGTTGCTTCACAGGTAGTCCAACCAAAACCCTTAATCAAAATTAATCAATAAATCACATTTAAGCGTAAATTTGTTTAAACACTTGACTAATAAGTAGTGGTTCTTATTGCAGGTTAGTGGACTAGTAACTGTGGAACTCGAAGTTAACATGCACTGTGAGGCCTGCGCAGAGCAACTCAAGAGAAAGATACTCAAACTCAGAGGTAGATATCCATTTTTTTCTTTATGATTTTTTGAGATAAAAGAAACTCTTTGTCCACAACTTCTTGTCTGCTAAACTAAATGATAAATTAATTGCAGGAGTTCAAAGTGCTGTAACTGATCATAGTAGCGGGAAGGTGATGGTGACAGGGACCATGGACGGGGACAAGCTAGTAGAATATGTGTATAGACGAACCAAGAAGCAAGCCCGAATAGTCCCACAACCCGAGCCCGAACTCGAGAAGGAGGAACCAGCTGCAGAAGAAGCAAAACCCGAAGAGAAGAAAGAAGAAAATGCAGTGAAAAAAGAAGAGGAAAAACCGGCAGAAGGGATGGCAAAGAAAGAAGAGGGCGGAGCTGAAGGCGGAGAAAGTAGTAACAAGGAGGGGGAGAAAGGTGGTGAGGAGAACAAAGAAGAGGAGAAGAAGGTGGAAGAGATGATGAGTGGGAGTTACGTAAATAGTGGAATGGATGAGGAACATATGAAAAGAATGATGCAGAACTATTACCAACCTCTTTACGTTATTGAGAGAATCCCACCTCCTCAGCTGTTCAGTGATGAGAATCCCAATGCATGTTGCATTTCATGACCAACTTGATCATGGTCAATAATCCTTCTATATTCCATAATAACAGTGTATTAAAATGTTGTTATGTTACCTAATTAATTATGTAATATAACACTTGTTTTACATGTGTTTGGGCCAAAATTTACATCATCGACCCGAGTAATCAAGATCGTTGAGTAATCATGTTTGTACATCGTTGATCGAAGAGTGAAGATAATTTTATTATTATTGAGAGATAATATTATGATTTTTATCATAATAATTATCTTTCAATATAATTCATCTTTTTCTCATATGAAGGGATATTTTTCTCATATGAAGGGATAAATGAAATTCTCATTACCTCTGCAACAACAGAATTCGAATTAATTGAGGTTATGTGAAATACCGTGCAGCATTAGAGTTCTATCTTGCATACAGAACGTGGAACAATTCCAAAATGATGCAATGGGATAATCAGCAAGTGGAGATGCCGTGTGGAGTAGTCAAAATAAAGTGATGTGATGGGATGGTGTTTTTGCAGATAATGCAAAACTGCCAACCATGATTTTTTTTTATGCATGCATGGGATAAGTTCATTAAATGCCGTGCAAAAGTTGGATTAAGTAATTGGTTGCAATTGGATAAAGCAAGGCATTGATGGGAGTTCTGATTATGATGTGATAAGCCTAAAAGCCTAGATAAATTTTTGCTTTGTTTGGAAAAACAACGGATGGCAATCTGAAGGGACAAGGATCCTCTACTCTCCAATTTCCCATAAATTTTCATCATCTCCTATTTACGCAGTTACGGTTAAATCACGTCAACATTTTATATTACTTTTTTATCTTATTATCTCTATAAAAGAATCAATATAAAATATTAACATGGCTTAACTGTGACCGCACAAACAAGAGGAGGATTGAGGTGTCTGGGAAGTGGAAGAGTAGAGAATCCTTGTCCAATCTGAAGGATAGGCCTCTGACACAGGTCAATTTTTGCTCCGCGAGTTTGATCCACAGCAGGACTCTACAATATTATCAGACCTTGCCAAGCAGAAGATATGTTCCTATAAATATTGACGCAATGGCAACGGAAAAGCCTCTCAAACTCAACACACGAAACTACCATGCGCAAACCCTCGCTCTATGGGAAATCTCTCAACAATTTTGAGAACTCTATCCTTCTCCCCTTTCTCGCCAACACACCTTCAGTTTGGATAAACAGCACTGTGAAAGTAACCGGTGATATCTTCAGTTTGGATAAACAGCACTATCGCCATAGAACCAGCCAGCCGAGGAGCACATTCAGTTTGGATAAACAACACTGCTTCAAGACCGAATGGTTATTTATCCAAGTCTCGGTCAAGAAGGATTTTCGAATTCTTATTGGCAGAGGTCATCTCATCAGCCTTCTCAGCGAAGTGAGGTGTTACCAGGTTACTACATTTGGCATATTGAAAGCCGAATTTGATATTGAACTTCGCAAATTAGCAGCCTTGTCTTCAGGCTCTAGAATTCAAAGGCCGAGAAGTGTTCTTTCCTCGACCGCAATCGCAAGACGCATAAGTTATTAGTGCGCCCAACGGACAATCAGCATATTTTATTCCCCGGCCGAGCTCGGCCGCCGAGTTGGCACGCCCCGCACACAACCGAAGGATGTAGTTAGCTTATTAATTACTCGGCCTGCGCACCAGGTAGATTTGGTAGTTTTTAGGGTCAACAATATGGTAATTAGCAACTACCACCACTCGTGACCAGAATTTTAGACAAGTTTTGAGTTTGGTGGATGGTGGTTGGTGTCAAAAGTAATATTAATATACATGTTTCATCCAAATTGATCCATAAAATATATATAAGCTAATCATATCATATACAAGATTAATACATTGTTCCATATTATATTGTGTAAGACATTGTCCCTGCTTGCTAATATATGGATTCTAAAGGATATTGAAACAAACTTCGACCAAAAAAAAAGAAAAAGGATATTGGAACAACCAAAGCAATGAACAAGAATTATATAAGGGTATGTTACGATGAGGGTTTTACAAGACTCAAGGAATTGGTGTCGAGCTATGAAAAAATGAATTGCAAAATATAACATGGATGGGATTAGAGAAACTCTCTATGACAAGGACATGTCGACTTGCAAAATCCTATTTGGGAGGGGTAATCTCCAAAACCCAATTGTAATGCTGATGAAGAGTTTTTCTAATTCCCTCCATATTATATTTTATGGTCCATCAAAACCCTATGACTCTCATCAAAACTAAAGACGTGTACATTTCAAGGAATGCACTTATTATTCACATGGATAATCAGTTTTTTTTTTTTTTTTTTTTCATTTCTTAAGACAACTGATATTAAGCCACAGTTATCCACTTCATTTAAGCCCGACAGACTAGTGAAAAAGTTTATTTTGCCTGTGGCCATATGGATAATTAGTTAAAAAGGATACAAATTTGATTGGGGCCGTGGAGATTTCCTAAGATAAAATAGAGGTGTGGGTTTCACATGGTGGGATCAAACTGTTGCATTTGAAATCCGAGTCATCTGAATAAGCCAAAACAAGGTCACCACGGCATCACATCAAAAGAGGAGTCATGAGTGGGACCCACAATCAAAGACTAACGTGGCAGAGATTGCGATGCCATCGCACTTCGCACCTGTCTATTTGTCGTTTTGTCGCATTCACAGAACAAGGCACGCACCCGCCATGGCTAATGCATGTCATTTGCTTCTCAAAGGTGGAAGACAATGTGAGGTCGATCGGGTAACCAAAAGGCCAAAAAGGAGAAGAAATGTTTGGAACTCAAAGTAGTCATTCTCATCTCTGTGAGAAATATTATACTCGACTAATAATAGGACTTATTTAATATCTAGTTCTATAAGAACATAGAGAACTTTAATGACATCCGTGTTCAATTTATGTAGCAGGGAATTCAATTGCAATGCAAGATATAACAATCCCAAACAAATTAGGATTTGCAATTTTCTTCCCATAAGATTTTTGTATACATATTTGGATCAATATAGCCGATCTAAATTACATAGACTTGGAGAAGCCAAACTTGTTATGTAATAATGCACGTTAAGAAAAGAATAGTTAAAAAACAAAGTGTTAGAAGTCAGAAGCTAAAGCCTGAAAGGTGATTAAAGCATCAACGAAGATTAAAACTTTAAAAGCTACTTTTTTAACTCGAAATAAAGCATACATTAGCTTAACTTCTTGATTATTCTCTACGCAATTAAACAAAGTAGAAAATCACTTTTATTGTGGGACTAACCTATCTAGTCTAGTATATGCATAGTCTATCCAGTGTTTTTGAATATTGGTAACTTCTAGACTTTTAGAAATTTGAGGGGTATTTCTAGAGGATTTAAATTAGAGAATCGTTTATAGTCCAGTGAGAGTGGTAATAAGATGATGGGTAGGGATTCAGCATTCGAAACTTTTAATTTGTAACAAAAAAGAATTAGAATATCATTTATTGTTTTAAATAATTTTAATTAGCATGAACATCAATTTTCAAGTTAGGGTTCATCTGTTTTGGTACGATCAAGAAATTAAAAAAGAACTTGCATGCATGTGCATGGCGGCATAACCAATGAGAGCGCAAAAGGATGAGATGATGCCGAGAGTACGTAATGCGCGCGCACATATGTATATAAAATAAATCGAGAGGAATTACATGATCGAGAGATACATTATTAAAGTTAATTAGGATTAAGTTAGTTAAAGTAGTATTGTTGTAAGTTCCAAAGTCTGAAAGCCAAACTTAGTTGATAAGGAAAACAAGCCACATGGGAGTCGTAATCTGAAACTATATATATATGTACAACTGATCGATCAGCAGACATGCATGCATGAAGGGGAGAATACATATATACACTGCACTTTTTGTATATCCAACGATGTAAAGCCATGTAAAGCCAGCGCTGCTGACACATCCTTCCACTCATCTCACACTCATAATCCACATCCTTCCAATATCCAAACCAAGATTTCTCCAATCAAAGTATCTTTAATCAACTTTATTTAGGAATAATTATTGCTTAATAATCTTTATATTATCAAATGAACTGGTCAATCGGCAGCCGTGCATGGTGAAGCTTAAACAGAAACATGATTAAGAAAACACACTCTATCAGCCTAGGTATACCTTTCCCTTTTTAAAGATATCTTGGAGTACTTAGCTTAGTCGACCTCCTACAATCTCTAGTGACTTAACCCTATATAAAGCCTTGCAAATGTGATACATAGATTAATGGATAAAAGATAAGGGAAACATCTCAAACGACCGAGTAAGAACAACAGCAATCTCTGATTCTCTTGCATGCATTCGTATATATATCTTGAATCTAATATAGTTAAATTAGGGTTTGGATTTGAATATGGCCGATATGCAAATCGTTCCCGCCTGCAAAAACGTAGAGGCGCAGTATGTGGAGATGATGGTTCCTCTCTATTCTCATGGATGTGAGAAGAAAATAGAGAAGACCCTCTCCCATCTCCAAGGTAAACTACATATCTCTATACGTAAATATTAGGATGTATTACTAATCGCAATCATTATCGATATTTTTCTATGTATTTTCAGTTGAAAATCATAGCACAAATAAATCTAAAATATTAATATTTTCTGACATTTTCTTCAACCGAACAATGCAACATTGCAAGGTGGTCAGTCCCCTCAAACTTCATGTTCTAATTTGTTGTTGTGTGTGCCCGCCCTCTAGGTCATGAGTGAGACATTATATATAGTAGCTGTCGTTTCCTTTGTTTCTAGGTCATGATGTTTGTTTAGCTTGACTAGGCCTGATATCCTTGGCCCTTGGCAAAATTGTAGCCTACAATTAGACAACTTTTGTGGGCCTGTGGCTATACATTAGGGTTTTCGTTAATTTTACTGTCTGGGTTAGTCCAGTAGGGGAATTAAGCAGCAAAATGTGAACTAAACCCTAATTAATGTTGTGTTGTAACAACATTTATATGTACGTGCAGGGATATACTCAGTGAAGGTGGATTATAACGAACAAAAGGTGACGGTATGGGGAATATGCAACAAATACGATGTGCTTGCAACCGTAAGGAGCAAGAGAAAACACGCATGTTTTTGGAACCCTGAAGACAACATTGCCTTAGAAGATCAATCACCAGAACCCCCGTCTGTGACAACACCACCACCTTCCTCTCCTCCTCCTCCCATAACTACTTTTTCAAGTTTTAAATACACAAAGCCTTCTTTGGCTCTGATTAGGGTTCGATCTTTGAGCTGGAAAGCATGGACTCCATGGAAAAAAGTATTCAATAGGTCCTATTCATTACCCTCAAGGCTGAAGCTCAACGTGAATTGATTATATATAAAGATCGATAAGAAAATGTAAAAGAAGAGATTGCTTGCTGCCTTCTTCTTGTTGCAATTTGGATTAGATAACTAATATGTACTTTAATTGAGTGCAAATTTAATCCTCTGTCAATAGAAGCTGGTATTGTTTAATTACTGTTAAAACTTAGCTATGCCTACTTGAGAGTGTTAAAAAAAATATATATACTCGTGACATGCAATTTTTTTAATATAATTACGACTCATGTAATAGCTCACAATATATAAGAAGACTAAGTGAGGCATATATGTAAAAATTTCACCGTAATAGTTCGTAAACACGACTTTCTCCATGATCCACGTCCTTTCACTTTCGTAGTCAAAAGAAAATGGGTATTGGTCTTATCTATCCCCTCTTTACTCTTTATATATATTCAAAATTATTTGGCAGGATTTGACAAAGTTCTTGTTAACTCTTTGGTAGGGGTCAGCATGATGATCATGTGCCCATATAATGTTACCAATTTACTGCAATTCAAAATTGTAATACTAACTAACTAAATAACATGACATATGTATATACAAATGCACCAAAATCACAAATGATAAGTCAGAAACATGTGGGAAAGCAACATAAAGCAGACCACATGGCGTTTTTCCCTGCTGATTAGATGCGAATTGTCATATGTGGCTAGTACACAGAGACCTTTCTAACTTTTAAGCCACTTCACGCCCGTCCTTCAAAAACCCTCCACTGGGTTCTTGCCACATCGGCCAACAAAAAGCGTTGAGGTGATAACAGTACCAGCAAAAGTCTTATAACCAGGCGAACAAAACGCGAAGAATACCACTTTAATCATTACATTTTACGCGTAAGCTGACCAGATTACAGTGTACGTAAATTGGGTGAAAAAGTCTCTCCATATGGTAATTTTCATCCACGTTATGCCTAACTCGATACGAAAAATAAATAGAAGATACCAGAAAGTTAAAAAAATCCAACCAGAAATAGAATGTAATCTGTATCCATAATCTATATGGATTTAGTGCATTGTTTGCCGTCACCTCACCTGATATCCATTATCCTTAAAATCAAATCTGGCCAAATAAAGTCCGCCCTTTACAACAACTAAAAGGTATATATAAGTCACCAACAATCTACGACTTTGAAACAGAGAATTGAAGACCGTAATTTCTTACATAGCTACCTACCAATCAACCTCTCTCTCTCTCTCTCTCTTGCTCCCAGAGTCGCGCTCTCGCTCTCTTAAACGGAGGCTCTACAATTTGTGTGGGGGTGAGAAAATTAATTATAAAAGAAGGGATGATAAGGGTAGGCATTGTTGCAGAGCTGCTAGGGTTATACGCGGCAGCGCTTGCGAGGATGACGGAGCAGCTCGTACCGACAAGGCAGCGCAGTGCCAGTTTTCATGGTCTCGTGAATAATCTTCGTCTAGCTTCGCGGCCGGCCTCCACTCACGACGCTGCTTCTTCCTTCTATGTATATTTTTAAGCTAGTGTACGTCACTGATGGATACACACTCAAGACTCATGAGATGGATTGGGCGGCTCTCTTTCTCTAATTGGTTGCTTAATTTGCAAGTCTTTCATTGATATCTTTTTCTTTGGTTACTTTATCTCTGTATTCATTTCTTGATGCTGCAGTATACTTCCATGAAAACGGTGTATATTAAATCTTTGTTTTCTGCAGTAAGTCATACATGCATATGTAATCTTGGATCATATATTATACAAATTTATACTGCAGGCAGCAGGTTCTTGTTAATTAATTAGTCTCTTTTTCATTTTTAGTACAAAATAATACTGCGATTTCGAGAGACTTCAAAAATATTGTTTAACTAATTACCTAATTTAAGAAAAGGGGTTATTATTATTCTATTGATTGCAGATCAAGCCTCAAGCTGAGTCAATGGAGTATAGCCCGTTATCAGTAAATTTAAAAAACCTGAAAAATGCTTTGAGACAAATATTGGTTCAATTATATAATAAAATTGGTAAACAAATAAACTAATGCAATAAAACAATTTGATAAAATTATTCTGTAGCAATTATTAGGTATAGTTGCTTCAATATCTTAAACGACATATGAACTATAGTATAAAGAAAATAAATAAATAAAACCAGAATGATTGGATGGAACAAAAGTGACGAGTTTTATGGCTGCTTGCTTGGTCAATCTAACATTTTCAAGTCTGAATCATGAAAAATAATAGAGAAAGCTATCGGTGTTGTTAGAGTGGGGTAAGCCCGATGATCCAAAAATTCAACATGGTATTAGAGCCCACGGTTTAGGCCCGTGCAAGCCAATGAGCTTGTCACTAAAGAAAGAAACAAGCCAGGACTCTTAACATAGAGCCGTCCGCTGAGTTTCATTGAAAACAAGTATGAACTCTTAACATAGAGCCGACCTCTAAGTTTCAATTACCAATGTGTGGATCTCCACGTGTGAACCACTAAATAGGGTTACACGTGAGATGGAGTGTTAAAGTTCCACATCGGTGGGTGCAAAAGAAACCAAGGGGTTTAAATAAGATTACCCTACTCTAACTAATACCGATGACTTTTGTGGTAAAACCTCACACCTGACGGATTGGGCAGATGGTAAAATTAGGGACAATATCAATGTCGTTAGAGTGGAGCGGGTCCGGCTATCCAAAAATCCAACATTAATCTATGAAGAATTTCCAACGATTTTACTAAAAAAGCAGTTAATTAAATAATCATAAAGAGATTTGAAATTTTGAGAAGACAAATTAAATTTTGTAACATGTTCAAATTTGGTTTAGTAGCTAATTAGTTTGAGTAATCTTTCAATTTTGTCTCACTCGACAATTAGTTGCAAATGATAGAAACATGTAATGAAAGGTGTTGAAGAAGATGCACTGCAGTTTCTTGGAGAGTTGTCCCACCCTTCAATTCACTCTCAGACCCTCTTTAATTTGGTCCATTTACAACTCCATTGCTCTCATAAGTATGGACCAAACCTTGTCTAGTTTTGCGATGAAGCTCGTGATCATAAATTACTCTACAACTCTCGTATCAGATTATGACAACTTTCGTATCAAACTGGACAAGACTGGATAAGTATAAAATTGGTGCAAAACTTAAAAACAAAAGAGTCATGTTTTTGAAAGAGTACTTTGACCAACTGCGCGGTCACGCTTTTCCCTTATTTACAAGCGTTTAGTCTCATGCATTAATATTTGTAATAATGAAAATTGTTATAAGATATAACTAATTCACGTTTTATAATATGAGTGAATCATAAATTTAAAATATATAAAAAAAATAAAAGAAAAATACATATGTTATAATATAATACAATACGAATTGATTTGCCGACAAAAAAGATTACGATCTCCATTAAAGATTTACTTCAATTTTAAGACCTAGATTCATACATACAAGTCCATATTCTTCCTTTTCTTCTTACTCACAATTTGCAAATATAAAAGTTGAACATTGTACTTTGTTTATACAACAATACTAAGAGTAGAAGAATCGAACTTAAGACGTCAAACACGAATGATTAATGTTGAATCTTCAGTCAGACTTGAGAAAAATGATGGAAGGGAATACTTTTGTTCATGCTCACAGGGAATACTTTTGTTCATGCTCACTTCTCATTATTGTCATTAGAATAGTTTAAGTTTGATATTTGTGTCTTTAATTAATTAAACCAAACTAATATAACGGTAACAAATAAAGGGTTCCCACATTAAGAAGGTGATAGAAAATGCACCAAGATGAAAAACAAGTTCAACGGGGAAGAAAAATGAATCGTCAAAAAGTAGGAGGTAAAGCATTTATGCGAAATGAGAGGGGCTTCGTTGTAGATAAGCGAAAATCAAAGGCCAAAACCAAAGAGAGTGACGTTTACCTGAGATTCTCTTTTTTCCTGGTTTCTCTTTAGATGGTGAAGACCCGGAGGACGCTCTGTCATCAGTCTCTGCCTCTCTCTCTCTCCTCCCTCACTCGTCACTCCTCCGGTATGAATTTCTCTCCGATTAATGCAAAATCTCTGAATTATTTCCAGATTGGTTTATGATTTTGCTGTTTTTGCCATGTTCTGTAATCTGGGTTTTCTTATTGATGTAGCTGTAGGATATAGTTTAGCATGATAACTATAACTATAACTATATACATATATATATATATATATATATATATCTTCTAGGGAGTGCTACTTGTTTATAAATTTTACAGCTTTTGTGCTTTTATTTCCTCCTTGTTTTACCCAGTTAATTGGGCGATTGCTGAAAAGGGATGCTCTGATCGTCGTAATATATTGTAAGCAGCATCACCAATTCTTTCATTTTTTTGCACGATTCTCAAAGATGATAATAATTTAATTGTTAATTGATAATCTTTAATGGGTTCTTTATAAAGTTTTGATTTTTGTCGTGAATGTTCATGTTTTTGGAAATTTTAGCTCTGATTGTTATTTCAAATGGCTTTTAGATGATGTAAATTTTAGTGGGTCTTGATCAATTTACGTAATTTGTGTGTTAGAACCAAGGTCTAAGAATGGCGGGATTTGTTCCTTATGGAAACGGAGGATTTTATCCATATTCATCATCATCGCCTTCAAGTTTATCGGCTTTAGCTCCACCTTTTACTGTCGATCGGTCTGTGCCAAAACCCGTGTCTAGCCCACTTGATGTGACTGAGCCACCTTATGTTGCCCCCATGAATTCTTCTTTGCACAATTGGCTTCCTTCTCACTCGACCACTACGGGTTCTAATTTCTTTGCCAATCCCACCCCAGATTTCAATTCAATTCCTTCATCGAATGCATATGGATATGCAGGCCTGCAGACTGTTGAACCGTCCAATACAAACTTGCCTCCTTTGAACACTATTGCCGCCGCCTCATCCAGTGCATTTAAGTATGATCAATCCTTCGATGCTGCTGCAACTAGTTTTGTTGAGGCCAAACCTTATTATCCCTCTTATCTATCCTCAACGATTCCGAGTGTTCCCCCCATGGTGGTTCCTAATCAACCTAGTTATGATTGGCTGTCTACTACTCATTTCGCCCCCTTGGATAGCTCCTCTCACAAGGACTACTCTCAAAACCCTTCTGATCCAAAGTATACTACACAGTGGGGTGGCTTGTGGGAGTGGGAGCAGGGTAAACAGGGAGACTTTAGTGGAAATTTCTGCTCAAAGAAGACTGATGTTTCTGGCTCATCACTGTACAAGAATTGCATGAACCAAGGTATGTCTCCCCCAATTTATGCGCCTATGAAAATTTTCCAGTGCAACTACTTTTCTTTTTTTCACTTTCTCTTTGTTATGCAACCTACTCTATTTTCCCCTAACTATCTGTATAATGTGCAGACCCCTCTTGTGAAGAAGCATCACATAGCATCAATATTCTGGGTTGGGAAAAGCTTGGTGGATCTGTGAGTGCAGAGCACGCAGGTGATAAATCCTTTGTGGCGAAAAATTCCAAATTCATCCCTGCTGACTTTTCAAAATCGGTCACGGGGCCATTTTCAGCAGTTCCAGAAGCCCATCCTAAGCCATCATCCTCACAGTTTGTCACGAACACCACAAACTGTAAAACACCGTACAGTGTGTTCTCTGAGCAACGACGGAATGATGCTAGTATGGATGATATTTCGTCCACTTCAAAGTCTTCCTCAGCCTTTGCCACTAGAATACCAGTTACTGGCACTAAATCTTCAGAACCAGAGATAGGTCTGTTCAAAAGGTTGAATTTCAGAAGTGATGCAGCTGAGACAGATCGTGGTCATTATTATCCCTCTAGTGTACAAGAGTCTTGTCTGCCACAAGTTTCTGAAGGCAACGGTCGTTTCAGTTCAAGCCAACTTGACAGTCTCCTTGGAATAAATGATAGCTTCTTCACAGAAAGAAATGAAGAGCTGTCAAATAATAGAAGTCTCAACAAGAATCCCTGGGATCATGTGTTTAAAGCGAAATCTGGACTTGAAAATCCTCATGTTAGTCCTGGTGGTTTCAATGTGGCACTTAATACAAATGAAACCGTCAATTCTTTTCCGATTTCATCTGACAATGTAGATCCTAATAATCCAGCTGTGGACTCGCCTTGCTGGAAAGGAGTTCCTGGTAGTCGTTTTTCTTCATTTGAATCCTCTGAAGAAGGAGTTCCAGAACAGATAAAGAAACTAGAGGACTGCAATGGTTTGCATTTTCCAGTGCCACTGATGTTTCCACTAAATGCTGCGGAAAATGTTTCCTCCCAAAAGCCTATCAAGAACACAGTTGAATACCATGATATTGGGTGGCTGGAAAATGGTCTGACCCTTCCTTTGAAGAGATATTCAGTTGAAAACTCAGCTTTTGGAGAACATAAATTAGATGATGCCATGAAGACCACTTATGACTCGGAAACAAGCCATGATAGAGGACCTCAAAGTTACAGGGATGTTCTCCATAAATCAGGGAATGGGGACAATTCCTTTGGTCTCTTTGGCCATTCTCACACCATGGAACAAGGTCATGGTGGAGAAGTTGGATTAGCAACGGAAATAAAGAAAACAACATTGAGTTGTGGTTCAGATGTTAAACTGAATGTCAGTGACACTATGGAATATGGTTCACCGCATGTGCCTTCTCATGCTGTAGAAAATATATTGTGTTCATCTGTAGAGGATGCACCTACTAAGCTTTCCAAATCTGATGGGGAAGATTCTATGCTAAAAGTGGATGCACAGATGCTGGTTGATACAATGAATAGCTTGTCAGAATTGCTGCTTAGTAATTGTTCATATGGCTGGGTTCAATTGAAGAAAAATGATATTGAGGCCATAAAAGCTGTGATCAATAACCTGCATATCTGCATATCAAAGAACGGTGAGAAATTGTCGCCGACACAGGAAATGCCATCGTTCCAGCAAAACACTTCTCAGTGTAATGGAGAGTTCACAGAGCATAATAAGGTATGCTGCTTAAGTTTTTGGAATCTTATTTCGGACTTCATTTTTCAAATGAATAGCGGGAGCTTCACCATGCAGTTGCTACCTCATACTTTAATAATGTTTTGCTTGGCTGAATAATTTCTTCAGGTTGTGAGTGCAGACAGGGCATCTGCCTCTAACATTCAGGATGAAGTTCTCGGTTCTGTTTTTGGGAGAAGTGACAAAAACATGGCTAAAGAAGATAAAATGACTCAGGTACCCCTATCCCTAGCATCATAATGTAAAATGTCAAGTTATATTTCTTCCCATTGGGGGATGAGGAAGTACAAAAAATTAGTTATTTATTTTGCCATGGACCTTGGTTTTGTAGGCTATAAAGAAGATTCTTAGTGAAAATTTTCATGCTGAGGAAACAGACCCTCAAGCGCTCTTGTACAAGAATCTATGGCTCGAGGCTGAAGCTGTATTATGTTCCATTAATTATAAAGCTCGTTTTAATCGTGTAAAGATAGAAATGGATAAGTGCGAGGCAGAGAAATCCAAAGGTTAATACTCTTACATTACTGCTGTAGTTTTATAACCTATAAACAATAAACTTTGACCTTATCTTTATCTTATGATTGTGTTTAAGACGTCTTTATATATAATGCAGATATGATGCAGCAATCAGTGTCTGAGGTTTCCCCTGATTCAAACCCAGTTAACCCATTGATGCCTGATGCTCAGGAATTTCCTACTTCAAATCTCCAGGATTTGCCTGTATTAAGCCAGGAAGATGATGTATTGGCCAGATTTCGTATCTTAAGGGACCTTGTTGAGAACAAAAATTCGATTGGTGCTGCCAATGGGGGTGAATCCAGCTCCAAGGTTTCTGAACCGAACAAGGTTGATAATATTCCACCTGAAGTAAATGGTAGCTCATCATCACATGGTATTTCCATTCAGGATTCTCCTACATCAGATACAGTTGGGATGACAGATGATTACGACGAAGCTTCTGTTATGGCCAGATTTCGTATCATAAGAGACCGGGTTGAGAAATCAAAATTCATTAGTTTTTCCAATACGGAGGAATCATCCAGCTCCAATGTGTGCCTTCAACCCAAGACTGACATAATTGCACCCAACGCAAGTGACGTTTCGGCACCTGAGTTCAGTTTCCAGGATTCTTCCATTTCAATCAACACCAGCCAATCAAACGCTCGCGAGGCTTCTGTTCTGTCCAGACTTAATATCCTCAAATCCCGGATTGAAAACTACGCTGACTTGCATACTGAAGGGCAACTTCTTCCAAAACCCAAGATATCTGCAGTTGCACAGAACTCGAGTGATAGCTTACTGCCCGAGTTCAGAATCCAGGATTCTCCTCGTTCTAGCACAACCGCCCAGTCAAACGACTGTGAGGCTTCTGTTATGTCGAGGCTTCAGATCCTTAAATCCCGGATTGACAACTCTTACATGCATTCAGAAGAGCAGCAACTGCCGGAAACTGATGGTCTTGGATATGCTGGTAAGAGAAACACCTGGCCATTTATAAGCAAGAGATCAGAGGGTGGAAGTTCAGAACTGAAAGAGCAACCTATTTTTCAGAGTCATGAAGCTGACAGTAGTGAAGGTAATATGGTTGATGCTGAGGAGTTCGATCTGTTTGTGGATGGTTCACCGACAGATTATCGGAAGATCAAGAGTCCTGGGAATCTGCTTCCGGCGGGTCATGATAGCTCTTCCTCGGATTGGGAACATGTCTTGAAGGAGGAGATTTGGGGGCAGAACTGATGAACCTGATGCTGGAAAGAAAACATCCCTTCCTGGATGGTGGATCTTCTTTGCGTGCGACCAAATTAAAAACTTAAAAAAAAAAAAAAAAAAAAAAAAAAATTAAATAGGGTTGGAAAAAGAGGTAAATGACTCTGGATATAATATTTTTGTACAAAGTTCAACTTAATTTGAATTGTTCGGAACGAGTGTGTTCTAGAATTATGTAATTATGATCGAGTCTCCAAGTCTAGAATTATGTAATTACGATCGAGTCTTCTAGACTATTTATATTGTGTGGAAAGATGCGTGCATGCTTGCATTTCATAAAGAAAATTGAAATATTAATTTTACATTTCATTCCGTGTGCCAGAAACAGTATGTCATTATATAAGCGGAGGGGCACTTAAAAAAGAATTTCCTTCATTTGTATAATAGCATATAACGGCGGAGCCAGAAATTTACAATGATAGGGTCATAAAATAGAAAGCATCCAAAAATTAATCTTACAATGATAGGGTCATAAAATAGAAAGCATCCAAAAATTAATCATACTTATACATATAATTGCAAATTTATAATTTTTGTTTTTTGCAAAATTTCATTCCAAATCAATCAACACAAAAATTCTAAAAAAATCTCAGGATGAGAAAAAACAGATATGATTGGGATTCGTGATACAACCAAGTGAGATGGGGTGCCTGACCGAGCTGACATTGGAGAAGCTTTGAATTAAGAGATATGAAGTCTAGGTGTAGAAGACGTTTGTGTGTTTGGTAAGTTTTCAGCTTATTTGAGAATTAGCATGCTAAATTTTTGGGTAAATTACAAAAAACTACCTCAAGTATTGGTGTCCCGACACTTTCATATCTCATTTTTTTAAATTGACAATGTCATACCTCATCTTACGAATTTGGTCCAATGTTATACCTTCCGTTAGCTTGCCATTAATTTCTCAGTTAAATGCTGAAGTGGCTTGATCCGGGGCCCACTTTTTATTAGAAAATTAATAAAACATTATTAAAAACTAAAAAAAAAAATCATTTAATATTTTTTAAATATTAAAATAATAAAGAAAAGTTGAAAAAAAAAAAAAAAAAAACACAAACCCGTGCCCTTCTCTCTCCTCCCCCATCTTCTTCTTCCCCACCTTCTGCAACCCAGAAAAAAAAAGTGGAAAAAAAAAAAAACCAATTTGTCTTCTCCCACCCTCAGTTCGTCTTCCCCACCGCCCCACCCCCCCCACCCCCTCTTCTCCCCGCACCCACCCTCCGCACCCAACCTCGGCACCCACCTTCGCACCACCCTCCGCACCTAACCTCGCACCCACCCTCTTCCCTCCACACCCATTCCCCCCATTTTTTGCTCACCCAGGTTCTCCACCCTCGGAATCGGCCTGGCGAAGATTTCCCGATTCCACCTCAACGGGATCTGGGTTTTTTTTCGGTTTTTTTTTTGTTTTTTTTCGGTTTTTTTTTTTTTTTTTTTTTTTTTTTTTGCAGGTAGTGGGTGTGAGGTTGCAGATGGTGGGTGCAGAGGGTTTAGGGAAGGCGGGATGGGGGAAGAAAGAAAGGGCGGTTAGGGAAAATCGTGAACCTTTTTTTTTTTTTTTTTTTTTCCTTCCTTCTGTGTTTTCTGGGTTGCAGGAGGGGGGGGTGAAGAAGAAGATGGGGGAGAAGAGAGAGAAAGGGGAGGGAGAAGGGCACGGGTTTGTGTTGGTTTTTTTTTTTTTTTTTTTAAATTTTTTTTATTATTTTGATATTTAAAAATATTAAATGATTTTTTTTTAGTTTTTAATAATATTTTAATAATTTTTTAATAAAAAGTGGTCCCGGATCAAGCCACGTCAGCATTTAACTGAGAAATTCACGGCAAGCTAACGGAAGGTATAACATTGGATCAAATTCGTAAGATGAGGTATGATATTGTCAATTTTAAAAAATGAGGTATGAAAGTGTCGTGACATCAATAGTTGAGGTAGTTTTTTGTCATTTACCCTAAATTTTTTGAGTGAAATAGAACACAAACCAATCAAATTTGGTTTGTGTCAACTTAAATAATATTGATTAAAGGTCTCCTTATTTCATTTGTCTTAGCTAGTATAAAGGTCAAACGAAATTTCGAAGGGGAATTTTATATGTTATTGGGGTTAGCAGCAGCTAGTGCATCTACATTGGCTCTGCAACTGATAACATATGACATACCATCTTGTGTTATGGATACACTTAAAAATCTCACTCCAAAAAATAAGCACTCCTCGACTTATAGTGTAGATGGTTAGTGTTAACAACAATTTTCTTATGATTTTGCCACGGAAAGTAATTTCTACACCGTTTTTAACATTCGACATTCTCCACCTTGTTTTCATCTAGTTATTAAATCGAATAAATTTAAAAATAATTAAGAGACGCGATTAGGAGAATAAGTGCAGAAGTTGTTTGTCATTACATGTTTAATGTGTAGGAAGTTGGATCCTCACGGATCTTAGTGTTCGGAGCCTAAGAATCAGGAAATCTGAACACTTGGTTTGTGTGAGGACCGTCAGCCGAATGAGTTAAAGAAGACCGTCAGATTCAGTTTGAGTGGTCAGGATTGCCTTTGAGCTCTAGAGTGAGTCTCTATCCTATCCAATGTCTATCCAATCTAAATTGTGGAATAGAAGATCGGACGTGCGTGGGTGTATGGATAGGCAAATTGTCCAAATTTTGAAAGAGTATCCACCTTGGATCCTGGTATTAATTTACATTTTCTTATCCATTTGCACAACTATTTGACAACAACTGGAAATCTAAATAATTATCGTCGCACACGGAAAGAAAAAAAATACAAACCTGCATTTTGACTCCTTCCATTTGGCATTTTCTTTGCTTTTCCATTATTATTATTATTTTTTTTTGGCAGAAAGTATGCAATCCCAGTTAAAACCTAAATGTTTCTGGTGGCATTTAGTGTAATGCGAAACAGTAGAAGCTTTGTCATATGAACCCCCACGCTTGTCCTCTTTCTTCTACTTGCTCATCAAATATTTTAAATCTTTGACAACTTCGCTGGGGGGCAGCAGCCTGCTTAATTTCCTGGGTTTTCAATAATTAAATCGCGATTAAACACGCATTCCCGGCTATAAATAAAGATCGATATTCGATAATCCTTCATTAAGTTAAGCGGGGTAATTAACCAGTAAAGAAAATGAGTACTCCGCTCAATCTAAGTCGTGTTTTCAAACTTTTAGTTGTGGTCTTGTTTTTTCAGAGTGTTCATTCGCAGCTCCAAGTAGGGTTTTATACAACTTCGTGCACCTTAGCAGAGACAATCGTTAAGGACGAGGTTCAAAAAGCGTTCTTTCGGGATCCAGGCCTCACGGCCGGTCTTGTGAGAATGCACTTTCACGACTGCTTTGTTAGGGTAAGATTTAACGTGCTTGTTATAACTTGACCCACACGGTAGAAATAATGTTAAAATTTTAATCTTTGAATGTTGCTCCTTGTAGGGTTGTGATGCATCAGTGCTCATCCATTCCACTTCCTCGAACACGGCAGAAAAGGACTCGCCGGCAAACAACCCGAGTCTTCGAGGGTTCGAAGTCATTGACAAAGCAAAGGCCAGACTTGAAACTGCATGCCGAGGTGTTGTATCCTGCGCTGATATAGTTGCTTTCGCAGCAAGGGACAGCATAGTTCTTGTAAGACTTGTGTATTTTTTTTTTCCTTTCAAAATTTACTATTATTAAGGGAAAGGGGAGAGTTCGAAACTATTACAATGTTTAAAGGAAGCGGAGGAGTTACGAACTTGGAGGTGACCCATTGATAGAATCCCAACACGCTATCCACTAGTAATTAAGCAATGTATCAAGGAAATTGCAACAATATCACATTCTAAACTACGGTAATCAACGAGAAGGGAGATCTTGGTTCCAAGGGGGCGGGCATACTGCTTTGCCAACTGGCCTAAACCACGCGTACACGTGATTTTCCTTATCTATGCGACTCCTTCTTATCAATTTCTTTTGAAATATGTATACATGATTTTCCATGCAGACTAGAAGGCTTGGCTATGACGTTCCTGCCGGAAGAAGAGACGGCAGAATTTCCAGAGCTTCGGACATACCCGGAAACCTACCTCCCCCGACATTCAATGTCGACAACCTCACTCAACTTTTCGCAAACAAGGGTTTCACACAAGAAGAAATGGTTACTCTCTCTGGTACGTCGAATATTTTTTTTGTGGATATTATACCATTAAGCAACAAATAAAGCTGCTTAAATATCAGAAAATTTGTTTCTGCAGGAGCGCACACCATTGGCCGCTCTCATTGCACTTCTTTCAGCAACAGATTGTACAATTTTAACGCAACAACAAATCAGGACCCCAGTTTAGATCCGGCATACGCTGCCCAGTTGAAGCAGCAGTGCCCGCAAGGCAACACAAATGCAAACTTGGTGGTTCCGATGGACCCAGCCAGCCCTACCGTCATGGATGCAAGTTACTACGCTGGCATCCTTAAAAACCGAGGCTTGTTCACATCAGACCAAACTCTCCTCACAAACTCAGTAACCGCAAACCAAGTGAAACAGAATGCAAAGATTCCTTTTCTTTGGAAGAAAAATTTTTCTGCTGCAATGGTGAAGATGGGACAGCTCGAAGTCTTAACGGGCAATGCCGGTGAGATTCGAGCAAATTGCAGGGCAATTAACAGCTAGAGCCTGGAGAGGATGCCTCAGCCTGCTTCAGTAATCTAGTTCTTCAATTGCATCAGTTATCTTGTTCATTATTTGTGCAGCTTAATAAAATAACAAACACCATGTTGTCAGCATACAAAGGGCTTTTTAAGCCTAATTAAGGGTGTTTGAGATCAGTATAACTCTTCACTTTGATTCTTGATAAAGAAAATCCATTTGTCCACTATAAATCATTTTGATATTTCTATGAAAAATCTGTTAATATCCTCATTAAATTGTAACGTGAACGACCATGTGATCACCATTTTAAGGTATTTTTCTCAAACCAACCCTCCATTTAAAGAGGACATTAACAGAATTTTCATTGAATGACAAAAATGATTTACGGACAAACTCAAGGACCACTGCTATCAATTTTTATTGTTAGGGACCAAAGGAGAGAGTTATGCCAATCTCAAAGACTATTTTGGTGCAAAAGCCCCTACAAATTAAAGCAAAGTATACGCTGCATTTTAAGTTGCTCATATTCATCAGTTAATTACCTTGAATTTTCCAGCACACATTCCGCGGTTAAGATTCATTGATGTGCTCTAGAATTTTCGTAAAATTAGTGCATCCGAATTAATGGAGGAGAAAACTCTAATGTGGAAGAATTAAAAGATGAAATAGAAACCTCAATAACCCATGACACAGGAGTGAAGTACATCTGCAAACCAGAAGACCTCACTACCAATGTTTTGAGTCGACAAAAGAAAAGAAAAGAAAAGCACAATACATCCACACATAGACCCGCGTCCAATTGGATGACAATAGTGAACGAACGACATTGATTAAAAAAACTCATCATCAACTGACAATGAGCGCGAGGAAAACAATTAAGTGGTGAGTTCCATGATAGCGCTGACAATGTCCCCACTGTGTGTCTTGAGAGCCTTGACGGCCTTGCTCCTTGACACCCCGGCCTGTGTCATGACCAAATCAATGTCCTTAGGTTCCACCCCGGTTTCATCAACCTCTTCCTCTTCTTCATCTGCCTGAGGTCCAGCAGCTGCTCCAGAAATCTCTGGTTTCCCCATCACAGAACTCATGTCCGGCATCCTGAACTGCTGGGCAGCCTGTGTCTGCAGCTGAGAGCTCAAATCCTCGATCTTGGCCTCGCCAAATATGACATGGGTATCAGAGTTTGGGCTCTTGAAGGCATCGGGTTTCGATATGACAAATAGTATCTGAAATACATAAAAAAGAACAACCAATGAACATCGACCATCACATAACCATATCTCAACTTCACGAACGGGAAATTAAACATCAACTTACGTTTTTGGTCTTCTTGATTGTCACCCTGCTAACACCAGTAACAGGCTTCATACCCAGCTTCAGCATTGCCTTCCGACTCTTCTTCTCGCTTCTGCTCTGTTTCGATGACTCATTTCCCTCTGTTACATCGAATTAACATAACTCGAAGGACAACACAGGATATAATGCATACTCATTGTGATTGAGCAGCAAAAGTACTGTGTAAATGAATGAAAAAGTTTGAATCTTTATAGTTTAGAACAAACAGAACTACGATTCGACTTTTGGGTTCCATCCAAAACATGTCAAAATTAACATCAAAATCAACCAAGCTACGTGATTTGCCCTCACTATTTCCATAAGGCAACCCGAAGCCAACAAGACTCTGCTTTGAAAAGAGGTTGTTTCCACGACCCATGACATTTCAGTCACAAGGGAGCAACCTTTTCGTTGTGCCAACGGCTCTCATTATTTACATAGCTTTTGCAAAAATCTAATATTTTCACCCTCTTTATGCTCCTACCAATCAAACATCCCTTTAAAAAACGCAAAGACATTCATGACAAATCCAAAACTCCCAAGTTATCGAAGGGATAAGAACAACAACAAAAAAAAGAACAAACCTTGACAGCCGTCTTCCTTGCCGTCGTCGTCGTCATCCTCGTCGTCGTCGTGGTCGTCGTCATTGTCGTTGTCCTTGACGTCCTCGACCGCGACTTCCTCTTCTTCCTTGTTCTGACAACATTCGCAGCACCGAATTAAAAAAATATATATATGAACCAAACAGAAAGTGGATACTTTAAATAAAGGGAGGAGCTTTACCTGATTAGAGTTCTTGAGGAGCTGTTCGGCGGCGGCGCCGGCCTCGGGCTGAACCAGTGGAGCCGGTGACATGTTTCGGGTTTGGTGGCGGAGATCTAGAAGCTCTGAAACTGATAAATATGAAGACTGAAGAGTAGCAATTCGGCTACCACCACGCAGGCGCAGCGGTGTATAGAGACCGAGACGTGATGACTCGCGTGGGCAAAGGGTTTCGGTTTCGGAATGGGCCGCTAGTTTTCGACGGCACCACCAAGCCCAATCATTAAATCACTTGCGTTATTTTCTGATAGGAAAACGATTTTCGCACACCGTTTTTTAACTCCGTTCTTCACTGCTTGTTTTTGTTTATTGATTCTTTTTTAATTTAACTTAATTGAAAATAATATTGATTCTTCTTTGATTTAACTAAACCGAAGGTCATAAGCAAACAAAAGTGTACACAGAGAGAATGAATGCTAGAAAACGCTTTCCTTTTGGTAAGAGTTTATCTTTGAAAGTCAAACCTACGACTCCTTACTTATAGTTAAAGAGGATTATTATTAAACCGTAACACTAAATGACAACATAAACCACGCTAAGTGAGAAATAACCCTATAGACACTACAATTTGGATCAACTAGTTACAAACTCGTTATCAAACCTAAGACAACCGCGTTTTCTTTAGTATATCCATGAAGCATAGAACTCTCATGTGGAAGAACTAAAAGATGAAAATAGAAACTTTTATTAACTCATGACTCGGGATCGAAGTACATCAGAAAACCTGACGGCGATCACTGCCAATGTTTTGAGTCCCCAAAAGAAAAGAGAAGCATAATTCAGATCCACATAGACGGGCTTCCGATTGAGCAACAAAAACTAATGACCGACACGACAATGATTCAAAACACTCATTAAGGAAACAATGAGCTCGAGGAAAACTACGATTTTGGCTAGTTAAGTGGTGAGCTCCATGATAGCGCTGACAATGTCCCCGCTGTGAGTCTTGAGTGCCTTGACGGCCTTGCTCCTCGATACCCCAGCCTGTGTCATGACCAAATCAATGTCCCTAGGTTCCACTCCGGTTTCATCAACCTCTTCCTCTTCTTCGTCCTGAGCTCCAGCAGCTGCGGCCGAAATCTCTGGTTTCCCTATCACAGAACTCATGTCTGGCATCCTGAACTGTTGAGTAGCCTGTGTCTGCAGCTGAGAGCTCAAATCCCCAATCTTGGCCTCGCCAAATATGACATAGGTGTCAGAGTTCGGACTCTTGAACACATCAGGTTTCGAGATGAAAAATAATATCTGAAACACCAAGAAATATAAAACAAACAATGAAACATCGAGCATCATAGAACCACGTCCCAATTGCACCAATTGGAAATCAAACATCAACTTACGTTTTTGGTCCTCTTGATGGTAACCCTGCTAACGCCCGTTATAGGCTTCATACCAAGCTTCAACATTGCCTTTCGACTCTTCTTCTCACTTCTACTCTGCTTCGAAGCCTCACTTCCACCTGTTGATCATCGTCTAATCAACGACACTTAAAGGACAACGTAGACAATATATACTCGTTGTAATCCAACATAACTACGCTTCGGGTAAAAAACAAACCAAAATTTAAAATCCAAATGGCCAACTACGAAACATTAGCACAAATGAACAAAAAATTATGCATCTTTACATTCCTAACAAGGTTTCGGATCGAAAACATCTCAAAACCTAAATCAAAATCAGCCAACAAAACTTTTATGCTCTCATTATTTCCATAGATTTTATTACAAAATCTTAAAATTGCACCCTCTCAATGCTCATAACAAAATCCAAAACTCCAAGCAATTGAGATCATTCAGGAAGCAGCACAGATACCAAATGAACTGCAAAAACAAAATGACGAATCTGCCCTAGAATCGAATGGTTAGGAAGGGAAAAACGCAACCTTAACAGCCATTTTCCTTATCATCGTCGTCCTCGTCATCGTCCTTGTCATTGTCGTCCTTCACGTCCTCAACCACCACTTCGTCTTCATCCTTGTTCTGCCAAGTGCTAATGATACCAGTCCAACATTCAAAATTTAGTAAGCAAACAAAAATGGAAAATGAAAACAAATTATTTCATCCCACAAAAAGGGAAAAGGGAAGGGCTTTACCGGATTAGAGCTCTTGAGGAGTTGCTCGACGAAGGTGACCTCGTCGGCGGACTCCGGTTGAACCAGTGAAGCCGGTGACATATCAAGCCCAAAAGCTCCTTGAAGAAATCCGCACAACTGTTCTTCAAGATCAAGCCTAAAAGCCCCTTGAAGACCTGTTCATCAACCTTCAAGATCAAGCCCAAAAGCCTTTGAACAAATCAACACCTTACAAAGATCGAATCAGATGATCAAAGTTGTAGAGAGATTGTAACCCCAAAATCATTAATACAAAATATTACTTTGTACACGTGTTCTTATCTCTTTCGTTTCAGGAAAGTTCCATGTTTATAGGTTTATAATGGGTTTCTTCTAGCATGATCTAAGATTATTCATTTACTTCAAATATTTGACTTTCCTTTTGTCAATTTATGCATATAAATACATTTAAAACGTGTAAGTCCCGCGTAACACGCCGTGATTCAACAAATGCGTTCTGCACGCACGTGAGGGCGTGCATGAAGGCTAGTCATATCTTAATACATCCTACTTTAGTCAATTATATTGTGGAAAACGCAAACTAATCAATGAAAATCTAAATTGGTGAGCAAATATTTTGATTAAACACGTTGCACAACTAATCTCTCTTAAATTTTTAATACTTTTGCATGGTTGGTGAAGAAGTTTTGTTAATGGTTGGTGAAGAAATTTTTTTAAAGAGGGGAGACTTTTGTACCTCTTTTGGTTCTAGAAAGATTACTTTTCTTCAAAAAGGGATCATTTCTGGATCGCTTCCACCTAATCCATCAAGTCCGGGGATTCAGGCCATTGAAATTTGATCCAACGGCTAAAGTTATTATAACTTTTAAAGTGGGCCCCTATTTGTAGCCGTTGGATCAAATATCAATGGTCCGAATCCCCGGACATAGTGAAAAATTATAGCCCAATCTCAGTGGGCTAGGGTGTTGTGTACAGGGCAAGGCCCTAAAAAGGCTTAGTAGGCCACATGTTAGCTGTAAGACAACCCAATCATGATTGCAGGCCAAGAGTCGTAAGTTTAGGATAGGCCTAGCAGCTAGACTGTTGGTTCTAAGCCACAAAAAGGCGCAGGGAGTACATGCCCAACACGGGGCTAGCCTGGGATAGGTGCGCGTGAAGCTCAGCCGCGGGCTGGCTTTAATTTGGGCCGTGTGCAGTGCAAACCTAGCAGCTCTAAGGCTGTTGACAGGTTTAAGCCAAGGGTTAGCATAGCCCAGCAAGCAGGCCTGGAGCACAGGTTGGACCCAGCAAGCAACAGGCTTGCAGCAGGTTTGGGCCAGGGACTCGAGACAAAGCTTAGCAACTCAAAAGTTGCTGGTTTGGGCGGGAGGGGCTACAGGCCCACGGTAACCCTTACCAGGCCGAGGCTTGGTGTCCGTGTAGGTGCAACAAAGCCCATAGGGCTGCTGCATAGTCCAGACGTCTTGTTCCAGGTGGCGTGCTCAACACGGCTGGCTGCAAGCCAGCAGTGGTGCTCTGGCGGAGCGACAACGAGCCGCAACCTATGCCGCAAAAATCCCATAATTTTTTTTTAAAATTTGTTTTTTCAAATGCTAGGGTTAAAAACCCTAATTGCTTCTAAATGAATTTCGATGCTTTGACTCACAAATTCCACATAGCATAATTGCGTATTGCATGAACAAGTATATGTGTGTGTATATATATATATTGACAAAATATATGAACACATATGCAATATATATAATTGAAAGGAAAATATAAATATAGGGTGTTCATACATCATGTGGAATGTTTTCATGCTTCACGGTCGTTTCAAATATCTTAATTTATTTTAAAGGAACCTGATTGGCAGAAAACAACTGAACCTTTGAATTTGTAGAATATCCTTATCTAAAAGCCAGAATTGCATCTCCAATGCGTTGTATCACGTACAACAAAGAAAAATTAAATTGAATCAATAGCATGTAGATCAATTCAATAAAATAATAAAGTAATCATAAAAAGAATGATTAAAACGTAATACTCCCATAAATGAAGAACAAACTCTTTGTAGGGCAGCGTCAAGAGTGTGCTGATAACGTGTTGTAGGCATAATTTACTGAAAAGTTATGGAGGCTAGAAAGAGAGAGTGCGGCATAGATGGAGAAGAGAGAGATATGTAATTGTGAGGTGTGTTCTATTCCACCCCATTGTGCCTTTATTTATAGTAGTAGGGAAGGTAAATTCCTTACCCCAATAAGATTACAACTTTAATAGGATAATATCTAACACTAGAGAATATTTCAAGATACTCCTAGATACACTAGGATTTACACAATCACATTCATAATCTAACAAGACTACAACAATTGTCATGTTATAAATATATCAAAGTTAGAGAGATAACCTTTTAGTGAATGGAGCGAGGTAGGTGTAAAATATCACAATGTAACTAAAAACACAAGGGGATGGCAAATTAAAGAGGAAGGAATGTATACTAATGTTCTTAATCTTTCTTTCCTTCTATCTGTATGTATTCTCTCTGTATGTTTTACTGCAGTCGAAGCGTTCTATTTATAGAGTGGCTCCATACAAACAATTTCTTACAATTTGAAAACTTACATCGCATGTTTTGAAAGAACATTCCTTTTGTTCCCAAAGTCTATTCCAATTTTCATGGGCATTGAAAATGTTTGCATGTGGCATTGAAAACTTTACCAAATGTTTTCAGTTTCTACGTGGGCATTCATTACCCACTATTATTTTCAACACTCCCCCTTGGATGCCCACATATCAACATCAGTTGCCTCGTTAAAACCTTGCTTGGAAAAACCCAGTGGGAAAAAACCATAGCGAAGGAAAAAGAGTACAACTTTACCTGGATTGTTGATATAGTGTTAAGTATGCTTATGTTGCCTCGTTAAAACCTTGATAGGAAAAACCTAGTGGGAAAAATCCTAATCGAAGGAGAAAGAGTACAACAGGCATGCATCATAGATGCTCCCCCTGATATGTATCTCCCCCTGATTCCGCATTCTCCAAACTTAACTGTTTGGTAAGTCGACGTAATCCGATACTTTGCACTAATTTCTGAAACGTGCACTTTGGTAGAGACTTGGTGAACAAGTCTGCCAGATTTTCATTAGAACAGATTTGTCTGACTTCAATAACTTTAGCCTTCTGAAGCTCATGTGCCCTGAAAAACTTTGGAGATATATGTTTAGTTTTATCGCCCTTGATGAATCCTTCCTTCATTTGGCCAACACATGCTGCATTATCTTCATGAATGACAGTTGGATTGTCTGTCTTCGAAGTTAGACCACATGAATTCCGGATATGATGGATCATTAGTCTTAACCAAGAACATTCACGACTTGCTTCATGTAAAGCAATTATTTCTGAATGATTTGAAGATGTAGCAACCAATGTTTGCTTTGTTGAGCGCCATGAGATTGCTGTATCTCCATTCTTGAACACATATCCAGTTTGTGAGCGGGCTTTATGCGGATCAGAGAGAAAACCAGCATCTGCATATCCAACAAGGACCTGGTCATTTGTGGAGTTCTCTGAGTAGAAGAGACCCAAGTTTGTTGTCCCACGAAGGTATCGCAATACATCTTTGATACCCTTCCAATGACGAATTGTTGGAGCAGAGCTATACCTGGCTAACAAGTTAACTGAAAAAACTATATCTGGTCTAGTACATTGTGCTAAATACAACAAAGCACCTATTGCACTCATATATGGTACTTCTGGACCAAGGACCATTTCATCCTCTTCTTTTGGATGGAATGGATCTTTCTTAATGTCCAGAGAACGAACGACTATTGGTGTGCTGAGTGGATAAGCCTTGTCCATGCCAAATCGCTTCAGAATTTTTTCAATGTAAGCTGATTGGTGGACTAAAATTCCACTAGCATAATGCTCGATCTGCAGGCCGAGACAATATTTTGTTTTCCCAAGGTCTTTCATTTCAAATTCGCTTTTTAGATATTCAGCAGTTTTATGGAGCTCTTTAGGAGTTCCAACTAGGTTCATATCATCAACATATACTGCCACTATAACAAATCCATAATTGGATTACTTAATGAACACACAAGGGCAAATGACATTGTTGATGTATCATTCTTTGATCAAATATTCACTGAGACGATTATACCACATTTGTCCAGATTGTTTCAGCCCATACAATGATCGCCTTAATTTGATCGAGAGCATACCTCGTGGTTTGTTAGCTATTTTAGGCAACTTAAGTCCTTCTGGGACTTTCATGTATATGTCAGTATCTAATTCTCCATATAGATACGCAGTGATGACATCCATAAGTCGCATATCAAGCTTTTTTGAAACCACTAAACTTATTAAGTAACGGAACGTAATTGCGTCCATTACAGGAGAGTATGTCTCCTCATAATCAATTCCAGGTCTTTGCGAAAAACCTTGTGCAACGAGTCGTGCTTTGTATCTAGCAATCTCGTTTTTCTCATTGCGTTTCCTTATGAATACGCATTTGTAACCCATGGGGTTTACATCAGGCGGGGTTTGGACTACTGGTCCAAAAACACTTCGCATTTCCAAGGAATTTAATTCTGCCTGGATTGCATCTTTCCACTTAGGCCAATCTTGTCT
Organism: Heteromeles arbutifolia; assembly: GCA_024362995.1. Classification (NCBI taxonomy): domain Eukaryota; kingdom Viridiplantae; phylum Streptophyta; class Magnoliopsida; order Rosales; family Rosaceae; genus Heteromeles; species Heteromeles arbutifolia. The sequence continues at coordinate 34,938,860 of JANCRC010000009.1, read as the reverse complement.
CTGTTTGCATTCATCAACAGAGCGGGGCTCAATATCATCACTTAATATGATTTCAGTGGCTACTGCGAATGCAAACATATGGTTAATGATTATTTCATTTCGATCCCACAATTCATCAGTACATGCATAATTTATGGAGATTTCTTTGCTTTCATGTACTTTTGTCTCTTCAGGGACATGTGTCTCATCAAGGACATTTTCTTTTTCTGGAAGTCCAGAATCATGAATTGTGGATTTGTCATTCAATCTCTCTTCCTGAATGATTTCATTTGGATTCAGCTGTGCCCTTGTCTTTCTCTTTCGAGGGGCTGAATCATTTGAACCTGGTGGTCTACTACGCTTCAGGCGTGCACCAGATGAATCATTCACTGCCACTTTATTTTGTCCAACAGGGACATCAATTCTTGCAGGTGCATTTGCAGCTGGTATATGTGATTTTGTCACTTTCATAGCATCATTAAATGCATCTGGCATTTGATTGGCAATGCTTTGAAGATGAACGATCTTTTCACTTCATTTTCACATTGAATGCTTCGAGGATCAAAATGAGACAAGGTGGGAATAACCCATGTCAGCTCTTTCCGTTCTTCTGGAACAGTCTTTTCTCTCCCTAACGACGGGAAGACTGTCTCATCAAAGTGACAATAAGCAAAAGGAGCTGTAAACATATCACCTGTCAGGGGTTCCAAATATCTAATGATAGATGGTGAATCAAAACCCACATAAATTCCCAGTTTACGCTGAGGTCCCATTTTAGTGCGTTGTGGCGGTGCAATAGGCACATAAACGGCACAACCAAAAACTCGTAAATGTGAAATGTTTGGCTGATGTCCAAACACGAGTTGCACTGAGGAGTATTGGTGATTGGCTATAGGCCTCAATCGAACCAATGATGCAGCATGTAAGATGACATGTCTCCATGCAGAGATTGGCAATTTTGTTTGCATAAGCAGAGTGCGAGCTATTAACTGAAGCCGCTTGATCAATGCTTCTGCTAAGCCATTTTGAGTATGAACATGAGGAACAAGCAAGGTCTAAAATATCGATGATATCGGAAATATCGGTAGTCCAAAAACATGGAAATTTCGATGGAAATATCGGGATATTATCGATATCGATAAAAATTGAATAAAAACCACGGAAATTGCAAGAAAAACTTGGAAATTTTTATTGAAACTTTGCAGGATGTTTATTTAATCAATTATCTATTAGTTTATCATAAAAAATTGGAAGGAAATGCATTGCATGATGGATTTAACTGATTTAAGTTGATTATATAGCGAGCTGGCAAACATTGTGAGTGTAGAAAATATATAATTATTTTAGCATATTTTCACAAAAATATAAGTGATATGGTGGTCAATGTGTTGAAGGAGTAAAATGGGAGGGGTTCCAATCCCCTTGGTGTTTTATTAAATATAGAAATTTAAAAAATACGGAAATTTCGATTGAAATATCGATGACATCGGAAATATCGGTAGTCTAAAAACACGGAAATTTCGATGGAAATATCGGGATATTATGGATATTTTAGACCTTGGGAACAAGGTGTTCAACATCAATGCCCAATGTCATGCAGTAATCATCAAAGGTTTGGGACGTAAATTCACCAGCGTTATCAAGTCGGATTGACTTAATGGGATAATCTGGGAACTGTGCTCGTAATTTAGTTATCTGAGCAAGAAGTCTCGCAAAAGCTACATTCCGAGTAGACAAGAGACAAACATGTGACCATCTGGTAGATGCATCAACCAAAACCATAAAATATCGAAACGGTCCACAAGATGGTTGAATAGGTCCACAAATATCCCCTTGAATTCTTTGCAAAAATGATGGGGATTCAGCATCAACCTTTAGTTGTGATGGTCTAATTACCAACTTCCCTTGAGAACAAGCTTTGCAAGGGTTATCATTTGAGATAGCAATGTCTCTGCTTAATAATGGATGTCCATTAGAGTTGGTAATGATCCTACGCATCATGGTGGATCCTGGATGACCCAGACGGTCATGCCAAAGCTTGTAAACCTTTGAATCAATGAACTTCTGGTTCATGACAGTATATGATTCAATTGTCCTTATGTATGTATAATACAATCCACTCGAAAAACCACGCAACTTCTCCAATATACGTTTCTGGGTATCATTGGAGGTAATGCATAGATACTCCATATTTTTTGCACTTTTCGTTTCAATGTGGTATCCATTTAGACGTATGTCTTTGAAACTCAACAAATTTCGAGTAGATCGAGTAGCATACAATGCATTTTGCATGGACAATATTGTTCCATTTGGTAACATAATCTGGGATTTCCTTGAGCCTTCAATTACATCTGAAGGTCCTGATATTGTTGTTACCCTTACTCTTGTAAGCATTAAGCTTGAGAAATACGTTCGATCACGAAGTACTGTATGTGTGGTTGCGCTGTTTGCAAGACAAACATCTCTGCCATTTCTCATGTTCTGAGAATAACCACAGTTTTTATCTGTGCTTTCTGAGTAAATGGAATCACAATTAACAAACAATTTATAACAAGAAATTTACATGCCACTTTTATTGAATCTGAAAGACTAGTTTTAGACAACAAGTTTAGCATAATAAAAGTACATTAAACATAAATGATTTAATCGGACCGGTAGGCTTCATTTCCCCTTTCCACAATAAAGTCTGAAACATCTAGGTGGGTTGTGTTCAACTGCCCTGATAAGTCACACACTTGATCAGGTATATCCATTGATCTAGCCTGGTCGAGAAAATTAGTCTCGACACCCTTCTCCTTGAGGGAGGCTTGATATAAATCCACCAGATGTTTTGGGGTACGACAAGTACGTGCCCAATGCCCATTGCCACCACATCTATGGCAGGCTCCATCAGAGTTCCTGGGAGCATTGCTCATATGAGCTTTGCCTTTGTGGCGATTCACATTTTTGAAGCTGGGGCCTGAATTATGCCTCGGAACCTGGTTGTGAAATTGAACACCATGGTTCTTGCCTTTCTTGTTCCACCGACCTCGCTTGTGGCCACGTCCTCGTTTATGATTATCACCACCATAGGATGTGGCGTTCACTTCGAGGGAAGCAACATTCACTTATGGGAATGGTGCAGATCTAGTAGGTCGGGAATGATGGTTTCTCATCAGGAGCTCATTGTTCTGTTCAGCTACCAAGAGCACAGATATCAGCTGGTTGTACTCAGTGTAGCCTCGCGCTTTATACTGCTGCTGCATGAGCACGTTAGATGCATGAAATGTGCTGTAAGTCTTTTCCAGTAACATTTCCTCAGTAATGGTATCCCCACAGAGCTTCATCTGAGAGGTAATCCTGAACAACGTAGAATTGTACTCAGCCACGGACTTGAAATCCTGGATACTTAGGTGAGACCACTCATAGCGAGCTCTTGGAAGAATCACCGTTGTCTGGTGATTGTATCTGCTTCTCAAGGCATTCCAAAGAGCTAATGGATCTTCAACCGTTAAGTACTCGCTTTTTAGTGCCTCATCAAGATAGCGGCGAATAAAGATCATGGCCTTCGCCCGATCTTGAGAGGATGAGCTGCTCTCTTCCCTGATGGTATCTCCAAGATTCCCTGCTTCCAGATGGATCTTGGTATCTAGTACCCAGGTAAGGTAATTCTTCCCGGTAATATCCAGGGCAATATATTCAAGCTTCGCCAAGTTCACCATTTTCTTTTCTGAAAGAAAATGAGATGTGTAAGAACTTGCAATAATATGTATTCCTGGAGGAATATAGTGTTAGAACTTCTGGTTCTTACAAAGTTTTTCATTTTGATCTTCAGGCCAAAATGATAAGCACTCGAAACTTCTGGCTCGAGATTTTCAAGGTGAATGAGGAGGGCGATTGTACCACACCACTCTCATAACATAGAATGGGCGATTATTCCGCACCACTCAAGTAGTAGAAAATTTAAATACGCAGAGCAGGGTGGGCGATTATACCGCACCACCTAAAATTGCAATGAAATTAAACAGTAGGTAAATTTAAATTGGCAGGGCAAGATGGGCGATTATACCGCTCCACCTAAAATTTGCAGTAAAATTAGATCTGCAATCCAAGATAGGCGATAATACCGCACCATCTTGGATCGCAGTAAGATTAACATAAATAAATACTGGGTTAGTAATCAATATCCAAACCAAACAAGAAATCAAAGATGTATGTAACCGTTAGGTTGAGAACTAAGAGCAGACATGGAGCAAACAGTTCATCGCGAGGGTATACCGCGCAGTTGAGGTAGAGGAAGAAGATGAATGGTAAAAACCTTAGAGGAAACATTTTTTTTTTTCATTCGGCTGAGAGAAATGAGAGAATGATTTCTTTTGGCTTAGACATGTTTATATTTAGAGACTCGTGCTGATAGCGTGTTATAAATATGTCAAAGTTAGAGAGATAACCTTTTAGTGAATGGAGCGAGGCAGGTGTAAAATATCACAATGTAACTAAAAACACAAGGGGATGGCAAATTAAAGAGGAAGGAATGTATAGTGATGTTCTTAATCTTTCTTTCCTTCTGTCTGTATGTATTCTCTCTGTATGTTTTACTGCAGTCAAAGCGTTCTATTTAATAGAGCGGCTCCATACAAACAATTTCTTACAATTTGAAAACTTACATCGCATGTTTTGAAAGAACACTCCTTTTGTTCCCAAAGTCCATTCCAATTTTCATAGGCATTGAAAATGTCTGCATGTGGCATTGAAAACTTTACCAAATGTTTTCAGTTTCTACGTGGATTCATTACCCACTATTATTTTCAACATGTCACATATTTTTTTTTCTTTTTTGTTTCCTATTTGTAAATTGCCAAGAGAACCGATCCCTTTCATGGATTAGTCAGGATAACACAAACGATGGCAATGACATCATCTCAATTTAGTATATCATCTTTTGAGCTTGACGAAAATATGATGCTTGATCAAGAATACTGTAAGGATTTATATGGAATATGTTTATCATCACGTGACGTTTTATTTTTATTATATAATGTTACTGTAAATTATTTTAGACATTTTATTATATTATTGAACTGAAGTAGCACAATAACAATAAATTCGTTCCATGCAAATTTCTCTTTTATAGTTTGTCCGTTGCCGTTCCAGCCTCTTTGTTTCATTTCACAATTGCTTAGATTAAGTAACTTGTTTTGCCGGATCAACTAGGGAGAAAAACTTTGGGCTTAAAAACTTTTCAAACACCATAACATATAATAAATAAATAACAACGACCTTATTGTAAACTATGCTCTATCACCAGCTACAAGGACTTCAAAAAGGAGCAATTCACTATTTTTTTTTTCCAGTTCTCCCATCTTCAACTCCAAGAGAACAATATATCAGTAGACGTACTAGTGTGAAATGCGTTCGCTTTAATTTAAATTATCGAGTATGACATTGTATTGAAGAAAATTACACTTTTTGATAGGAAAGTTTTGGATTTGTAAAGGGGCCTGCAAGCCAACAAGACTTTTCGATTTGCGGTGATAAACGTTTATCGTACGCATTATTATTCTTACGTTGTAAAGAGGCTGTTTCCACGACTCGAACCCACGACTTTCTAGCTACAAAGGACCAACATTTCTATTGCGTCCTGACTCGCCCTCAAAGTTTGGATACATAAATTATCATTAAGTTTGTTCATATATTTTTTAAAAACAAAACTACGAGGGAAAAATATTAAACACAATCCCTTAAGGGAATTTTTATTAGCACTCCAAAAATCTCATTCTACATTCCTCTTAAGTGCATTTTTCTTTTTAATTATAGAAAATTTGGAGTGCCAAATGAGATTTTTGGAGTGCTAATAACAATTTTTTTACCTTAAATATAAGTATAAATACTCTTAAGGATCCCTAAAAGGCAATAAAACAAAACAAAACCCGATAAAGAGTACAGTATAAAGCTAGACTTAAAAGGTAAGACCTGTGGGAGGCATGTGGGGTCCTGCATGGTGGTCGACAACTTGGTACCACATCAAAGGCATGTTTACCAAAGGGGAATGGGATGGTGGGAACCAGAATTCCACGTATTCCCAATCATTCCGGTGGTCACCAAACCATCAGGAATTAAAATACCCGCATAAAATCAGGAATTGAACTTCTGAAATGGCCGGAGTCCAATTCTTGAGTGGGATGAGGTATTTGAATTCCTAGAAATGGTGTCTATCAGGAATCCAAATTTTATAAAGGTAATACCCTCACACTCCAAAGATGAGAACGGTGTCAGTGTTTGCAGTCGTTGCTATTGTGATGGCTGGCCATAGGTCCTGCCTTCAAGCCCTTGCTTGACAAGGCTCGCATTCCCGATGAAGACCAAAGAAAAGGAAAGATGGTGGTCTCGCGGTCGGCAGCAGATAAAGATGGGGACGAGAGAGAGAGATGCCTGAAGAATTTTAGAAAGGGGTGGGTCATCAGATAAAGATGGGGAAGATAAGGGAAGAGAGAGAGATGTGCCTGGGAAATTTAGAAATGGATGGGTCGGCACAGCAGCAGAGATATGGCGGAGAGAAAGGACATGGAGTGATATATTTTTTTCTTAGAGTTTATTTTATGTTGGTAACTGGTAAGGACCAATGAAAAAATAAAAGTTACTAGAAAATAAAAAAATAGTTATTCTCTCTACTGAAAAATGAAAGAATATTAGTTTTACAAAAAATAATTAGATATAAAATAAATTAATTACAATAGGGGTATTTTAGTAATCACATTAATTTTTATTTCGATTCATGCGAATTAGTAAACAGTTTATATATATATATATATATATATATATATATATATATATATATATATATATCAATATCATTCATACTTCGATTTCAGTCAATTTTAGTAAACGTCTTTACCATGAATTTGATTTTGATTTCACCTCATTCCAATTCCTTCTCAATTCAGTTCCTCTTAATTTGATTACGGATTAGTAAATGAGGCAATGTGGTGGGTGAGTAAACAAACCCCTATATATTGCCAGTTAGCACACCCATCTCTTCTACCCTCATTCCTCCTCCTCCTCTCCTCCTCTTTCGTCTCTCATCTCTCCTCTTTCTCTCTCTCTCTCTCTACAAACACCAAATCCAAAAAATAGGTTCGACCGGAGATCAGATGACTCCAACCCAAGTCTCCGACGAAGAAACAAACCTCTTCGCCACGCAGCTAGCCAACGCCCCCTTTCTCCCCATGGTGCTCAGGGCAGCCCTCGAGCTCGACCTCCTCGAGATCATGGCGAAAGCCGGGCCTGGCGCTTTCGTTTCTCCAGCGGACTTAGCCTCGCAGCTGCCGACCAAGAACCCTGACGCCCCCGTCATGCTGGACCGCATGCTGCGCCTCCTGGCCAGCTACTCCATCCTCACTTACTCCCTTCGCACGCTTCCCGACGGCAATGTCGAGCGGCTGTACGGCCTCGGCCCCGTCTGCAAGTTCTTGACACAGAACGAGGATGGTGTTTCCATTGCTCCTCTCTGCCTCATAAGTCAGGACAAGGTCCTTATGGAGAGCTGGTAATTACCACTCTTCTTCTTAATTTATCAAGAAAACTTATGAAAAAGGTTTAAATTTTTTTGAGTTTTAACGATAAGGACAAAATAAAGGGTGAAGTGAATAGTACTAGGATTAACTTGTTAGTGTAAAAATGTGGTTTTTCGTTATAGTGAACAGTACCATGAGTTTTTCATTAAATTTCCCTAATTTATCATCCTAATTTGATCCTAAACCAACATTAATAATGGGTTTTAAACAGGTTCATCAGAATAAAATCATAAAAATGTTACTAAATGTGAGTTGGGCCTTGAGTATGTGAGTGTTATCTATATTTTTAGGGGGTTATTAAGTAGACTAATTTGTTAAACTAAATTTGCAAATTAAATTATGTACTATCAATAACAAATAATGTTAATCAACATTTAAGTAATAATCCAATCATCACAACTATATCATTTAATTTACAACATTTAGTTTAAAAATTTAGTCTCCGTAGCATTACCCTTACTAGTAGAGTAGAGTAATGTCAACAATTCCTTATTATTTGATGCTTGTGAGTTATGCGGGCATTGAAACACGTGGTAGGTGGCTTGGCCTAGGTCACATATGAGCCATGCCCATATGACTGATCAAAAGACGTGTTGTTTCGTTATTTTACTCATACTATATGCTTTTGGTTGTGAGAGTGACATGTATGCTTGTTTTGGGTTTGTGCAGGTACCACTTGAAAGATACAGTTCTTGAAGGAGGAATTCCATTCAACAAGGCCTATGGAATGACTGCTTTTGAGTACCAAGGCACTGACCCTAGATTCAACAAGGTCTTCAACAGGGGAATGGCTGATCACTCAGCCATTACCATGAAAAAACTTCTAGAGACCTACAAGGGCTTTGAGGGCCTCACATCCGTCGTAGATGTTGGCGGTGGCACTGGCGCTATTGTTAACATGATCGTTTCTAAGTACCCATCGATTAAGGGTATCAACTTCGACTTGCCTCATGTCATAGAAGATGCTCCCCAATTTCTTGGTATGTTCTTTATTTTGATAATGCTTGTAGTTCAATTACTTAAAAGCATTTACCTTTACCTCGATCTTTCTCAAATTCGATTTCTCCTCCTCTAATATTGCTTATGTTTGTACTATTTATCATTTTTCCTAATGAATATGAGATCTATGGATGTTGGATGTAGGTGTGGAGCATGTTGGAGGAGACATGTTTGCAAGTGTTCCAAAGGGAGATGCAATTTTCATGAAGGTTAGTTATTATTTATCCAAAAGAGAGTCGATGACTGTTTTGTAGTGCTAATATCAATTTCTTATAAGAGCTTAGTTGCATAATAATTTGGAACTACTCACAAATCATGTATGCAATCTTACAGTGGATATGTCACGACTGGAGTGACGATCATTGCTTGAAATTTTTGAAGAACTGTTATGCCGCGCTCCCTGACAATGGGAAGGTGATTATTGCTGAATGCGTTCTTCCAGTAGCTCCAGACACCAGCCTTGCCACCAAGGGAGTTGCCATTCTCGACATGATCATGTTAGCTCAGAGCCCTGGAGGAAAAGAACGGACGGAGAAGGAGTTTGAGGCGTTGGCTAAGGGATCTGGATTCGAAGGCTTCCGCGTCATTTGCTCCGCTTTCAACACCTATGTCATTGAGTTTCTTAAGAACATTTGAGTATAACTTTGGCAGTGGTATATATGCTGCCATCTGCATTCGTATTGCTTTTATTTTGATACGGTGGTCGCATATTTTTCCCCATAACTAGGTTTATAACCAAAAAAAAAAAAAGGGGTATTAAGAAAGTGATTCTATGTTCGTTGTATGTTATAAATTTGGATTCATACGCTTTGAAAAGAGGTTGTTTCCATGAACATTTCAGTCACAAATGAACAACCTTCTCGTTGTGCCAACCGCTCTCATTATTTACATAGCTTTTGCAAAAAGGCCTCGTGCTAGGTAGGGATGAGAATATACATTTAAGGATCACTCCCCTGGGCGATGTGGGATGTTACAATCCACCCCCCCTTAGGGGCCCGACGTCCTCGCCGGCACACTTCCGGCCATGGATTGGCTCTGATACCAATTTGTCACATCCCGGCCCGGGGCGAATCACTTCCCGGGCCCGCTCCACCACTGTAGCACGATATTGTCCACTTTAGGCTTACCATTCCCTCACGATTTTGTTTCTGGGAACTCACGAGCAACTTCCCAGTGGGTCACCCATCATGGGAGTGCTCTAGCCCCCTTGTCGCTTAACTTCGGAGTTCCTACGGAACCCGAAGCCAGTGAGCTCCCAAAAGGCCTCGTGCTAGGTAGGGATGAGAATATACATTTAAGGATCACTCCCCTGGGCGATGTGGGATGTCACAATCCACCCCCCTTAGGGGCTCGACGTCCTCGTCGGCAACTTCCGGCCAGGAATTGGCTCTGATACCAATTTGTCACATCCCGGCCCGAGACGGATCACTTCCCGGGCCCGCTCCACCACCGTAGCACGATATTGTCTGCTTTAGGCTTACCATTCCCTCACGGTTTTGTTTCTGGGAACTCACGAGCAACTTCCCAGTGGGTCACCCATCATGAGAGTGCTCTAGCTAGCCCCCTTCTCGCTTAACTTCGGAGTTCCTACGGAACCCGAAGCCAGTGAGCTCCCAAAAGGCCTCGTGCTAGGTAAGGATGAGAATATACATTTAAGAATCACTCCCCTGGGGGATGTGGGATGTCACAATATGGATGTGTGCTTCCTCAATATGAGACAAAGAAAAATTTTAACTTGTTACAATATGGAGTTTATTCCATTACATACTTGAAATATTATTTATTAACTTATTTATCCTTAATGAATGCCGCTATTCGGAGGTTCGAATCTTTCAGTTCAAGAACATACATGACCCATGATCCTTTTATTATGTATTTCCTAAATAGGATTTTTTGGGCCCCAATTATTTTATATTTTTGCATATTTTTGTATTCATTGACAATTATTTATAACTATGTGGAGACGTCTTTCCTTAAGATGGGACTAAGAAAGATTATAACTTATTACAATATAAAGAACTGGTTATACATGGGACATGAATTTTTTATAACTTTAAAGAGATTATTCACCATTATAGAGTATTGCTTTAAAAAAAATTACTATATATATCATGAAAGAGAACGATACTATAACCTTACATATCCATTCCTTATAAACCTGTTAAGGGTATGGACATCTTTGTATTTTGTTTTGTTAGAAGCTTCGGCCACCAAATTACAAACGATAATGGTGGATGAAGGATTCCAGCACATAGTATTGTCTAGGAGAATAAATGTTGCACGTTACTCAAATAGTTAAATTTAAAACCCTTTGATGCAATCTCCACCGTTCATGTCAAGAGAACAAATATATCTTATAGTAGTGATAATAATGTATTTAGTGGAACTTTCAACATCTATCTATTATATATTTAGCGAATAGGGCAATGAATACTGTCGATTTGGTGTCACAGCTTCGACAAAAATATTAGGATGAAATTGCCTCTCAACCAAAAAAATCCAAAAGCAGCCCAATATAATATATCAAATAATGCATAGGTAATTTGGTCATCATAAAATAAAATATAAATATAAATGGGAAGAGATAAAAGAATAAAAAATGGAAGGATGAGTGAAAGTTGATGGTGCCCACCTGAAGGGGAAAGAAAAATAAAATAAAAAATAAGAAAAATCATGCATGTTGTGTTCAAAACATCTTAAGAGACGCGTACCGCCGGTGATAAATTAGTACAGTTTTTTTTTTTTTAAATAGGCTAGCAATAATGTTATTCAATCAGATGTTCATGAAATATTATTTTCTCTATTTTTTAAATACGTTCAAAACATCTTAAGATGCTTATAATGCTGGTTATAAAAAAGGTATTTCCCACGTAGATAATAATGTGATTAAATTAGTTGTCAAATGATTTTTTTTTCAACAAACAATATTATCTATATTAAAGAGGAGGGGAGTGGGCTTAGCCTCGCAATGGGCTAGCAATAGTGTGATTCAATCAGTTATTTATTAACATTAAATTAGTTGTCAAATGATTTTTTTTTTTTAACAAACGATATTATTTACACTAAGGGGGAGGGATGTGCTTAGCCTCACAATGGGCTAGCAATAGTGTGATTCAATAAGTTGTTTATTAAATATTATTTTCTCCATTCTTAATGTAAATTCTATAGAGACTGATTTTATTATGTGGATTCAACTGCTTTAATTGGTTTATGAGGGGTTTCTTTTAGCGTGATGTAAGACTATTCATTTACTTCAAATATTTGACTTTCCTTTTGTCAATTTACGCATATAAATACATTTAAAACGTGGAAGTCGTGCGTAGCACGCCGTGATTGAAAAAAATGTCTTCTGCACGCGCTCTACACTAAGGGGGTGGGGGTGGGCTTAGCCTCACAATGGTCTAGCAATAATGTGATTCAATCAGTTGTTCATTCAATATTATTTTCTCTATTCTTAATGTAAATTCTATAGAGACCGATTTTATTATGAGAATTTAGCTGCTTTAATTGGTTTATAAGGGGTTTCTTTTAGCATGATCTAAGATTATTCATTTACTTCAAATATTTGACTTTCATTTTGTCAATTTATGCATATAAATACATTTAAAACGTGTAAGTCCCGAGTAACACGCCGTGATTCAAAAAATGCCTTCTGCACGCACGTGAGGGCGTGCATGAAGGCTAGTCATATCTTAATACATCCTACTTTAGTCAATTATATTGTGGAAAGCGCAACCTAATCAATGAAAATCGAAATTGGTGAGCAAATATTTTAGAGTAAATTGTAGCTATGGTCCCTTAACTTTAACTCAATTGGAGCAATGGTCCCTCAACTAAAAATCCATTACCATTGGTCCCTCAACTTATCAAAACGTGCATCTATGGTCCCTCAACTAAAAATTCATTACCATTGGTCCCTCAACTCTAATTCAATTGGAGAAATGGTCCCTTAACTTTAACCCAATTGTAGCAATGGTCCTTCCAATATAACTCGTTTTAACAAAAAATTTGACGTAGTTGACGAAAGGAACCATAATTATACACTTTGATGAGTTGAGGGATTCTAATTGTATAAATGGTCATTCCAACATAGCTTATTTTGACAAAATTTTGACAAAATTGATGAGAAGGACTATAGCTACACATTTTGATAAGTTGAGGGACCAATGGTAATGGATTTTTAGTTGAGGGACCATTGCTCCAATTTGATTAAAGTTGAGGGACCATTAGTACAATTTACTCAATATTTTAATTAAGGGTTAATCTCTGTTTACTACCCTCATGTTTCGTGGTTTTCAACAATTAGTACATCAAGTTTTTTTCGTCTCAGAGTCATACCTAAAGTGTAAATTTTAGGACAGTCTCATACATCCGTTAGTCAAACTGTTAAGTCTTCCGTTAACTGTGATGTGGCGCCCATGTGGACAATGACTGGGCGCCACGTGTCATCCACATGGAAATTAAAAATAAATTATTTATAAAAAAAATAAAAAATATAATAATAAAAAAAATAAAAAAAAATAAAGTAAAAACCTTCTCCCCCCCCCGGGCCCCAACCCAGAAGAAGAAGAAGAAGAAGGAGGAAAAAAAAAAAAACCGAATCTGCAACCCAGAAGAAGAAGAAGAGAAAAAAAAAAAAAACTGAACCCAGTTCGTCCTTTCCAGATTAATGGAACTGGTTTTGGGTTGGGAGGGAAAGGACGAACTGGGTTTTGTTTTTTTGTTTTTTCCCTTCTTCTACTTCTTACTCCTTCTTCTTCTGGGGTTCAGTTTTTTTTTTTTTTTCTCCTTCTTCTTCTGGGTTGCAGTGGGAATGGGGGGACGAACTGGGTTCCCTTTTTCTTTTCTTTTTTCTTCTTCTTTTTCCTCCTTCTTCTTCTTCTTCTGGGTTGCAGGGGGTTGGGTTTGGGGAGGGGGACAAACTGGGTTCGGTTTTTTTTTCCTTCTTCTTCTTCTTATTCTGAGTTGGGGGCGTAGAGGAGGAGAAGGTTTTTACTTTTTATTATTATTATTATAAATATTTTATTTATTTATTTATTTTATAAATAATTTAATTTTAATTTCCACATGGATGACACGTTGCGCCCAGTCATTGTTCACATGGGCGCCACGTCACAGTTAACGGAAGACTTAACAGTTTGACTAACGGATGTATGAGACTATCCCAAAATTTACACTTTAGGTATGACTCTGGGACGAAAAAAACTTGATGTACTAAATGTTGAAAACCACGAAACATGAGGGTAGTAAACAGAGATTAACCCTTTAATCAAACACGTTGCACAACTAATCTCTCTTAAATTTTTAATACTTTTGCATGGTTGGTGAAGAAGTTTTTTTAAAGAGGGGAGACTTTTGTACGTCTTTTGGTTCTAGAAAGATTACTTTTCTTCGGAAAGGGATCATTTCCGGATCACTTCCACCTAATCCATTAAGTCCAGGGATTCGGGCTATTGAAATTTGATCAAACGACTAAAGTTATTATAACTTTTAAAGTGGGCCCCTGTTTGTAGCCGTTGGATCAAATTTCAATGGTCTGAATCCCCGGACTTAGTGAAAAATTATAGCCCAATCTTGGTAGGCTAGGGTGCCGTGTACAGGGCAAGGCCCTAAAAAGGCTTAGTAGGCCACATGTTGGTTGTAACACAGCCCAATCATGGCTGCAGGCCATGAGTCGTAGGTCTGGGATAGGCCCACCAGCTAGACTGTTGGTTCTAAGCCACAAAAAGGTGTGAGGAGTACAAGCCTAACACGGGGCTAGCCTGGGATAAGTGCGCGTGAAGCCCAGCCGCGGGCTGGCTTCAATTTGAGCCGTGTGCAGTGCAAACCTAGCAGCTCTAAGGCTGTTGGCAGGTTTGGGCCGAGGGTTAGCGTAGCCCAGCAAGCAGGCCTGAGGCACGGGTTGGACCCAGCAAGCAACGGGCTTGCGGCAGGTTTGGGCCAGGGACTCGGGTCAAAGCCCAACAACTCAAAAGCCTGGGATAAGTGCGCGTGAAGCCCAGCCGCGGGCTGGCTTCAATTTGGGCCGTGTGCAGTGTAAACCTAGCAGCTCTAAGGCTGTTGGCAGGTTTGGGCCGAGGGTTAGCGTAGCCCAGTAAGCAGGCCTGAGGCACGGGTTGGACCTAGCAAGCAACGGGCTTGCGGCAGGTTTGGGCCAGGGACTCGGGTCAAAGCCCAACAACTCAAAAGTTGCTGGTTTGGGCGGGATGGGCTACAGACCCACCGTAACCCTTACCAGGCCGAGGCCTGGTATTAGTGTAGACGCAATAAAGCCCAAATGGCTGCTGCATAGTCCAAACGTCTTGTTCCAGGTGGCGTGCTCAACACGGCGGGCTGTAAGCCAGCAGTGGTGCTCTGGTGAAGCAGCGGCGAGCAGCGACCTATGCCGCAAAAATCCCTGATTTTTTTTAAAAATTTGTTTTTTCAAATTCTAGGGTTAAAAACCCTAATTGCTTCTAAATGAATTTCGATGCTTTGACTCACAAATTCCACATAGCATAATTGCGTATTGCATGAACATGTATATGTGTGTGTGTGTATATATATATATAAATTGACAAAATATATGAACACATGTGCAATATATATAATTGAAAGGAAAATATAAATATAGGGTGTTCATACATCATGAGGAATGTTTTCACGCTTCACGGTCGTTTCAAATATCTTAATTTATTTTAAAGGAACCTGATTGGCAGAAAACAACTGAACCTTTGAATTTGTAGGATATCCTTCTCTAAAAGCCGGAATTGCATCTCCAATGCGTTGTATCACATACAACAAAGAAAAATTAAATTGAATCAATAGCATGTAGATCAATTCTATAAAATAATAAAGTAATCATATTAAAAATGATTAAAACGTAATACTCCCATGAATGAATAAGAAACTCTATGTAGCGCAGTGTCAAGAGTGTGTTGATAACGTGTTGTAGGCATAATTTACTGAAAAGTTATGGAGGCTAGAAAGAGAGAGTGCAGCATAGAAAGAGAAGAGAGAGATGTGTAATTGTGAGGTGTGTTCTATTCCACCCCATTGTGCCTTTATTTATAGTAGTAGGGAAGGTAAATTTCTTACCCCAATAAGATTACAACTCTAATAGGATAATATCTAACCCTAGAGAATATTTCAAGATACTCCTAGATACACTAGAATTTACACAATCACATTCATAATCTAATAAGACTACAGATATTGTCACATATTTTTTTTCTTTTTTGTTTCCTATTTGTAAATTGCCAAGAGAACCGATCCCTTTCATGGATTAGTCAGGATAACACAAACGATGGCAATGACATCATCTCAATTTAGTATATTATCTTTTGAACTTGACGTAAATATGATGCTTGATCAAGAATACTGTAAGGATTTCTATGAATGTGTTTATCATCACGTGACGTTTCATTTTTATTATATAATGTTACTGTAAATTATTTTAGACATTTTATTATATTATTGAACTGAAGTAGCACAATAACAATAAATTCGTTCCACCCAAATTGCTCTTTTATAGTTTGTCCATTGCCGTTCCAGCCTCTTTGTTTCATTTCACAATTGCTTAGATTAAGTAACTTGTTTTGCCGGATCAACTAGGGAGAAAAACTTTGGACTTAAAAACTTTTCAAACACCCTAACATATAATAAAAAAATAACAACGACCTTATTGTAAACTATGCTCTATCACCAGCTACAAGGACTTCTAAAAGGAGCAATTCACTATTTTTTTTTTCCAGTTCTCCCAACTCCAACTCCAAGAGAACAATATATCAGTAGACATACTAGTGTGAAATGCGTTCACGTTAATTTAAATCATCGAGTATAACATTGTATTGAAGAAAATTACACTTTTTGATAGGAAAGTTCTGGATTTGTAAAGGGCCTGCAAGCCAACAAGACTTTCCGCTTTGCGGTGATAAACGTTTATCGTACGCATTATTATTCTTACGTTGTAAAGAGGTTGTTTCCACGCTCAAACCCATGACTTTCTGGTTACAAAGGACCAACATTTCTATTGCGCCCTGACTCGCCCTCAAAGTTTAGATATGTAAATTATCATTAAGTTTGTTCATATATTTTTTAAAAACAAAACTACGAGGGAAAAATATTAAACACAATACCTTAAGGGAATTTTTATTAGCACTCCAAAAATCTCATTCTACACTCCTCTTAAGTGTATTTTTCTTTTTAATTATAGAAAATTTGAAGTGCCAAACGAGATTTTTGGAGTGCTAATAACAATTTTTTTACCTTAAATATAAGTATAAATACTCTTAAGGATCCCTAAAAGGAAATACAACAAAACAAAACCAGATAAAGAGTATTGTATAAAGATAGACTTAAAAGGTAAGACCTGTGGGAGGCATGTGGGGTTCTGTATGGTGGTCGACAACTTGGTACCACATCAAGGGCATGTTTACCAAAGGAGAATGGGATGGTGGGAACTGGAATTGCACATAATCCCAATCATTCCAGCGGTCACCAAACCATCAGGAATTAAAATAACCGCATAAAATCAGGAATTGAACTCCTAAAATGGCCGGAGTCCAATTCTTGAGTGGGATGAGGTATTTGAATTCCTGGAAATGGTGTCCATCAGGAATCCAAATTTTATAAAGGTAATACCCTCGAACTCCAAAGATGAGAACGGTGTCAGTGTTTGCAGCTGTTGCGATTGTGATAGCTGGCCATAGGTGCTGCCTTCAAGCCCTAACTTGACAAGGCTCGTGTTCCCGATGAAGACCAAAGAAAAGGAAAGATGGTGGTCTCGCGATCAGGGGTGGGTTGGCAGCAGATAAAGATGGGGACGAGAGAGAGATGCTTGGGGAATTTTAGAAAGGGGTGGGTCAGCAGAGAAAGATGGGGAAGATAGGGGAAGAGAGAGAGAGATGTGCCTGGGAAATTTAGAAATGGATGGGTCGGCACGGCAGCAGAGATATGGGGGAGAGAGAGGACAGGGAGTGATATATTTTTTTTCTTGGAGTTTATTTTATGTTGGTAACTGGTAAGAACCAATGAAAGAATAAAAGTTACTAGAAAATAAAAAAATAGTTATTCTCTCTACTGAAAAATGAAAGAATATTAGTTTTACTAAAAATAATTAGATATAAAATAAATTAATTATAATAGGGGTATTTTAGTAATCACATTAATTTTTATTCCGATTCAGTGAACTAGTAAACAGTTTATATATATATATATATATATATATATATATCAATATCATTCATACTCCGATTTCAGTCAATTTTAGTAAACGTCTTTAACATGAATTTGATTCTGATTTCACCTCATTCCAATTTCTTCTCAATTCAGTTTATCTCAATCTGATTACGGATTAATAAATAAGGCAAGGTGGTGGGTGAGTAAACAAATCCCTATATATTGCCAGTTAGCACGCCCATCTCTTATACCCTCCTCTCTCCTCTCTCCTCTCTCTCTCTCTCTCCCAACACCAAATCCAAAAAAATGTGTTCGACCGGAGATCAGATGACTCCAACCCAAGTCTCCGACGAAGAAACAAACCTCTTCGCCATACAGCTAGCCAACGCCCCCTTTCTCCCCATGGTGCTCAAGGCAGCCCTCGAGCTCGACCTACTCGAGATCATGGCGAAAGCCGGGCCTGGTGCTTTCGTTTCTCCGGCGGACTTAGCTTTGCAGCTGCAGACCAAGAACCTTGACGCCCCCGTCATGCTGGACCGCATGCTGCGCCTCCTGGCCAGCTACTCCATCCTCACTTACTCTCTCCGCACGCTTGTTGACGGCAATGTCGAGCGGCTGTACGGTTTCGGCCCCGTCTGCAAGTTCTTGACAAAGAACGAGGATGGTGTTTCCATTGCTCCTCTCTGCCTCATAAGTCAGGACAAGGTCCTTATGGAGAGCTGGTAATTACCATTCTTCTTAATTTATCAGGAAAACTTATGAAAATGGTTTAAATTTTTTTGAGTTTTAACGATAAGGACAAAATAAAGGGTGAAGTGAATAGTATCAGGATTGACTTGTTAGTGTAAAAATGTAGTTTTTCGTTATAGTGAACAATACCATGAATTTTTCATTAAAGTTCCCTAATTTATCATCCTAATTTGATCCTAAACCAACATTAATAATGGGTTTTAAACAGGTTCATCAGAATAAAATCATAAAAATGTTACTAAATGTGAGTTGGGCCTTGAGTATGTAACTGTTATCTATATTTTTAGGGGGTAATTAAGTAGACTAATTTGTTAAACTAAATTTGCAAATTAAATTATGTGCTATCAATAACAAATAACGTTAATCAACATTTAAGTAATAATCCAATCATCACAACTATATCATTTAATTTACAACATTTAGTTTCAAAATTTAGTCTTCGTAGCATTACCCTTATTAGTAGAGTAGAGTAATGTTATGGAGACTATCTATTTAATACATATTTTATAAGAGAAATGCTAAGATGACTATCTCAAAGTGACACTTTCCATTGACTCTCTGTCACTTTACAGTTTAACGTTAATTTTCTTATCAGCATTATAAAACATTTTGCTAAAAACATGAGGTGTCAGAGAGTCCATTGAGAGTTGCTTTAACATTTCTCATTTTATAAACTATATACTGTGTTTATTGATATTTTGATTAACATGTTTATTTTTATTGGTGATACATTAAATCAGTTACAAATTTTGTCTAAAAAGTTAATCTACCCAACATTATCCTTTGTACTAAGAGATATGATACGGAGATTCTATCAAAATGAGATTTTTTATAAACTCTTTACCACCTTAATTTCCATTCACTTTTCGTACCAATATTATAAAATTTATGCTAAAAACATAAGTTGTCAGAGAGTCCGTGGAGAGTCTTCTTAACATTTCTTTTTGGGAAATGCTAAGGAGACTCTTCATAGACTCTCCGTCTTTCATATTTTTGGCACATTTTTTATACCAATATTATAAAATATTGTGTCAAAAATAATATGACGAAGAGTCCGTAAGAAATTCCACTGTGAAAGAGTCTACTTAACCTTTTTCTTTATCTTTCTCTACTATTTTCTTCTTTGTTCATATTACTTTTGCCCAATTTGGTCGTTGGGGACAGACAAGACTGGAAATTGATCATTCTTGTACAGTTTTAGGAATTTTGTAAAGGAACATATGTTTAATTTAAACAAGTTAGAAAAAAATGTAGGATAATCTGATTACATCTTAACATTTTTCCTTTGTATGACTCCATTGTAACACTTTAATTATTCTATTCTTCCATAAAGCTCGAGTGTGAGTTAGGTTAATTTGTTAGGGGTGATTTAAATCCCCTCCTCCATCATTTTCATAAGAACGTTGGAAGAAAACTGTATACTCGAACATAAGAGGATACTGCCTCGCTAAATAGCGTAATCCACATCAATACAAGAATTATGTCAACAATTCCTTATTATTTGATGCTTGTGAGTTATGCGGGCATTGAAACACGTGGTGGGTGGCTTGGCCTAGGTCACATATGAGCCATGCCCATATGACTGATCAAAAGACGTGTTGTTTCGTTATTTTACACATACTATATGCTTTTGGTTGTGAGAGTGACATGTATGCTTGTTTTGGGTTTGTGCAGGTACCACTTGAGAGATGCAGTTCTTGAAGGAGGAATTCCATTCAACAAGGCCTATGGAATGACTGCTTTTGAGTACCAAGGCACTGACCCTAGATTCAACAAGGTCTTCAACAGGGGAATGGCTGATCACTCTGCCATTACCATGAAAAAACTTCTAGAGACCTACAAGGGCTTTGAGGGCCTCACATCCGTCGTAGATGTTGGCGGTGGCACTGGCGCTCTTGTTAACATGATTGTTTCTAAGTACCCATCGATTAAGGGTATCAACTTCGACTTGCCTCATGTCATAGAAGATGCTCCCCAATTTCTTGGTATGTTCTTCATTTTGATAATGCTTGTAGTTCAATTACTTAAAAGCATTTACCCTTACCTCGATCTTTCTCAAGTTCGATTTCTCCTCCTCTAATATTGCTTATGTTTGTACTATTTATCATTTTCCCTAATGAATATGAGATCTATGGATGTTCGATGCAGGTGTGGAGCATGTTGGAGGAGACATGTTTGCAAGTGTTCCAAAGGGAGATGCAATTTTCATGAAGGTTAGTTATTATTTATCAAAAAGAGAGTCGATGACTGTTTTGTAGTGCTGATATCAATTTCTTATAAGAGCTTAGTTGCATAATAATTCGGAACTACTCACAAATCATGTATGCAATGTTACAGTCGATATGTCATGACTGGAGTGACGAATTATGCTTGAAATTTTTGAAGAACTGTTATACCGCGCTCCCTGACAATGGGAAGGTGATTCTTGCTGAGTGCATTCTTCCAGTAGCTCCAGACAGCAGCCTTGCCACCAAGGGAGTTGTCAATCTCGACGTGATCATGTTAGCTTACAACCCCGGAGGAAAAGAGCGGACGGAGAAGGAGTTTGAGGCCTTGGCTAAGGGATCTGGATTCAAAGGCTTCCGCGTCATCTGCTCCGCTTTCAACACCTATGTCATTGAGTTTCTTAAGAACATTTGCGTATAACTTTGGCAGTGGTATATATGCTGCCGTCTGCAATCGTATTGCTTTTATTTTGATACGGTGGTCGCATATTTTTCCCCATAACTAGGTTAATAACCAAAAAAAAAGAAAAAGGGGTAATAAGAAAGTGATTCTCTGTTCGTTGTATGTTATAAATTTGGATTCATACGCTTTGAAAATAGGTTGTTTCCACGACCCATGACATTTCAGTCACAAATGAGCAACCTTTTCATTGTGCCCACCGCTCTCATTATTTACATAGCTTTTGCAAAAATCTAATATTTTCACACTTGCTCCTACCAATCAAACATGCCTTTAAAATACGCAAGGACATTCATGACAAATCCAAAACTCCAAGTTATCGAAAGGATAAGAACAACAACAAAAAAAAAACAAACCTCGACAGCCGTCTTCCTTGCCGTCGTCGTCGTCATCCTCGTCGTCGTCATTGTCGTCGTCCTTGACGTCCTCGACCACGACTTCCTCTTCTTCCTTGTTCTGACAACATTCGCAGCACCGAATTAAAAAAAAAATATATATGAACCACACAGAAAATGGATACTTTGAATAAAGGGAGGAGCTTTACCTGATTAGAGTTCTTGAGGAGCTGTTCGGCGGCGGCGCCGGCCTCGGGCTGAACCAGTGGAGCCAGTGACATGTTTCGGGTTTGGTGGCGGAGATCTAGAAGCTCTGAAACTGATAAATATGAAGACCGAAGAGTAGCAATTCGGCTACCACCACGCAGGCCCAGCGGTGTATAGAGACCGAGACGTGATGATTCGCGTGGGCAAAGGGTTTCGGTTTCGAAATGGGCCGCTAGTTTTCGACGGCACCACCAAGCCCAATCATTAAATCACTTGCGTTATTTTCTGACAGGAAAACGATTTTCGCACACCATTTTTTAACTCCGTTCTTTACTGCTTGTTTTTGTTTATTGATTCTTTTTTAATTTAACTTAATTGAAAATAATATTGATTCTTCTTTGATTTAACTAAACCGAAGGTCATAAGCAAACAAAAGTGTACACAGAGAGAATGAATGCTAGAAAACGCTTTCCTTTTGGTAAGAGTTTATCTTTGAAAGTCAAACCTACGACCCCTTACTTACAGTTAAAGAGGATTATTATTAAACTGTAACACTAAATGACAACATAAACCACGCTAAGTGAGAAATAACCCTATAGACACTACAATTTGGATCAACTAGTTATAAACTCGTTATCAAACCTAAGACAACCGCGTTTTCTTTAGTATATCCATGAAGCATAGAACTCTCATGTGGAAGAACTAAAAGATGAAAATAGAAACTTTTAATAACTCATGACTCGGGAGTGAAGTACATCAGAAAACCTGACGGCGATCACTGCCAATGTTTTGAGTCCCCAAAAGAAAAGAGAAGCATAATTCAGATCCACATAGACGGGCTTTCGATTGAGCAACAAAAACTAATGACCAACACGACAGTGATTCAAAACACTCATTAAGGAAACAATGAGCTCGATGAAAACTACGATTTTGGCCAGTTAAGTGGTGAGCTCCATGATAGCGCTGACAATGTCCCCGCTGTGAGTCTTGAGTGCCTTGACGGCCTTGCTCCTCGATACCCCAGCCTGTGTCATGACCAAATCAATGTCCCTAGGTTCCACTCTGGTTTCATCAACCTCTTCCTCTTCTTCATCCTGAGCTCCAGCAGCTGTGGCCGAAATCTCTGGTTTCCCTATCACAGAACTCATGTCTGGCATCCTCAACTGTTGAGTAGCCTGTGTTTGCAGCTGAGAGCTCAAATCCTCAATCTTGGCCTCGCCAAATATGACATAGGTGTCAGAGTTCGGACTCTTGAACACATCAGGTTTCGAGATGAAAAATAATATCTGAAACACCAAGAAATATAAAACAAACAATGAAACATCGAGCATCATAGAACCACGTCCCAATTGCACCAACTGGAAATCAAACATCAACTTACGTTTTTGGTCCTCTTGATGGTAACCCTGCTAACGCCCATTATAGGCTTCATACCAAGCTTCAACATTGCCTTTCGACTCTTCTTCTCACTTCTACTCTGCTTCGAAGCCTCACTTCCACCTGTTGATCATCGTCTAATCAACATCACTTAAAGGACAACGTAGACAATATATACTCGTTGTAATCCAACATAATTACGCTTTGGGTAAAAAACAATCCAAAATTTAAAATCCAAATGGCCAACTACGAAACATTAGCACAAATGAACAAAACATTATGCATCTTTACATTACTAACAAGGTTTCGGATCGAAAACATCTCAAAACCTACATCAAAATCAGCTAACAAAACTTTTATGCTCTCATTATTTCCATAGATTTTATTACAAAATCTTAAAATTACACCCTCTCAATGCTCATAACAAAATCCAAAACTCCGAGCAATTGAGATCATTCAGGAAGCAGCACAGATACCAAATGAACTGCAAAAACAAAATGACGAATATGCCCTAGAATCGAAAGGTTAGGAAGGGAAAAACGCAACCTTAACCGCCGTTTTCCTTATCATCGTCGTCGTCGTCGTCGTCCTCATCGTCGTCGTCGTCGTCCTTGTCATTGTCGTCCTTCACGTCCTCAACCACCACTTCGTCTTCATCCTTGTTCTGCCAAGTGCCAATGATACCAGTCCAACATTCAAAATTTAGTAAGCAAACAAAAATGGAAAATGAAAACAAATTATTTCATCCCACAAAAAGGGAAAAGGGAAGGGCTTTACCGGATTAGAGCTCTTGAGGAGTTGCTCGACGGAGGTGACCTCGTCGGCGGCGGACTCCGGTTGAACCAGTGGAGCCGGTGACATATCAAGCCCAAAAGCTCCTTGAAGAAATCCGCACAACTATTCTTCAAGATCAAGCCCAAAAGCCTCTTGAAGACATGTTCATCAACCTTCAAGATCAAGCCCAAAAGCCCTTGAACAAATCAACACCTTACAAAGATTGAATCAGATGATCAAAGTTGTAGAGAGATTGTAACCCCAAAATCATTAATACAAAATATTACTTTGTACACGTGTTTTTATCTCTTTCGTTTCAGGAAAGTTCCATGTTTATAGGTTTATAAGGTGTTTCTTCTAGCATGATCTAATATTATTCATTTACTTCAAATATTTGACTTTCTTTTTGTCAATTTATGCATATAAATACATTTAAAATGTGTAAGTCCCGCGTAACACGCCGTGATTCAAAATATGCCTTCTGCACGCGCGTGAGGGCGTGCATGAAGGCTAGTCATATCTTAATACATCCTACTTTAGTCAATTATATTGTGGAAAACGCAAACTAATCAATGAAAATCTAAATTGGTGAGCAAATATTTTGATTAAACACGTTGCACAACTAATCTCTCTTAAAATTTTAATACTTTTGCATGGTTGGTGAATAAGTTTTGTTAATGGTTGGTGAAGAAATTTTTTTTAAAGAGGGGAGACTTTTGTACCTCTTTTGGTTCTAGAAAGATTACTTTTCTTCAAAAAGAGATCCTTTCTGGATCGCTTTCACCTAATCCATCAAGTCCGGGGATTCAGGCCATTGAAATTTGATCCAACGGCTAAAGTTATTATAACTTTTAAAGTGGGCCCCTGTTTGTAGCCGTTGGATCAAATATCAATGGTCCGAATCCCCGGACTTAGTGAAAAATTATAGCCCAATCTCGGTGGGCTAGGGTGCTGTGTACAGGGCAAGGCCCTAAAAAGGCTTAGTAGGCCACATGTTAGCTGTAAGACAACCCAATCATGATTGCAGGCCAAGAGTCGTAAGTTTAGGATAGGCCCAGCAGCTAGACTGTTGGTTCTAAGCCACAAAAAGGCGCGGGGAGTACATGCCCAACACGGGGCTAGCCTGGGATAGGTGCGCATGAAGCCTAGCCGTGGGCTGGCTTTAATTTGGCCCGTGTGCAGTGCAAACCTAGCAGCTCTAAGGCTGTTGATAGGTTTGAGCCAAGGGTTAATATAGCCTAGCAAGCAGGCTTGGAGCACAGGTTGGACCCAGCAAGCAACGGGCTTGCAGCAGGTTTGGGCCAGGGACTCGGGACAAAGCTTAGCAACTTAAAAGTTGCTGGTTTGGGCGAGAGGGGCTGCAGGCCCACGGTAACCCTTACCAGGCCAAGGCCTGGTGTCCGTGTAGGTGCAACAAAGCCCAAAGGGCTGCTGCATAGTCCAGGCGTCTTATTCCAGGTGGCGTGCTCAACACGGCTGGCTGCAAGCCAGTAGTGGTGCTCTGGCGGAGCGACAGCAAGCCGCAACCTATGCCGCAAAAATCCCAGAATTTTTTTTAAAAATTTGTTTTTTCAAATTCTAGGGTTAAAAACCCTAATTGCTTCTAAATGAATTTCGATGCTTTGACTCACAAATTCCACATAGCATAATTGCGTATTGCATGAACAAGTATATGTGTGCGTGTATATATATATATTGACAAAATATATGAACACATATGCAATATATATAATTGAAAGGAAAATATAAATATAGGGTGTTCATACATCATGGGGAATGTTTTCATGCTTCACGGTCGTTTCAAATATCTTAATTTATTTTAAAGGAACCTGATTGGCAGAAAACAACTGAACCTTTGAATTTGTAGAATATCCTTATCTAAAAGCCAGAATTGCATCTCCATTGCGTTGTATCACGTACAACAAAGAAAAATTAAATTGAATCAATAGCATGTAGATCAATTCAATAAAATAATAAAGTAATCATAAAAAGAATGATTAAAACGTAATACTCCCATAAATGAAGAACAAACTCTTTGTAGCGCAGCGTCAAGAGTGTGCTGATAACGTGTTGTAGGCATAATTTACTGAAAAGTTATGGAGGCTAGAAAGAGAGAGTGCGGCATAGATGGAGAAGAGAGAGATGTGTAATTGTGAGGTGTGTTCTATTCCACCCCATTGTGCCTTTATTTATAGTTGTAGGGAAGGTAAATTCCTTACCCCAATAAGATTACAACTCTAATAGGATAATATCTAACACTAGAGAATATTTCAAGATACTCCTAGATACACTAGGATTTACACAATCACATTCATAATCTAACAAGACTACAACAATTGTCATGTTATAAATATATCAAAGTTAGAGAGATAACCTTTTAGTGAATGGAGCGAGGCATGTGTAAAATATCACAATGTAACTAAAGACACAAGGGGATGGCAAATTAAAGAGGAAGGAATGTATACTAGTGTTCTTAATCTTTCTTTCCTTCTGTCTGTATGTATTCTGTCTGTATGTTTTACTGCAGTCGAAGCGTTCTATTTATAGAGCGGCTCCATACAAACAATTTTTTACAATTTGAAAACTTACATCGCATGTTTTGAAAGAACACTCATTTTGTTCCCAAAGTCCATTCCAATTTTCATGGGCATTGAAAATGTCTGCATGTGGCATTGAAAACTTTACCAAATGTTTTCAGTTTCTACGTGGGCATTCATTACCCACTATTATTTTCAACACTCCCCATTGGATGCCCACATATCAACATCAGTTGCCTCGTTAAAACCTTGCTTGGAAAAACCCAGTGGGAAAAAACCATAGCGAAGGAAAAAGAGTACAACTTTACCTGGATTGTTGATATAGTGTTAAGTATGCTTATGTTGCCTCGTTAAAACCTTGATAGGAAAAACCTAGTGGGAAAAATCCTAATCGAAGGAAAAAGAGTACAACAGGCATGCATTATGGATGCTCCCCCTGATATGTATCTCCCCCTGATTCCGCATTCTCCAAACTTAACTGTTTGGTAAGTCGATGTAATCCGATACTTTGCACTAATTTCTGAAACGTGCACTTTGGTAGAGACTTGGTGAACAAGTCTGCCAGATTTTCATTAGAACGGATTTGTCTGACTTCAATAACTTTAGCCTTCTGAAGCTCATGTGCGCTGAAAAACTTTGGAGATATGTGTTTAGTTTTGTCGCCCTTGATGAATCCTTCCTTCATTTGGCCAACACATGCTGCATTATCTTCATGAATGACAGTTGGATTGTCTGTCTTCGAAGTTAGACCACATGAATTCCGGATATGATGGATCATTAGTCTTAACCAAGAAAATTCACGACTTGCTTCATGTAAAGCAATTATTTCTGAATGATTTGAAGATGTAGCAACCAATGTTTGCTTTGTTGAGCGCCATGAGATTGCTGTATCTCCATTCTTGAACACATATCCAGTTTGTGAGCGGGCTTTATGCGGATCAGAGAGAAAACCAGCGTCTGCATATCCAACAAGGACCTGGTCATTTGTGGAGTTCTTTGAGTACAAGAGACCCAAGTCTGTTGTCCCACGAAGGTATCCCAATACATCTTTGATACCCTTCCAATGACGAATTGTTGGAGCAGAGCTATACCTGGCTAACAAGTTAACTGAAAAAGCTATATCTAGTCTAGTACATTGTGCTAAATACAACAAAGCACCTATTGCACTCAGATATGGTACTTCTGGACCAAGGACCATTCCATCCACTTCTTTTGGACGGAATGGATCTTTCTTAATGTCCAGAGAATGAACGACTATTGGTGTGCTGAGTGGATAAGCCTTGTCCATGCCAAATCACTTCAGAATTTTTTCAATGTAAGTTGATTGGTGGACCAAAATTCCACTAGCATAATGCTCGATTTGCAGGCCGAGACAATATTTTGTTTTCCCAAGGTTTTTCATTTCAAATTCACTTTTCAAATATTCAACAGTTTTAT
The DNA here is from genome assembly GCA_024362995.1 of Heteromeles arbutifolia. NCBI lineage: Eukaryota > Viridiplantae > Streptophyta > Magnoliopsida > Rosales > Rosaceae > Heteromeles > Heteromeles arbutifolia. Next base: position 34,911,068 of record JANCRC010000009.1, on the reverse strand, counting down.
GGAGCTCTTCAGGACTTCCAACTAGGTTCATATCATCAACATATACTGCCACAATAGCAAATCCAGAATTGGATTTCTTAATGAACACACAAGGGCAAATGACATTGTTGATGTATCCTTCTTTGATCAAATATTCACTGAGACGATTATATCACATTTGTCCAGATTGTTTCAGCCCATACAATGATCGCCTTAATTTGATCGAGAGCATACCTCATGGTTTGTTAGCTATTTTAGGCAACTTAAGTCCTTCCGGGACTTTCATGTATATGTCCGTATCTAATTCTCCATATAGATACGCAATGATGACATCCATTAGTCGCATATCAAGCTTTTTTGAAACCACTAAACTTATTAAGTAACGGAACGTAATTGCGTCCATTACAGGAGAGTATGTCTCCTCATAATCAATTCCAGGTCTTTGCGAAAAACCTTGTGCAACGAGTCGTGCTTTGTATCTAGCAATCTCATTTTTCTCATTGCGTTTCCTTGTGAATACCCATTTGTAACCCACAGGGTTTACATCAGGTGGGGTTTGGACTACTGGTCCAAAAACACTTCGCCTTTCCAAGGAATTTAATTCTGCCTGGTTTGCATCTTTCCACTTAGGCCAATCTTGTCTCTGTTTGCATTCATCAACAAAGCAGGGCTCAATATCATCACTTAATATGATTTCAGTGGCTACTACGAATGCAAACATATTGTCAATGATTATTTCATTTCGATTCCACAATTCATCAGTACATGCATAATTTATGGACATTTCTTTGCTTTCATGTACTTCTGTCTCTTCAGGGACATGTGTCTCATCAAGGACATTTTCTTTTTCTGGAAGTCCAGAATTATGAATAGTGGATTTGTCATTCATTCTCTCTTCCTGAATGATTTCATTTGGATTCAGCCGTGCCCTTGTCTTTCTCTTTCGAGGGGCTGAATCTTTTGAACCTGGTGGTCTACCACGCTTCAGGCGTGCACCAGATGAATCATTTGCTGCCACTTTATTTTGTCCAACAGGGACATCAATTCTTGCAGGTGCATTTGCAGCTGGTATATGTGATTTTGTCACTTTCATAGCATCATTAAATGCATCTGGCATTTGATTGGCAATGCTTTGAAGATGAACGATCTTTTTCACTTCATTTTCACATTGAATGCTTCGAGGATCAAAATGAGACAAGGTGGGAACAACCCATGTCAGCTCTTTCCGTTTTTCTGAAATGGTCTTTTCTCCCCCTAACGACGAGAAGATTGTCTTATCAAAGTGACAATCAGCAAAACGAGCTGTAAACATATCACCTGTCAGGGGTTCCAAATATCTAATGATAGATGGTGAATCAGAACCCACATAAATTCCCAGTTTACGCTGAGGTCCCATTTTAGTGCGTTGCGGCGGTGCAATAGGCACATAAACGGCACAACAAAAAACTCGTAAATGTGAAATGTTTGGCTGATGTCCAAACACGAGTTGTACTGAGGAGTATTGGTGATTGGCTATAGGCCTCAATCAAACCAATGATGCAGCATGTAAGATGGCATGTCCCTATGTAGAGATTGGCAATTTTGTTTGCATAAGCAGAGTGTGAGCTATTAAGTGAATCCGCTTGATCAATGCTTCTGCTAAGCCATTTTGAGTATGAACATGAGGAACATGGTGTTCAACATCAATGCCCAATGTCATGCGGTAATCATCAAAGGTTTGGGACGTAAATTCACCAGCGTTATCAAGTCGGATTGACTTAATGGGATAATCTGGGAACTGTGCTCGTAATTTAGTTATCTGAGCAAGAAGTCTCGCAAAAGCTACATTCCGAGTAGACAAGAGACAAACATGTGACCATCTGGTAGATGCATCAACCAAAACCATAAAATAGAGAAATGGTCCACAAGATGGTTGAATAGGTCCACAAATATCCCCTTGAATTATTTGCAAAAATGATGGGGATTCAGCATCAACCTTTAGTTGTGATGGTTTAATTACCAACTTCCCTTGAGAACAAGCCTTGTAAGGGTTATCATTTGAGTTAGCAATGTCTCTGCTCAATAATGGATGTCCATTAGAGTTGGTAATGATCCTACGCATCATGGTGGATCCTGGATGACCCAGACGGTCATGCCAAATCATGTAAACCTTTGAATCAATGAACTTCTGGTTCATGACAGTATGTGATTCAATTGTCCTTATGTATGTATAATACAATCCACTCGAAAAACCACGCAACTTCTCCAATATACATTTTTGGGTATCATTGAAGGTAATGCATAGATACTCCACATTTTCTACATTTTTCGTTTCAATGTGGTATCCATTTAGACGTATGCCTTTGAAACTCAACAAATTTCGAGTAGATCGAGTAGCATACAATGCATTTTGCATGGACAATATTGTTCCATTTGGTAACATAATCTGGGCTTTCCTTGAGCCTTTAATTACATCTGAAGGTCCTGATATTGTTGTTACCCTTACTCTTGTAAGCATTAAGCTTGAGAAATACTTTCGATCACGAAGTAGTGTATGTGTGGTTGCGCTGTTTGCAAGACAAACATCTCCGCCATTTCTAATATTTTGAGAATAACCACAGTTTTTATCCGTGCTTTCTGAGTAAATGGAATCACAGTTAACAAACAATTTATAACAAGAAATTTACATGCCACTTTTATTGAATCTGAAAGACTAGTTTTAGACAACAAGTTTAGCACAATAAAAGTACATTAAACATAAATGATTTAATCCGACTGGTAGGCTTCATTTCCCATTTCCACAATAAAGTCTGAAACATCTAGGTGAGTTGTGTTCAACTGCCCTGATAAGTCACACACTTGATCAGGTATATCCATTGATCTAGCCTGGCCGAGAAAATTAGTCTCGACACCCTTCTCCTTGAGGGAGGCTTGATATAAATCCACCAGATGTTGTGGGGTACGACAAGTACGTGCCCAATGCCCATTGCCACCACATCTATGGCAGGCTCCATCAGAGTTCCTGGGAGCATTGCTCATATGAGCTTTGCCTTTGTGGCGATTCACATTTTTGAAGCTGGGGCCTGAATTATGCCTCGGAACCTGGTTGTGAAACTGAACACTATGGTTCTTGCCTTTCTTGTTCCACCGACCTCGCTTGTGGCCACGTCTTCGTTTATGATTATCACCACCATAGGATGTTGCGTTCACTTCGAGGGAAGCAGCATTCACTTATGGGAATGGTGCAGATCCAGTAGGTCGGGAATGATGGTTTCTCATCAGGAGCTCATCATTCTGTTCAGCTACCAAGAGCACAGATATCAGCTGGTTGTACTCAATGTAGCCTCACGCTCTATACTGCTGCTGCAGAAGCAGGTTAGAGGCATGAAATGTGCTGTAAGTCTTTTCCAATAACATTTCCTCAGTAATGGTATCCCCACAGAGCTTCATCTGAGAGGTAATCCTGAACAACGTAGAATTGTACTCAGCCATGGACTTGAAATCCTAGATCCTTAGGTGAGACCACTCATAGCGAGCTCTTGGAAGAATCACCGTTGTCTGGTTATTGTATCTGCTTCTCAAGGCATTCCAAAGAGCTAATGGATCTTCAACCGTTAAGTACTCGCTTTTTAGTGCCTCATCAAGATAGCGACGAATAAAGATCATGGCCTTCGCCCGATCTTGAGAGGATGAGCTGCTCTCTTCCCTAATGGTATCTCCAAGATTCCCTGCTTCCAGATGGATCTTGGTATCCAATACCCAGGTAAGGTAATTCTTCCCGGTAATATCCAGGGCAACATATTCAAGCTTCGCCAAGTTCGCCATTTTCTTTTCTGAAAGAAAATGAGATGTGTAAGAATTTGCAATAATATGTATTCCTGGAGGAATATAGTGTTAGAACTTCTGGTTCTTACAAAGTTTTTCATTTTGATCTTCAGGCCAAAATGATAAGCACTCGAAACTTCTGGCTCCAGATTTTCAAGGTGAATGAGGAGGGCGATTGTACCACACCACTCTCATAACATAGAATGGGCGATTATTCCGCACCACTCAAGTAGCAGAAAATTTAAATACGCAGAGCAGGGTGGGCGATTATACCGCACCACCTAAAATTGCAATGAAATTAAACAGCAGGTAAATTTAAATTTGCAGGGCAAGATGGGCGATTATACCGCTCCACCTAAAATTTGCAGTAAAATTAGATCTGCAGTCCAAGATAGGCGATGATACCGCACCATCTTGGATCGCAGTAAGATTAACATAAATAAATACTGGGTTAGTAATCAATATCCAAACCAAACAAGAAATCAAAGATGTATGTAACCGTTAGGTTGAGAACTAAGAGCAGACATGGAGCAAACAGTTCATCGCGAGGGTATACCGCGCAGTTGAGGCAGAGGAAGAAGATGAACAGTAAAAACCTTAGAGGAAACATTTTTTTTTTCATTCGGCTGAGAGAATTGAGAGAATGATTTCTTTTGGCTTAGACATGTTTATATTTAGAGACTCGTGCTGATAACGTGTTATAAATATGTCAAAGCTAGAGAGATAACCTTTTAGTGAATGGAGCGAGGCAGGTGTAAAATATCACAATGTAACTAAAAACATAAGGGGATGGCAAATTAAAGAGGAAGGAATGTATACTGATGTTCTTAATCTTTCTTTCCTTCTGTCTGTATGTATTCTTTCTGTATGTTTTACTGCAGTCAAAGCGTTCTATTTATAGAGCGGCTCCATACAAACAATTTCTTACAATTTGAAAACTTACATTGCATGTTTTGAAAGAACACTTCTTTTGTTCCCAAAGTCCATTCCAATTTTCATAGGCATTGAAAATGTTTGCATGTGGCATTGAAAATGTTTGCATGTAGCATTGAAAACTTTACCAAATGTTTTCAGTTTCTACGTGAGCATTCATTACCCACTATTATTTTCAACATATCACATTTTTTTCTTTCTTTTTTGTTTCCTATTTGTAAATTGCCAAGAGAACCGATCCCTTTCGTGGATTAGTCAGGATAACACAAACGATGGCAATGACATCATCTCAATTTAGTATATTATCTTTTGAGCTTGACGAAAATATGATGCTTGATCAAGAATACTGTAAGGATTTATATGGAATATGTTTATCATAACGTGATGTTTCATTTTTATTATATAATGTTACTGTAAATTATTTTAGACATTTTATTATATTATTAAACTGAAGTAGCACAATAACAATAAATTCGTTCCATGCAAATTTCTCTTTTATAGTTTGTCCATTGCCGTTCCAGCCTCTTTGTTTCATTTCACAATTGCTTAGATTAAGTAACTTGTTTTGCCGGATCAACTAGGGAGAAAAACTTTGGGCTTAAAAACTTTTCAAACACCATAACATATAATAAATAAATAACAACGACCTTATTGTAAACTATGCTCTATCACCAGCTACAAGGACTTCAAAAAGGAGCAATTCACTATTTTTTTTTTTCCAGTTCTCCCAACTCCAACTCCAAGAGAACAATATATCAGTAGACGTACTAGTGTGAAATGCGTTCGCTTTAATTTAAATCATCGAGTATGACATTGTATTGAAGAAAATTACACTTTTTGATAGGAAAGTTTTGGATTTGTAAAGGGGCCTGCAAGCCAACAAGACTTTCCGATTTGCGGTGATAAACATTTATCGTACACATTATTATTCTTACGTTGTAAAGAGGCTGTTTCTACGACTCGAACCCACGACTTTCTGGCTACAAAGGACCAACATTTCTATTGCGTCCTGACTCGCCCTCAAAGTTTGGATACGTAAATTATCTTTAAGTTTGTTCATATATTTTTTAAAAACAAAACTACGAGGGAAAAATATTAAACACAATCCTTTATGAGAATTTTTATTAGCACTCTAAAAATCTCATTCTACATTCCTCTTAAGTGTATTTTTCTTTTTAATTATAGAAAATTTGGAGTGCCAAATGAGATTTTTGGAATGCTAATAACAATTTTTTTACCTTAAATATAAGTATAAATACTCTTAAGGATCCCTAAAAGGAAATAAAACAAAACAAAACCAGATAAAGAGTACAGTATAAAGCTAGACTTAAAAGGTAAGACCTGTGGGAGGCATGTGGGGTCCTGCATGGTGGTCGACAACTTGGTACCACAGCAAAGGCATGTTTACCAAAGGGGAATGGGATGGTGGGAACCAGAATTCCACATATTCCCAATCATTCCGGTGGTCACCAAACCATCAGGAATTAAAATACCCGCACAAAATCAGGAGTTGAACTCCTGAAATGGCCGGAGTCCAATTCTTGAGTGGGATGAGGTATTTGAATTCCTGGAAATGGTGTCCATCAGGAATCCAAATTTTATAAAGGTAATACCCTCAAACTCCAAAGATGAGAACGGTGTCAGTGTTTGCAGCCGTTGCTATTGTGATGGCTGGCCATAGGTCCTGCCTTCAAGCCCTTGCTTGACAAGGCTCGCGTTCCTGATGAAGACCAAAGAAAAGGAAAGATGGTGGTCTCGCGGTCAGCAGCAGATAAAGATGGGGACGAGAGAGAGAGATGCCTGAAGAATTTTAGAAAGGGGTGGGTCATCAGATAAAGATGGGGAAGATAGGGGAAGAGAGAGAGAGATGTGCCTGGGAAATTTAGAAATGGATGGGTCGGCACGGCAGCAGAGATATGGGGGAGAGAAAGGACATGGAGTGATATATTTTTTTCTTGGAGTTTATTTTATGTTGGTAACTGGTAAGGACCAATGAAAGAATAAAAGTTACTAGAAAATAAAAAAATAGTTATTCTCTCTACTGAAAAATGAAAGAATATTAGTTTTACTAAAAATAATTAGATATAAAATAAATAAATTACAATAGGGGTATTTTAGTAATCACATTAATTTTTATTTCGATTCATGCGAATTAGTAAACAGTTTATATATATATATATATATATATATATATCAATATCATTCATACTCTGATTTCAGTCAATTTTAGTAAAAGTCTTTAACATGAATTTGATTTTGATTTCATCTCATTCCAATTCCTTCTTAATTCAGTTCCTCTTAATTTGATTACGGATTAGTAAATGAGACAATATAGTGGGTGAGTAAACAAACCCCTATATATTGCCAGTTAGCACACCCCTCTTCTACCCTCATTCCTCCTCCTCCTCTCCTCTTCTCTCCTCTCTCCTCTTTCTTTCTCTCTCTCTCTCTCTCTCTCTACAAACACCAAATCCAAAAAATGGGTTCGACCGGAGATCAGATGACTCCAACCCAAGTCTCCGACGAAGAAACAAACCTCTTCGCCACGCAGCTAGCCAACGCCCCCTTTCTCCCCATGGTGCTCAAGGCAGCCCTCGAGCTTGACCTCCTCGAGATCATGGCGAAAGCCGGGCCTGGCGCTTTCGTTTCTCCGGCGGACTTAGCTTCGCAGCTGCCGACCAAGAACCCTGACGCCCCCGTCATGTTAGACCGCATGCTGCGCCTCCTGGCCAGCTACTCCATCCTCACTTACTCCCTCCGCACACTTCCCGACGGCAATGTCGAGCGGCTGTACGGCCTCGGCCCCGTCTGCAAGTTCTTGACAAAGAACGAGGATGGTGTTTCCATTGCTCCTCTCTGCCTCATAAGTCAGGACAAGGTCCTTATGGAGAGCTGGTAATTACCACTCTTCTTCTTAATTTATCAAGAAAACTTATGAAAAAGGTTTAAACTTTTTTGAGTTTTAACGATAAGGACAAAATAAAAGGTGAAGTGAATAGTATTAGGATTAACTTGTTAGTGTAAAAATGTGGTTTTTCGTTATAGTGAACAGTACCGTGAGTTTTTCATTAAATTTCCCTAATTTATCATCCTAATTTGATCCTAAACCAACATTAATAATGGGTTTTAAACAGGTTCATCAGAATAAAATCATAAAAATGTTACTAAATGTGAGTTGGGCCTTGAGTATGTGACTGTTATCTATATTTTTAGGGGGTTATTAAGTAGACTAATTTGTTAAACTAAATTTGCAAATTAAATTATGTGCTATCAATAACAAATAACGTTAATCAACATTTAAGTAATAATCCAATCATCACAACTATATCATTTAATTTACAACATTTAATTTAAAAATTTAGTCTCTGTAGCATTACCCTTATTAGTAGAATAGAGTAATGTCAACAATTCCTTATTATTTGATGCCTGTGAGTTATGCGGGCATTGAAACGCGTGGCAGGTGGCTTGGCCTAGGTCACATATGAGCCATGCCCATAAGACTGCTCAAAAGACGTGTTGTTTCGTTATTTTACACATACTATATGCTTTTGGTTGTGAGAGTGACATGTATGCTTGTTTTGGGTTTGTGCAGGTACCACTTGAAAGATGCAGTTCTTGAAGGAGGAATTCCATTCAACAAGGCCTATGGAATGACTGCTTTTGAGTACCAAGGCACTGATCCTAGATTCAACAAGGTCTTCAACAGGGGAATGGCTGCCCACTCTACCCTTACCATGAAAAAACTTCTAGAGACCTACAAGGGCTTTGAGGGCCTCACATCCGTCGTAGATGTTGGCGGTGGCACTGGCGCTCTTGTTAACATGATTGTGTCTAAGTACCCATCGATTAAGGGTATCAACTTCGACTTGCCTCATGTCATAGAAGATGCTCCCCAATTTCTTGGTATGTTATTCATTTTGATAATGCTTGTAGTTCAATTACTTAAAAGCATTTACCTTTACCTCGATCTTTCTCAAGTTCGATTTCTCCTCCTCTAATATTGCTTACGTTTGTACTATTTATCAGTTTTCCCAATGAATATGAGATCTATGGATGTTCGATGCAGGTGTGGAGCATGTTGGAGGAGACATGTTTGCAAGTGTTCCAAAGGGAGATGCAATTTTCATGAAGGTTGGTTATTATTTATCAAAAAGAGAGTCGATGACTATTTTGTAGTGCGAATATCAATTTCTTATAAGAGCTTAGTTGCATAATAATTCGGAACTACTCACAAATCATGTATGCAATCTTACAGTCGATATGTCACGACTGGAGTGACGAATTATGCTTGAAAGTTTTGAAGAACTGTTATACCGCGCTCCCTGACAATGGGAAGGTGATTCTTGCTGAGTGCATTCTTCCAGTAGCTCCAGACAGCAGCCTTGCCACCAAGGGAGTTGTCAATCTCGACGTGATCATGTTAGCTTACAACCCCGGAGGAAAAGAGCGGACGGAGAAGGAGTTTGAGGCCTTGGCCAAGGGATCTGGATTCAAAGGCTTCCGCGTCATCTGCTCCACTTTCAACACCTATGTCATTGAGTTTCTTAAGAAGATTTGAGTATAACTTTGGCAGTGGTATATATGCTGCCGTCTGCATTCGTATTGCTTTTATTTTGATACGGTGGTCGCATATTTTTCCCCATAACTAGGTTTATAATCAACAAAAAAAAAAAAAAGGGTAATAAGAAAGTGATTCTCTGTTCATTGTATGTTATAAATTTGGATTCATACGCTTTGAAAATAGATGGTTTCTACGATCCATGATATTTCAGTCACAAATGAACAACCTTTTCGTTGTGCCAACCGCTCTCATTATTTACATAGCTTTTGCAAAAATCTAATATTTTAACCCTCTTTATGCTCCTACCAATCAAACATGCCTTTAAAAAACGCAAGGACATTCATGACAAATCCAAAACTCCAAGTTATCGAAAGGATAAGAACAACAACAAAAAAAAAACAAACCTCGACAGCCGTCTTCCTTGCCGTCGTCGTCGTCATCCTCGTCGTCGTCATTGTCGTCGTCCTTGACGTCCTCGACCACGACTTCCTCTTCTTCCTTGTTCTGACAACATTCGCAGCACCGAATTAAAAAAAAATATATATGAACCACACAGAAAATGGATACTTTGAATAAAGGGAGGAGCTTTACCTGATTAGAGTTCTTGAGGAGCTGTTCGGCGGCGGCGCCGGCCTCGGGCTGAACCAGTGGAGCCGGTGACATGTTTCGGGTTTGGTGGCGGAGATCTAGAAGCTCTGAAACTGATAAATATGAAGACCGAAGAGTAGCAATTCGGCTACCACCACGCAGGCGCAGCGGTGTATAGAGACCGAGACGTGATGGTTCGCGTGGGCAAAGGGTTTCGGTTTCGGAATGGGCCGCTAGTTTTCGACGGCACCACCAAGCCCAATCATTAAATCACTTGCGTTATTTTCTGACAGGAAAACGATTTTCGCACACTGTTTTTTAACTCCGTTCTTTACTGCTTGTTTTTGTTTATTGATTCTTTTTTAATTTAACTTAATTGAAAATAATATTGATTCTTCTTTGATTTAACTAAACCGAAGGTCATAAGCAAACAAAAGTGTACACAGAGAGAATGAATGCTAGAAAACGCTTTCCTTTTGGTAAGAGTTTATCTTTGAAAGTCAAACTTACGACCCCTTACTTACAGTTAAAGAGGATTATTATTAAACTGTAACACTAAATGACAACATAAACCACGCTAAGTGAGAAATAACCCTATAGACACTACAATTTGGATCAACTAGTTATAAACTCGTTATCAAACCTAAGATAACCGCGTTTTCTTTAGTATATCCATCAAGCATAGAACTCTCATGTGGAAGAACTAAAAGATGAAAATAGAAACTTTTAATAACTCATGACTCGGGAGTGAAGTACATCAGAAAACCTGACGGCGATCACTGCCAATGTTTTGAGTCCCCAAAAGAAAAGAGAAGCATAATTCAGATCCACATAGACGGGCTTCCGATTGAGCAACAAAAACTAATGACCGACACGACAGTGATTCAAAACACTCATTAAGGAAACAATGAGCTCGACGAAAACTACGATTTTGGCCAGTTAAGTGGTGAGCTCCATGATAGCGCTGACAATGTCCCCGCTGTGAGTCTTGAGTGCCTTGACGGCCTTGCTCCTCGATACCCCAGCCTGTGTCATGACCAAATCAATGTCCCTAGGTTCCACTCCGGTTTCATCAACCTCTTCCTCTTCTTCATCCTGAGCTCCAGCAGTTGCGGCCGAAATCTCTGGTTTCCCCATCACAGAACTCATGTCTGGCATCCTGAACTGTTGAGCAGCCTGTGTCTGCAGCTGAGAGCTCAAATCCTCGATCTTGGCCTCGCCAAATATGACATAGGTGTCAGAGTTCGGACTCTTGAACACATCAGGTTTCGAGATGAAAAATAATATCTGAAACACCAAGAAATAGAAAACAAACAATGAAACATCGAGCATCATAGAACCACGTCCCAATTGCACCAACTGGAAATCAAACATCAACTTATGTTTTTGGTCCTCTTGATGGTAACCCTGCTAACGCCCGTTACAGGCTTCATACCAAGCTTCAACATTGCCTTTCGACTCTTCTTCTCACTTCTACTCTGCTTCGAAGCCTCACTTCCACCTGTTGATCATCGTCTAATCAACGTCACTCAAAGGACAACGTAAACAATCCAGAATTTAAAATCCAAATGGCCAACTACGAAACATTAGCACAAATGAACAAAAAATTATGCATCTTTACATTCCTAACAAGGTTTCGGATCGAAAACATCTCAAAACCTACATCAAAATCAGCCAACAAAACTTTTATGCTCTCATTATTTCCATAGATTTTATTACAAAATCTTAAAATTGCACCCTCTCAATGCTCATTACAAAATCCAAAACTCCAAGCAATTGAGATCATTCAGGAAGCAGCACAGATACCAAATGAACTGCAAAAACAAAATGACGAATATGCCCTAGAATCGAAAGGTTAGGAAGGGAAAAACGCAACCTTGACCGCCGTCTTCCTTATCATCGTCGTCCTCGTCATCGTCCTCGTCGTCCTCGTCCTCGTCCTTGTCATTGTCGTCCTTCACGTCCTCAACCACCACTTGGTCTTCATCCTTGTTCTGCCAAGTGCCAATGATACCAGTCCAACATTCAAAATTTAGTAAACAAACAAAAATGGAAAATGAAAACAAATTATTTCATCCCCACAAAAAGGGAAAAGGGAAGGGCTTTACCGGATTAGAGCTCTTGAGGAGCTGCTCGACGGAGGTGATCTCGTCGGCGGCGGACTCCGGTTGAACCAGTGGAGCCGGTGACATCTTTTGGGTTCGCGAGGGATAAAGGGAAAGAGCAGCGTGTATAGAAAGCGAGATGGAGATGGATGATGATATATGATGATTCGCGAGGGCAAGGGTTTCTTGTTATAATTGGGCCGCCAATTTTGGGCTTTTCATTTATTTTGTTTGTAAGCCCAATCATTAAATCACACATTCTGTGTGTTATATTAGGAGAATTCAAATTCGCGTGCAAGATATTTGGCATTGGCACACTAACATTGCCGACCGGCCTAAGTTACATGTTTATATGTTGCAATCATTTTAAGGTATAGATAATTCTAAAGACACTAGCCCATTGTGAGACTTAGTACATTCTCTCACTCTCTTAGTGTAGATAATACCGTTTGTTAAAGACATTAACTTATTACGCCAAATTTTAGTGACCAATTGACGTGACAACTTATTATTTTTATAAAGGCTTTTTAGCCAAAATGATCCCTCAAATTGGCATAACTCCTCACTTTGGTCATGAGATTTAGAATCAAAAGAAGTGATCTCTAAAACTATCCATCGTCTATTATTTTGGTTCTTCTATGAAAAATCTTCGTTAAATTGAAAAAACCACCACTTCAAGTGGTGGAATTGATTTGACAAAAATACCCTCAAATTAACAGAAGCTTTTTACAAAATGACTTATGATGGAGAAAGTAATAACTTAATTTTAGTAACCATAAGTTCATTAAAAAACAATAAATTATCATAAAAATAGCCAGAAATTCTCCCATACAACATCCTTTTTTGAACTCTAATTCTCAACCTACGTAACTATCATGGTGTCTACATTCATTGATTCGTAATATTAAGAGTTTTATGAGTCAATTGTAACGTTTGTAGTATGACGTAACTATTTTTTGAAGAGAGTACGACTTATTTATTGAGAAGCATATGTAACCCCATTGTGAACAAATGAATTCTTTCTTTGTCGTGTTTGGTTGCTGGGAAAATGCAGGTGAACAATTGAATTAGAAATTGTAACCCCATTGCGATATTTTGCCTATGAACCTTCAGGTGTTTGACCTCAAAAGATTTAAAATTTATAAGAAAGTTTCCAACTTTTCTGATTATCTGTTCATATTCTAATTTTTGTAAATCTATGAGCTAATTTAGTGAATGTCTGATGGCTCGTGTGGATTTGAATTAATGTTGTGTAGGTTGCTTGTAGAGCTATCTGCATTCAAGACACCTTTGCCTGAAATTTTCTTTCGAGACGACACCCCATGAGAGCTGGTAACAGAGTTTTACAACTTCAAATATTTGCATCTTGTGAATGTATCCCCGATTCCCTATCTTTATTGTTTAACTTGGCATCTCAAAAGTGAATTCACTGATTGTATGTAGTGCTACAAGCAACCTACACAACATCAATTCAAATCCACACGAGACACCAGACATTCACCAAATTAGCTCATAAATTTACAAAAATTGGAATATGAACAGATAAGCAGAAAAGTTGGAAACTTTCTTATAAATTTTAAATCTTTTGAGGTCAAACACCTGAAGGTTCATAGGAAAAATGTCACAATGGGGTTTAGATTCAATTCAATTCGAATTGAACTAATCAAAGTTGATTCCATTTCTACCAACACCGTAAGTTCATTAGTAACTACATCTCTTCGAGTCAGAACAAAAGCCATTTCAAGTACCCTATCTATGAAGAAAATTACATGAACTTGACCGCCTACTAGTAAAACAACAGTTCACTTTTATGGTATTTCTCATACACCATTATCCGCAATACGGCTAAACAACGGGAGCTTTGTTCATTTCTTCACCACGGCTTGCTGCTTCATCAACATCCTTTGGCACTTCCAGTCACCAATGTGCGCAACGGCGTGACAATGTGATAGTTTCCACAACCCGCATGGAGCAGCAGAATCGCAAACATAGCAGTAGCACTACATACAATCAGTGAATTCACTTTTGAGATGCCAAGTTAAACAATATAGATAGGGAATCGGGGATACATTCACAAGATGCAAATATTTGAAGTTGTAAAACTCTGTTACCAGCTCACAGTAGCTCTCATGGGGTGTCGTCTCGAAAGGAAATTTCAGGCAGAGGTGTCTTGAATGTGGATAGTCTCTACAAGCAACCTACACAGCATCAATTCAAATCCACACAAGGCATCAGACATTCACCAAATTAGCTCATAAATTTACAAAAATTGGAATATGAACAGATAAGCAGAAAAGTTGGAAAACTTTCTTATAAATTTTAAATCTTTTGAGGTCAAACACCTGAAGGTTCATAGGCAAAAATGTCACAATGGGGTTACATTTCTAATTCATTTGTTCACCTGCATTCTCCCAGCAACCAAACACGACAAAGAAAGAACATTGATTAAAAATTTCCTTTCTTTTGCAAAACCCTAGAAGGGTCATATGTAAAATCGGGTTATGATTTCAAATTCAATTCTTCACCTGCATTTTCCCAGCAACCAAACAGAAGAAAGAAAATTAACCCAAAAAATCAAAAGGGTCACTGGTAAAAATCAAAACCTGTCCTTTCTCAGCAACAACAGCGATATCGGGAGAACCAGCGTGACCACCACCACCATTATCCGACACGGACAACTTGGAAAACTGCACCGGCTCAAAGGGGTCGAAATCCAAGATGAAGCAGTCCTCGACGTCCTCAAAGTGTTTGACATCGACCTTGTTTTTGACACAGGCAATGTGCCTGATTGGACTCCCGTCCTCGTCCTCCGCGGAAGAAGACGACGGAGCTTTCTGGGGAGTTTTCTCGGTTGTCACTCCCTTCTTCTCGCGCGACGGCGTCGTCGACGACAGATTAACCGCTTTGACATCGATTCCGATTTCGCTCATTCTCTCACCCAGGATTTTGAATATTTTTGAATCTCTTTTCGTCTAGTGATTAGGATAAACAGTCGCGTTTAGGCTCTCGACACAATCACCACTTCGTTTAAAATGGAAAGGAGGACCGGCATCTATCTAACAGTGGCAGTGTCGTACGAGATTTCAGACGACAACTTGGACCGGCCCAAAATTGTGAATTATCAATGTCCAAACGTGGTCCAGACCAGAGATAAAATTATTTGGGCCTGACATTTGTGGTATGGATAATCCATACAATGGAATGACGTCATTTGCTTGCTATTAATTGGGCACGTCCACATCTCCTTGGAAAGGAGAAGAAAACTAGATATGATTTTACAAATTGTATGATTGATTGATTGAAAATCACTTGTTACACGTTTAAGTGTGTACAAGATAGGGATTACTGAGTGGATTTGTTTGTTTATTTCACCATTACTTACATATTCGGAGTAGTATTGGTATGAAATTTTATTTCTGATAATTTATGTACGACATATCTTATTTCAACATGAGAGTCATTTGTTTTTTTCTATTCTTTGCGTGTAAGTAAACACAAACACAATACACTAAAACCTCTTTAAAGTTATACAGTTTGAACCAAACCAGTTATAATTTTGGGGAGGTTATTACTTAATAGAGGGTATACTTAAAAAAAATTATTTATTGAATTATTTATCTTTGATGAATGTTTATTTCCTAAATAGGATTCTTTGAATGGCAAATATTTTATTTTTTGAATATTTTTGTAATCATTGACAGTTATAAGTTATAACTATGTGGATGCGTGCTTCCTCAAGATGAAACAAATAAAAATTATAACTTGTTATAATATGGAGTTTATTCCATTACATACATGAAATATTATTTATTAACTTATTTATCCTCAATGAATGCCGCTATTTGGAGGTTCGAACCCTTCAGTTCAAGAATATACTTGACCCACGATCCTTTTATTATGTATTTCCTATATAGGATTTTTTGGGCCCTAATTATTTTATATTTTTGTATTCATTGACAATTATTTATAACTATGTAGAGACATCTTTCCTTAAGATGGGACCAAGAAAAATTATAACTTATTACAATATAGAGAACTGGTTATACATGGGACATGAATTTTTTATGACTTTAAAGAGATTATTCACCATTATAGAGT